>JARJEI010000001.1:34931556-35531556 GCA_029955415.1 Lottia scabra
TTCCTAATGTGTAACCAGTAACTCTCATAGTTTTATTCCTAATGTGTAACCAGTTTAACTCTCATAGCTTTATTCCTAATGTGTAACCAGTATAACTCTCATAGTTTTATTCCTAATGTGTAACCAGTAACTCTCATAGTTTTATTATACGCCCTCATCTCTCTATGAGGACGTATATTGTCGGCACCCCTGTCCGTCCGTCCGTCAATATTTTCTCGTAAACGCTCTAAAAACTAGAGTTTTTGACGGAATCAAATGAAATTTGATATGTGTATACATATTCATGAAACGCAGATCAAGTTCGAATTTGAGCTATTTTCGATAGTTAGAAGCAGAGTTATTGCCCTTGCCCCAAATCTGTCAATCAACAATTGCTTGTAAACACTCTAAAAACTAGAGTTTTTGACGGAATCAAATTAAATTTGATATGTGTATACATATTCATAAAACGAAGATCAAGTTTGAATTTGAGCTATTTTTGATCGTTAGAAGCAGAGTTATTGCCCTTGCCCCAAATCTTAAATATGCTATTACTCTCTTAGTTTTCAACCGATTTTGATAAAACTTTAAATGGATGTTATTGGACCTAAATTGCAAGGTTTGAGAAAGTTTAGTTTACTCCTAATTAAATTTAAGACTTTTTCGTTAGGCGTATTTGGCCGTGGTCCACTATCTTTCCTAATGTGTAACCAGTATAACTCTCATAGTTTTATTCCTAATGTGTAACCAGTATAACTCTCATAGTTTTAGTCCTAACGTGTAACCAACCAGTATAACTCTCATAATTTTATTCTGGGTGTGTAACCAGTAACTGATCACTGAGCTTCATTTCTAATGTGTAACCAGTAACTCTTTATTCTTAATGTGTTACCAGTATCTAATCTTTCAGAGCTTTGATGCTTACATGTTACCGTGTGTTCTTAAATATGTATTCCTTATGTTTAACCAGTAACTTTCATAGCTATTTCTAATGTATTAATGTCAGAAAGCCCTATGCCGCTGTGGTTAGTGAGTTATACGGTTTTTCAAAGTCCTTTCAAAGTTCTGTAGTCTAGGCATTCCAGAAGACAGAACTCAAAGTATCGGTGTGTTCCCATTAGTATCAATCATCAATAATACGGTAAACACATGTGTTTATCGTGTTAGTTGTACTGAGAGAGACCTTAATTAATTATAAACGACATTTATAGAATGAATTATATTTTCCAAAATAATGACTAGAATGTACTTAAAAATATAGTATTTTGTTCTTAAAATCTCTTTAAACACAGCACATTTGCAATAACAGTTACTTTCATTGATATTCATAATCAAAGTTTTCAAAGAATAAAATGACCGTGCCTGATTGCATTTCAATTTCTGTAAATATCTGTCAACATTGGTTGGTTACATTTTAACAAATGCACAATTTCAGAAATATTTCCACTTAATGAGCAACTTAATTATAAAAGTTTTAACTGTAACTATTTCATTGTATGCCGATGCAGAGAATTATTCAACTTCATGGGGACAACTTTCAAGTACCGTACCAATACAATTTCAATAGATAGTTATAGAATTATTAAACTGCAATAATTCAATCTATTTATACCAATGAAGCGAATTAATCATTTCGCAACCTAACTCTATTGGGCCAAGGAAGTATGAATGTAGAATAATAAAGGAGATTTATATGAGATTTGAAAACTTGTAACTGAACCACTTCTAACATAATGCGTCTTATTATAACTGACAACTACTCCGTTCCATGAAAATAAACGTTTGAAAGTTTTAACAATTTGCCACGTGAACAATGGATTGATGAAATTTACCCAAGTTTCAGACGGAACGAAAATGTCGAGTACAGTGTCAATAGTTTCATATGTCAAATAAATTATCATTATTATACAAAACTATTGGATAGTCGAAAGTAGACCAATGCTCAAATCAATACTAAGTTTTCCAATGAATAGAACTTTTAAATGCACTTGAAGAATGCCAATTAATATGGATTAACAGGGGCGGATCCAGGTTTTTGGAAAGGGGGGGCGTAGATGCTAACTTTAGCCTAGCCCAGCGAGGCAAAAAAGTTTTTGACCCTTTTTTTGGCTTAAAAACATAGAATAAGTACAAATTGTACTAATTTAACGGTTTCTGACGTGAACCGTGTATGTTTTATAGTAAACGTTAACGGGTTAGACATTTTTGATGTCATATTCTCCCCATTCTTAAAAAAAAAAAAAAAAAAAAAAAAAAGACATAGTAAAGGGGGGGCGTACGCCCTCTACGCCCCCCCACCCCCTGGCTCCGCCACTGATTAACTAACACAGCTATAAGATTCCAATCTGGATGAATATGACACAATAGTCCGGGAAACTCTGACCGAGAAGTCATCCACATGCTATGCTCCGACTAATGCTTAGTTGCCTGGGGTTTGCAGGAAAAAGAGAGAAACATGCCGAGGGATATTCAAATTGAACTGAAAGTTTTTTCACATGCAGATACGTATTGTAGAAGCCGGGAAATTAAAACAACATATGTCAACATATATTATCCCAATAAAATGTCAAGACTGATCTCAATCGAAACCTTTCTTCTGGCTAAAAGTAGATGTACGGTATGGGAGTCTTGCTACACCAAAATGGATTTCTCTAGGACCCTCCTTCAGATGATAGGTAAGAGTTTCTTAGATAAGCGATATACGACAAACGGCTTGAGAGTTTATTAAAAAAAAAAACCACAAAACGATCAACATCACATGTCAGATTGTTGTTTCAAAATATTCACATCCAGGGTAATGAATGGAATGAAAACTTGTTTCTTCTGGTTCAACCATCTAGTCTACCAATTTAATTGAAACTAAGACTGACTAAGAATTATATTTAGTTTGTATGATGGATATTATAATGGTTGATTTAAAGAAAGTAAATAAAAACAAAAATATTTATTTAAAAAAACATTAATATTTCTTAAGATTATTTCTCATCTAACTAAAGTTATTATAAATTAACTATTATTTTTTGAACAATGTTGAAATGTGTTAAAATAGTAAACAACTAATTACATTTATCAAATCATTCTATATTCCTCTCAGGACAAATCAATTTTAAGAAAGAATATAAGATGGTTAATTTGTTTTGATTGATTTTGAATATAAACTCAAATACTTTTCACTTCTTATGTTATAGGCCTTTCACATCACTTGAGGTCTTATGGCCATCTATTTAATAACAAAACTTTTTCACAATTTATTTCAGCACTCAGACACATTTATCAAATCTATAAACATATAAACTAATTATTAAAACATTAATTATCAAAACGTCAAGTAGAAAACTTATTGTATATTTTTTATCAATCTGTTTTAACAATCTCAATGGAATGATTGTGACCACTCATATGTAACTTTTTAAATATTTCTGAAATATTGATGTAGTTTTAAATGAAACAATAATGTAACAAAATATCTAAAATATCAAAAAAATTAAAATATTTTTAATTCTTAATAACAATTATCTCTTCAAACAATTTCCCCACAAATATAAACATATTGCACTGAGAAAAATGACATCAGGATGTAGAATAAACTATCTACAAATCTACATATAATATCAGTCAGATTAGAAACAACTGTTACACAAAATACCACAACATAAATATACAACAACAACAGATTTCACACTTTTTAACACTCACACATTCTTCAACAACAACACATAAAATAAATATTAATTTTAAAAACAATCAGATCATAAAGAAGAAACCCTGAACCATTTAAACTGGGAATAGTTCAAACTTCAAACCCTCACCTTACACAATAACTGAGGTAGGATATACATGATGGGTAAATGGAGTAAATGTGTATATTATAACACACAGTTAAATAAGTCATGCTGTATGCCACCTGAATGCCCATGTGTTAGCCTTTTAGACAATATCAAAAATGCAAGATATCTCAATCTATTTTAGATATATTTCTTCTAATTATACTGCCCCTTTAAACAGTAGATGGACATATATTAGAATAATGATATAACAGTACTCGTTGTTGCTTCAGGACTATTAGCTAGTTCATCACCTTCTCTTAAACCTTCACTATGTGCTGTTTTACCAATTAAAGTTAACATTGCTTTAGCACCAGGGTCTTTATCTAATATACTCTTTCTAGACCTTATCTCCTACAAATAAAAAAATTCTGCTGAAAACTGATATATATATATATCATTAGTCCAAATAACCAATTTTATGTAATATTAATACACTGATACAAGAGAATCATGAAATACATATTTTGTTTATAAAATATTTGAAGTGAAATTGTCAGAACAGGTCTAATTTTTTTTACCAAGTTTTTCAATACAATCCCTACATAACAATAATCAAGCCTTATCCTGTTTTATATGCATGTAGGAAACTGGAATACTATAGAATATGAGAATCCTTTGCTTCACTAAATAAGGTCCCTGTATCATAATTAAGAGTTATCTATTTGGAAATAAAGAGACATTAATGTCGGACAATGAAAAGATCAGTATCTCAGAATAATATGGGCAATATTTTAATATTAATTATATTATTAATTTACTACAGGTGTGACAATATATTTATCATTATTTAAAATAATCACCATTTTATCTTTATATCTCTCAAATAAAAATGAAAAACATATTTTATAAAACCTGTAAAAACATCTGACTAGTATTTTTTAAATAGTTATAGTTGATAATAGGATTATATAACCACAGTATTAAATCAATGACATATAAAATATAAAAACTATCTAATATAATTCTATTGATATAAGAATATTCAGGTATTGATGTCTCAAGAATAATATATATCTTATAAATTTTTCATATAAGTAAAATTCTAATCACTTGGGTGTTAAATATTTTCTATTAATTCCCAGTATAGCAATAATTGGCCAATTTGAAATAATAAGTGGTAATATTCTGAATTTACACATAAAACTATTTTTTATTGTAACTGTTCTGTCAGTGTCTGTTTGACACTGATATTAAACAACCCTATTCATCTGGTACCTATATCACTATATGCATTTTCTTGTGATTCTGAGAATAATACATGGAAATCAACATGCAGCTTACTGGCATGAAACATTCTGATGAGATCATATCTTTTCCATTTGGTTGATTGAATCACTTTTGAAAAGGAATAAATTTTAGATATTGGGGATAATGGAATAACAAACCTCTTCAGTCATTCCTTCAAAATCTTCATCATCAATAGTATGTTCTGGTCCTACACCCCACACTTCTATAGTATCTACTTCAAATTCTGCTGCTTTAGATAGCTGTGGACTGCCATAAGTTGTACATCTTGGTCCTGCCTTACTGTGACCATTAGAAAAACTCTGATCTATCCACAAACCAAAATATTCTAACTGACCTCCAAAACCCTGTGTTTAATAATATATGATGAGAAAAAATCTTTTACATAAAAATTTTCTATAGACTTAACAACCTGGATCTTACAAGAAAATCAGGACCAATATCTATAATATCTATATACATTGGATACACCCACTTGGCACAGATTGCATATGAATGTTAACTATTACTGTTGGGATGACTTACAGATTACAAAACGTTATTCATTATTGGGGGGGAAACACCTTCACCTTTATTCTGTTCATCTCGAAAGTCTTTCTCCTGGCGCGAAAATTTGCCTCATTAAAATAAAAGTGAAAGCAAAAAGGAGAGATTTTGACTTTTTATATTTAACCAAAACTCATAGAGCTGTATAAAAATAAAGAACTGTCTTACCAGACCATTAGGTAATGTATGTACATGTTGATTAAAATATTGATAATGATCATTATAACCAGTTGGTGTAAATATTGATAGGAATGGTTTTAATTGGAATAAAAAACATTTACCATCTCCTACAATATACAACAAAATACCATATCTTAAGAGTGAAATAAAATATTTTTAAACGTAATGTGAATTATGACTAGGTTAAGTCTCTCAAGTCTGAATTTATATATAATAATAATTGAAAGAGAAGACTGAGACAGCTTACCATAAAAATTAGAATTTTTCTTCCAACTTTCACTAGCATAACCACCAAATACATGACCATTTTTATCTTTAACTATAAGAATAGTAGGACCCTGGGAGAGAATACGTCCTACTAGCTGGACGAAACTATCCCCATATAAATAATTACTGAATAATAATCTCCATTCTCCCTGTAAATCTACTGGTAAATTTGAGTTGAGATATATCAATGTAGGAAAATCTAATAGAGACATTACATTAGTCCAGTTAATATTTCTAATAAGGGGTATTTTCGGTTTTAAACTTCTTGATTTCATTTCTTCCTCCTAAAATTTAAATAAAGTTAACAGATAAAACTCTATCAAGTAAGATGCTCATCCAGCCCTGTTGACATTTTTGCTAGGCATCTTTAACTATCAATCACCATGATCTTGGTATCAATAATTTCTTCATAAAAACTTTCCAATAATCATGGAAATCAAAAGACATGATCATCAATGAACATACAAACAAGAAATTGAAACAACTTTAATCAGAATGATTTTACCAGCTGTCTGCTTTATCAAATTGGTACCAGAAAAATCTTGATGAAAATATCTATTTCGAAAGAAATGTGATAAAAATAGCATCCTTTTTGTACAGAGGAAATATCCAATTACATCAAAAAGCAAACAGACGAAATAAATTGGATTTTGTGACATGAGGCCTCTGAATAATGAAGGGCAAAGTTCACTATTGAGTTGGAATAGAGTTGCCAGTTTGCCAGTAAAAAATAGAAATGTGGTTAACAACTTACAGAATAGATAGTAAAACAATGATTAAATACGCGATCTATAACTTGTAAAAATAAATAAGATTTTGATAACCATTGATCTATATCATCTTCTGTATAACTTATAGTTGGTACAACAGGTACTGATATTCCTCTATCTTTCTCTTTACCTAATAATTCATATAGATATTCTTGTAATCATCGGGTTTGTGTTTAAAATAAGTAAATAGGTATTGTTCAATATCATTATGAATTTTTTTCAAAGGAAGTATCATTATAATTTATGTATTTTGTCAGTTTTAAGCCATGTGCGCAAGTCATGTGCTGTGCTATAGGATATCCACCTATTTGGATCAACTAAAAAACTTTGTGAAATGATTTGTGTCTCTCATGCTTTATTGAACAAACTTGGACAATTTTTAAATATAGAATGGATTAAATATCAATCTCCATCAACCTACAAATTATAATCCTTTTACTTTAACGTTGGCTCTTAAATGTTACTTAGAGTGGGCAAAGGGGTTTGCTTTTAAAAAATAGGGGTACCTAGAGTTCAAAATATTAGAACCAAGGAGGTAAAGTCTAATGTCTTAATCTGAAGTAGGGCTAAAATATGGCTAAAAGGAATGGTGCATTTAATATTACAAAATATTTGCATAATGATGATTAGTTTCTCTCACTAGACCAATATAGTAAGTAATACACAGAAAAAGCTGGAGAAACTGGACTTGATTTGGTAAATACATGTACTGTTATTGAGTTACGTGTGCTACATTTTCTATTTAATCATCAGTCATTATTAATGTGATATATTACATCAAAATAGTAACAGTCAGCCAAAAAATGAATCTCAAATGAATATGATAAATTGATTTAAGATGAGATTTAAAATCTGACAAATCTTACCCGTAAAAAATAAATCATCTAACATATAGACAGCCAATCTATAAATAGATTCCTCCGTGGACTCTAGTTTCCAGGACTTTACTTCTATACTTTGAGATATTGTTTTTAGAAAAGACTTAATTACATCTTTCACAAACTGGAAATAAAATATCAATCAAAATACATTATAGTTATACGATGATATTATATTCACATTTAAAAGCATGTTACATTGAATAATGTAGTCATTGGCTGATCTTAGAACCTCTATAGCAATGTTTTATCAAATTTATTATATATCATTCTTCAGAGTGAAACAGTCTATGGTTAAAATATTAAATCAATCTACATTATTACAGCATTGAACTTATTCTCGTTTTTGTGACTATCCAGTGTATTTTATCTCAGATAACAGAAACAAAAACAGAGCAATAATAGATCTTTTCAAACAGATCAAATTTGTTACAAGAGGTAGCAAGTAAAAGTAAAATTTATGCACATTGCAAGATATTTTGAAGATGTTTATACTATTGAGATATGATGAGGTACTGATTCATCTCAATGATTTTATAGATATTGTTGCATATCATTGAATCAAATTATGCAAAAATGCTTCAAATACAAATGATGATTGCAGTAGATTATTCAACTGCTCTTTCTGGGGAAATAAAAAATCAAAGCCTATATCTACTATTCTCATTTCAATCTGAAATAAAGAAGTTAGCTATATCTAAAAGTCATGAATAATCTGACAAATGTCAAATTATAAATGATCCACTCCACTATGTATATCAAACAGTTTATTAAGCTGATCCCCTACATGACATTTGAAATCTTGTTGATCTGTGTGTTTATTATGGCTAATAAAATCTTTTAGGTAAATTGTTTAAGGATAAAAAAAAATGACCCACATTAAAATGACTATTTGTCAAGATTTTACAGGTATAATAACTTAGAATGGTTAAAGGGATTGTAAAGAGTTTTTCTAAACTTTGTTTGTGTATCGGGGACATTCGGGGACACTGATAGCATCAATTTGCGCCCTTCCAATTGTCATTCCGACATCTGTGCTTCTTGCAATTCAACTAACAAACTAACGCATTTTATGACGTCAACCTCACTGATCTGTATAGATATCAATAGTAGCTTCCGGTAGATCAGTGGGGTTGATGTCATAGAACCTGTTAGTTTAAGTGGAATTACAAGAACTACAGACACCGGAATGGAAATTGGAATGGTGCAAATTGATGCTATCAGTGTCCCCAATACACATACAAAATTTAGAAAACCTCTTACAATCCCTCTAACAATATTCATGTACGGTACTACATTGAATTCAAGTATTAGGAAATGTACCTGCACAAGTTCTTCTCCAGTTGTACATTTTCTACCTTTTGAAGAAATAAAAACAATCAGTTGACTTTTTTCTGTCAGACTTCCTCTCAAAGCTACAGACATACATCTTAGAAATTGAGCATATGTTAATGTATGGCTCTTATTATTGGTCAATGATTGCATCCAGTCATAAAAATAATCTATCAATTCTCCTTCAAATGAATGTTGACAAAATACCTGAAAAATAAGTGAAATTAAACGTGTTAGAATCTTACATAGTTTTTTCATCCAATCAGCATTTGCTAGATCTCCTGTGTCCTGTATCACTATTTCTGTGGATCAATAATTATTCATAAAGGGTACGAATGTAGGCTACCGGTATACAAAAACTAATTTTAAACAAAACCCACTTATTCATCCAATCAGCATAGGATAAACATAAGAACTATAATTGTCAACGATTCTAGGTATACATCATATTCTAGTCAGTTTTAATCAAATTAGGTAATTAAGAAGTTGATCACGCAATCACTTCACTTCCTTCAACTTAATCTTAATGATTTAAGCTGACATTTTACTTATGATGTAAAGTGAAAGTCTGATGCCTTAGAACTTTCAACGAGCTAATATTTGTTAATATATTAAACAAATCTCCAAGTTGTAAGAGACATTCAAATATATAAATATTACAAATAATGATAGTCTTGTTTGTTCTTACGATGCTATGGAGAACATGGACGAAGACGATGGAACGATAAAAAACAAAGTTATACGATGTTGAGCTTGTTGACTACAACTTTATTCGATCTTCCCCAGCCGATCACACAACGAACACTGACCAATATGGCGCCCTGACTAAAAAGCATGCACGACCGAGCCTCACTCTCGATCTTGACAGGGAGCCAAATTAGACAACTCGGTTTGTGGTCGTAGGCTGAGCATAAGTAACCTCCCTTTGCCACAAAAGAAAGAAAGCTTTCTAACATTGTTGTCATAAACCCCTTTTACACCAGGCCGCGATGAAATGTGACCATTTACATACATTACAATAAACGCAAGTGGTCTGAGAACGGTTCTTCATATGTAGTGTAAACGCTTACCGTTCTCGGCACGGTTATCTATGGAACTCTTCTTGAAAGAAGTAAAGTCTAATGCCTTGTAGACACGTTCATGTAATCAGAGACATCTGGAAGTAATCAACGAAGGTACTGGTACCGTACTGAAATGACGAACTTCTGCAGGAAAAGGTGAAGGTCGCTTGTTGGGCATGCGCAGTTAACCATTCTCAGAGCGGTTACTGTTTACATTACACAGTTTTGTGGAGTCCATTCTCGGAACCGTTCTGAGACCACCCCGAGGTGGCCCAGAACTGGAACCGTTCTCAGAACGCTCCACCGTTTACATTACACAAAAGCCTTCTTAAGTCTTTGTTTCTTATTTCTTATTTATTCGTCTGTTGCTGTTAAAACTTGTTTAGAAATACATTTTCTGAAAACTTCATAATCATAGTCATAAGAAAAAAAAAAGCGAAAGTAAAGTAAAACGAAGACTAACCTGGAGTAGATTTTTATCGATTTTATGATCGTGAGACGATATATTTGCAAATATCCCATGAATTCTTTCTTTTTCTTCATCTGTAAAGCAGGTAATATCATTTACATTATCATTTTTACTTTCAGAACTTCCCATTTTATCAAATATCAAAAACTACTGACATTTCACAAAATAAAAACAAATAGCACGTGACCGTGATAGTTTCCGGTTTATAAAGTCTTGCAACAACCGAATAGTTCACAAACTGCCGAAAAGTAATAACCTCAAAATGTTTATTCTGAATTGTTCGTGGACGGACAACCACTATGAACAGCAAATTGGATGATTTCTAATGTGACTAATTCAACAATACGAAATTAACCAGCTGCAACAGATATATTAATATTATCATAATGCAGAACGCACACAACGCTGCACCTTTTCACAACCGAAGACAATACCGTGTAACCAGAGTGACACTACATGTAGTTAGTTTCGGTTGCTCCTCCACCCTCATCATAGTTGAAACGGCGTATATGTGTCGAGTGTCCCATAAAAAAAACTAGTGCCTTCGCTACATCAACCACCAATATAATATAACATTTTCCATACTGATAAGCTCTCACGGATCTCATATAAAGATACCATCTCTGAAGAAGAGACCATGCATCTTGCCTTTTCAGTTCCTGTTCAGTCAGTGTGTCCCTCTAACCCAATAGTGCAGTACGCTTGTTCCTTAAAAGAATCCCATACTGCCAGTAGTCATTTTTTTTAAACAATATTTTATTCATATAAATACGAAAAGGATTGGGGAACAAACTTTCGCCTAAATACCCCTCTCCTAATACAAAATGTTCATATGTAGGCCTACAGTACAATGTCGTTAAAATAAGTAACGTATATACAGACGTCGCTACATCCATAGTAGATATCGAAAATATATATAAGAATAAATCGGATTCTAAAAACGTTTAGATAAAAATAGGAATTTGTGAACTTTTTCAAAAATTAGTATTGTTTGTTCAGGGTCATTTATTACTCCGTTTAGAACATATGTTATTTTTTAAGGTCAGTTGGTAGAGTTTTTATAGATCTGTCTCGTGCATCTGAATGTAAGGGACAGTTCAAAAGGAAGTGTTCTGCATCTTCAAATTGATGACCACAAAAGCACGCAGGATTATCACTAACGTGTCTAAGAAATGTATGACCATTAAGGTCACTGCAGGAAAGACGAAGATGACAGTGGTAAATTTGATTTTTTCGATTGTGTAGTTTTTGAGAATTTGGTAGATTATTATTCCACTCTCTGATCGTTGACGGCAAAAATGAATCATAAAATAGTTTAGTTCTGCAGTTTATTGATGGTATATTGTTGTTATTTCTGAGGTTATAATGAATGTATCTGACAGGTAATTTGGAGTCAAATTATTCAGGATTTTGTACATCATAGTCAGCTTATAATGCCGAAGTCGTCTTTCCTGCAGTGTAATGAAACCTGTTTCCTTGAGTAAAACATGGCTAGTTCCCTTAACATCGCCGCATATATATAGTTCTGAGTGCATCTAACTGAAGATTGTTAGTTCGATAGTGCACCCATCCCATATAATATCACAGTAATCAAAATGCAGCAGGAGTCATTCCCAGCACCAGTGGGACAAACTGGCTGTACAGGAACTGAAAGGCAGGATGGTCGCTTAATTTTGGGAGAACATACCATTAGATGAGATTCGTTAGACCATCTATGATGGAAAATGATTGTGGTTCTTGTGGTGGAAGCACAATGACATTGAACACTGGTTGAAATGTGTAATTTGCTCCGATATTGAATTTTTTTACATGTTATTTTGCTCGGGGCAATTCTTGTACAATTTTTATTCGATTACTCTAATATTTTCAGGGTCTGACAAAGACATGTTGAAGTAATTCTGTGAGAATTTTGAAAGATCATTTCACCAACAGCTGAGACACCTGCAATCAAACTTGGGGCTTTTTTGCGACACCCGATATAATGTGATTACCTATACCTCTTTAGGCTACTTATTGTAGGCTACCTATGAATTGGTTTTGTTCGTCGGCTATTAGTCACATTAAATTGTAATTGTAGGCCTACTGTGGTTGTAGAATTTATATTCACATTGTTATTTTAGACTGAATTCGAAGGAATTTTCTTTTTGTTGGCATATTGAAATCCCTGCAGCCAGGCCCGTAGCCTGCCAAGTACTTTTAGGGGGGCAAACGTCCAATCAAGGGGGGCAGTTTAGGTATCCACCCAAAAACACCTCCACCCACCTTTTATGGAAAACTTTGAGTTATTGCAATACATTGTTACGCCATTACAGTGCCATATGTAGAGTTATTTCTACATTTATTGGTGCAGTCGGAAGCCTGGAATTGAGATTTTCTGAAGTTTGGGGACCACCCCTAGAAAAATTTAGATAATTTGACTCGCTGAAACGCGATATCCTGATATTTCCTGATATTTTCCAGCGAATTTAAGGTTCAAGATTATTTCTATAGGTTCAAAGGGTTCTTGTCTGAAAACATTTTGAGATTTCGACGCTAATTAAAGACATTTTCTGGTGAATTGTGGGTTTACGGTTGTTTGAATAGGGTCTGAGGTATGTCACAAAGAAAATTTTGAGAATCACACACTTTATTTGCTGCCGAGAACGCCAATCGGAAGTCTGGAAACATGATTTCCTGAAGTCTCTTCTAGAAAATTTGACTCTATGAAATGCGACTTCCTGGCATTTCCTGATGAATTTAAGGTTTACTTGTAAAGGAACTGCGTGACTAAAACAGCAATATCGAGAAAAAGATATAAAAATCTGATATTTCCCAGCGAATTAAGTTCAAGATTATTTCTATAGGGTCAAAGAGATCCTGTCTAAAAAAAAAAAAAACAGATTTAGACGCGAATTTCAGACAGGGTTTAAGGTTATTTTTACACTGCTGAGCTGTCGAGAAGGCCAATTGGAAGCCTCGAAACACGATTTCCAGAAGCCGGTGATCTCTTCCAGAAAATTAAGAGAATTTGACTTCCGGAAACGCAATTTCTTGATGAATTTAAGGTTTAAGGGACTGCGGAACACTGACAAATTTTGAGAATCCGATACCTGAAAACGCAAATTCTTAACATTTCCTGCTTTAAAGACACCCCTTGACTCAGTAAAATGAATTAAAGTATCTTTTAAAAATTACACTTGAGAATTTTTTTTAGGGGGGCAAGATTTAAATTAGGGGGGGGGGGCAAAGCCTCCCCCCCCCCCAAGCCCCTCTTGGCTACGGGCCTGCCTGCAGCTGATAATAACGACGATAAGGCAGAGATTTGCAAGAAGTGCACCCCAGTTCCTTCACAGATATCGACGAGTCAAAACTTCAAGAAAACCAATGTTGTTGATGAAGATACTGTCAGAATTCAGATAGCATGCATACTTCTGCAATACATAATTCTGCATTGACACATACATGGAGATGTGTAATCGAAACAATCAACAGACGTCAAGTTATTTCATTATCAATCAGATTGTTGTTTAACACCTTAAAAGTGAAAATAGGTTAAATAATAATTGTCTGGGAATGTAATACGTTGAATGGTTGAATGCTTGATTTGATTTTAATGGTCTTCTTCAGACTTGTCAGTATGTATCCATCTGGAAAACTTTTCTAAATAACATAAACTCCATTATCAGAAATTCCAGAAACCACAGAAGCTTTAGAATAATTACTACAAAATTATAGTGATTCCGTTTTATTATGTTCAATTTTATTGTTATATAAGAAACTGTCTAATACCTTATAAAACTTAATGTACTTCAGGAAAATAAATTACCACCGCATGGCTGATACAGAATACTATAAATGAGTTCATTAAACTCGATGTATGCAGTTTACATTGAAGGTATTGTCCATATTTCCATCATTCCAATTGTGAAAAATAATTTGGTGTAACCACATAAAAAACCAAAGATGGTTTGGAACCTGATTTTTGTTTAAACTTGTGTCAAAATCTGTTTTTGATGCAACGATGTGATATCCCTGCCTTCCTATTTCTCAATGGCGTCATAATATTATCTCACTTTACATTGAAAAAGCAAAATGAAGGAACCATTTCAAAACTTAATGCTCCTTTAAATTTATTGACCTAATCAAACGAAACAAGATTTACTAGTATATAATATCTACTTGATAACCTATAAATTAACTACCCTAATAATAATCAAGTCCAGTCAGCCAATGGCATGATTGACACCTATTTATGGTCAAATGAAGCCTATTTGATTCTAGAACATTTAATGAATTTCTTATTGACTATTTTCTATTGTTCACCACTCAAAATCGAGACAGATCTTTCCAATTCTTCATTAATCACAATGGTGAGGACAGAGAGAACATACATTTTAAGTATGAATTTTGTTAATAACCCTTTCTAGATCCGTTGCGATTAAGTTACAAGGTAATTCTGTAATAGGGTCACATCATTGGCTATATATTAAGTAAGAAATCTACAACAACCAGATAACAATATATGATTACACTTCGATTCCCGAAAAAAAATCTGACCAGTACCTTCGAAAGTATGCTCGGTGTCAGCTTAACAGTCATAACCTTACAATAAGCAGATAGTATATATATAACCTCAATGACCAGATACCAGTATAATCCATATATAACCATATAACAGCATAACACCGCTATAAACACATAACAGTATAACCTCACAATAAGCAGATAATATAACCTCAATGACCAGAAACCAGTATATCCATATATAACCAGATAACAGTATAACCCCACTATCAACACATAACATTATAACTTCACTTTAAGCAGATAACAATATAACCTCCTCCATAACTAGAATACAGTATAACCTCACTAACCAGATAGCAGTTAACCCCACTATTAGCAGATAAAGCAGATAATATAACCTCCTCAAGAACCAGAAAACAGTATAACCATATTTTTCCCTACTAATTGGTTATTTTTCCCTACTAAGATAACAAAGAGAACAGCCACATTCAGATTATACATTATCGCTTAACATGTTATGACCACCATTTTATGAAACGGATATAAGATCACAACCATTTATTATAAGAAGGATGTTAAGATATCACAGAATTATTTATAATCTTGTATTTTTTACAATAATTATATATATGAAATACTGGAAGAGTATGAATTGAAGTATGTCATATTATATAAAAAGATTTCCCGCAGTTCAAATTAATTGTTAATGAGCTCTAAAAATATATTTATTGCAGGTTCCACAATATTACAAAACCATTTGGTAATAAATAGAGGCGTCATCCATCAAAAAATAGGAAAATTGTTCATGTTGTGTAAGACAGTTTGGATTTGGTATGAAAATGGCTAGAATGCGTAGCTGAGAAGAATTATTCAGGAAAATGTCAATTTGTTCGTAGATTGTGTTTGCATCGAACAAATTATATAGATAGCATTTGACAAATTTTAATAGTAAACATGAACTTTTGAGATATAAATATTATTATTACGTAGCCTATATTGTATATTGAAACTAATGAATTTATGAACAAAGAGGTTGAAAGGAACTGATCTACTAAATCAATATATCTATATCGACTATTCAAAGCCACAATATGTCATAAATGGAATAGATACGATGAATTTTATCTTGACAATGATTAATATGTAGATTAAAATAACTGACTCTGAACACAATATTTCAAAAGTTAGTGTGCATGTGTTTTTTCTCATTGTGTGTTTGTTTTTCTCATTGTGTGTTTGTTTTTCTCATTGTTTACTGATCCATACCATTATTATAACATTCTGAAATACTTGGAGTTGAAACTTTCATTCAGAAAAAAAATTCTATTTGTTATTTTTCTTTATTAGGTTGCACAGAATGTCATGCAGTCCAAACATTAATTTTTCGCTTGTAAGAACAAATTGAACTTTATGAAAACATTGTTATAATTTTATTAATATTTTGACTACATAAGCTGATAATGTCAAACACAATGTAAAGGACATCTCGATGTAAATGTCACACAGTTATAACTCTTATTTCATCTCACATCATTTGAAAATTTGTTTAAATTGTTAAATGAAACAGATTTTTTTTTGTGACAGACATTGCGAATGAATCTTGTTTGATAAATATAATATTGATTATTATTATTAAAGTTTTTCTCAATTTAAATACAACGGAAACTGATGTAATGAAAAGCTTTGTTCACGAGAAATTATAAATGTTCCATTCTTCACCCGTATGCCTCTTGTACTATAGTGTCTTCAATTTGTATACAGTATCAACAGTGTCGCATGGACAGATCAGATCGACCTCGGCATTGTACCGTAAGAATTTACAGCTATGAGCTTGCAAGGACTACTTTTAATCCGTTTAAAGTTACTTAACATTTCCCCTCGACAAATTACCCTTCAGTTAAAAGTAAGAATTACATCATAATGGAAAAACCAGTCTGACTTTATCACATATGGAAAATCGATTTATAAGATTGAAGAACACTGGATTAAAGGATTTAGGTACCGTACACTTCTTGGAAAGAACAACCCCCCCCCCCCCCACCCTTTTAGAGATTTTAATCTGAATTAGTGCAGACATGTTGAAATGTTCTACAAGAAATACAATATGTAAACATAAGATCTCGGTGACCACGACATGTATATTAATTTCATAAAAATCTGTTAAATAAATTAAAATTCATTATGAAAATTACATGTTCTTAAAAAGATCTTTAACTGCATTGGTGGCTTCATCTGTTAAATCCATTTCCTTATCATGTTATGAGTGCGTGTGAATAAATAGATATGGATGCTAATGAGATGAAGAGTTTTAGCTTCTCTTATGTCGGCAACATATTTCTACTATAGGCCTACAACTATTTGAAGTAAAAATATTGATATCTTGTGTGATAAAACAAACTAATTTTGAAGATAATTTTACAACTTGGAACCGACTATTTCCAAAATGACAAAGCTTTGTCATTATCGATTGTGTCTGAGGTTCAAATTGACTGTTTATCTTGGAGAAAAAACCAGATCAACTAATTTCCAATAATTTACTTACGTAATAATTGTAAAATGTTCAAGTAAAGTTGTAAAATCTGAAGAAATCAAGAAGTCTTGATAGAATCAATTACACACACACCAGAAATCAATAAAACAGATAAATTTACTTACAATAAACTTACTGTAAAATATACCCGTGTTCAGGCTCATTTTGAATTTAATCAAGATTAATTCGACTGGCACTGAAAGTGGAACACTTCTTCTATGAAATCCTGATAAATTTTGTCATGAGCGTTTACAAAGGAGCTTGAGCATGAGGGCGATTTAATTTTCTTATACTGAAATTACAATATTTTTACTTTCGGTTTTGAATTTTGGTATTTGAAGTTTTTTGGTTCGTTAAATGTAAACTTCTCTTTCCAAGCACTCATTCTAGAGACATACAATACATAGGTATAATTTAAATTAGGGCATATACGTATGTTGTTTTATGCAAACTGTTAGCATAGTGGAAACATAATTTACTCATGAATATCATTATCAAAGATAAAAGAATAAAACATTCAGCTGTAATGTTTCTACTGAAGAAATACGATCCTCTTGATCCAAATGTAAGTTAAGGTAATACTGACATAAAGAAAGTGACATCTAAGTCAGACATTACCCGCAGCATAAGATAGTAATTTCAGTAGAATAGAATCTATTTGATATTTAGAACGTTGCTATTGAATAATAAACTTATTTCATTCCCATCATTATGTTCATTGATAACCCCGTGGCTCTATGGATTATATCTATATCCAACGGTAAAATATAATTGTCTATATGCTTTGTGGCTTTCATATGAACACCTATCAGGTTATAGAATCTAAAAGTTCTGATGTATTCAATGCAATGATTTAGCTTATAAGAGTTGACTATCAGTCAAATGTTGCTCAGTAAACTGGACAATTGTAATTAAACTAGCTGATATGAAATAGTAAGTGGAATTGTTGTGTAGTGTAGGTATTTGAAAAATCTTATATACTGTAAATGCTGTAAACAACATTTGGTAAAACTCCTATATTATCCTTTAACATATGTTTACATCCAGGTCTCAAAAATATCATTGGCATTAATACAAAATAATCTGAAGTTTTACTTCATTAAGTTCTGTTCAACACTTAAATCTCAGACACGACATTAAAAGTGTAGATTGTATTTATTGACTGATTGAAATGTAATTTAATTTACAAGTTTAACAAATTTGGTCTACAAATTGAATTACATGTACTTTAAAATACATTTCAGACACCCTCATCAATTACTTACAGGGATATCCCTAGGTAAACGAGAATCTAATTGTTATTTTTAAGTGCCAATTGAAATCGGAGATAGTTCTGTAAATTGTCAATATGTTGCAACATGTAGACCGTTCTTTCTTATCAATTTTTCTTGTCAACTTATGGAACTTTACCTATTGCTGATCGATGTTCAAAATGTCATGTTTGGCATCCTGTTGACAGGCGCTTTTTCGAATTGATTTAATTATTGTGGGTTGCAATGACAAAAAATATAGCCTGAAACTGATATTGATTACCTTTTATTATATTTTTACAATGGTAATCTAAATCAATAGGATACGTGCAAGAAAAAGCGTCGTGAAAGATTAAACTATTACCTTGCGCCAGTGCCTTCTGTTGAATAGTAACTTGTTGCTTTCAACCACTATAACCCCTAATATAAGGATATGGTATGGTTACCCATGAGGGAGGGGGGGGGGGGTGGTTGTTCAGGGGTATTTATTCAATTGGTATAGGGGGTAATTGTCCGGGGGCGGCGAAGTCTCTTGGTGGGAAATTTCAGTATTTTTAATGGAGCTTTATATGCATTATGCAAGTACTAATAAGTATCTCGACAAATCAATTTGACAAGGTTATATGTTAAGAGCATTCCTATTTGAATTATATATCCAGTTAATGGAATCTGTTCCTGTCAAGATAGTAAATTTAAGTTTAACATGACCACGACTGACTTTTAGTAGACTGAGATGACTGACGATAAAGGGTATATGACCTAGTAAGATAAAATGTAATTATCAAGCTAGGAGGTGGCTATGATTGGAAATGACCAGATTATACGCTGTAAGATAAAAAAGGATTAAGACATAAAATGAAAGTAGCATACATTGTAGGATTATTTGGAGAAACACATAGAAGGTTGAAACAATTCCTAATCTTCTTATAATGATATTTTATGAACCAGAAACCGTTGGTGGTCTAATATAATCTGTTGATTTAATGTAATAATATAAGAAGATTTTAAAAGATTATGTTATGATACACAACATAATGATAGCATTATGATATATAGCACCAGATTTGTGTCAGGTCACAAGTTTATACCCAATAACACCTCTCAATATGAGTGTTGTCTTTATCTTCAAGATTATCTTTTGCTTGTTGAACATAAAAGTTATTCCGTATATGATTTTAATGTACCAATAAACGTTAGTAAAACGTTAGCAAGCACGTGCCATGGGGTGAACGTCATAGCTTGATCGAAGATTTTCGCATATGGACCGAATCAGCACTTCGTTGTGCATCTTCACATTGCCAATGCGAAAAATTAACACAGTGCTCTTTGAGGGTCAATCTAACATTCTCCCCTTCTAGAATAGATTTGAGATGACTTATTCATTATCCGAATACGAGGCGAAAAGGACTATGCCTCGCAAGCAATGAAACCAAGCCGACTGAAATGGAGCTAAGGTTAGCCAAAATCCTACTTGTGACATAGGGTAACCGTCATTTTTCCGAATGAAAAATCGAAGATAGGGTTTCCGCATATGGATCGAACCAGCACTTCTTTATGCATCTTCTCAACACCAATTAATTGGTGGCGAACAATCAACACAGTGGTCTTTAAGGCCCCATATTATAACATAATCCCCTTTTGGGATGGCTCCGAAGAGGTCAACTTCCTTCGGGTCAAAAGTTAAAAACTTGCACAGACTTATCCACTGTTCAAATAAAATAAAACAGTGTTTTATTTTTTTTAAAAAATCAAAAGAAAAGTAAATTGCAACCGCGACGTCAAAGACCGAAATGTGCCCCGCAGATACGGAGATCACTGAAATGGAAATACCTTAACCGTACCCTATCTGATACATGGGCTAAACAAAGCAAAATGGGTAAAATGCTAGATTTTACAGTGTTTTAATTTAAAGGAAAAAAGATTTCCATAAGACAGACTTAACACGAGGAATGAAAATTGAAAAAAGGCGTTACATTCATTGAATGTCTGATTTTCTATGGTTTGATATAATAAAGCACCTTGCAGTTATCATTCATCTTAAACGTCTTAAGATTTATTATTGATCGTTTTCATTTGAAGAGGTAAAGGTCCTCTCCATGTTCCTTCAGCAACGTTAGAAATGAAATGATAGCCGTTGCTAAAGGAACATGGGTCTTCTCATACTTTAAATGACTTTAGAATTTACTACAGCAGTCGAACGCAATCGGTACAAGGCTACAAGCACGAACGTTCCCAACCGAAAAAGATACCTCGAAATCCATGAAACACAATACATTGGAAACTTTTCATTTGAGGAAGTATATCAATAAATGAGTACATATTTCAAAATTATTTAATTACCTATATAAGTGTTATCAGGTTCTAGAAGAACTAACATACCCTGCTAGGCTCCACATCTGCACTATGTTTTACGTCAATAGGTTTATGATATACGCCTCAAAGTCAATTTTAAAGTTTAACTTTCATAGGGTTTATTTTAAGAAAATCATAAAATTCATTATTAATCGAGATAACTTATTATTAATAAAAAGGTCAATACATTTCGGGAGACAACTCGTGTTTGCGAATATTATGTAAACAGCATGTCTAAATTCAATGTGAACAATCAAGGCATAGTCATGCAAAAGTTGAGTTCTGAAAGTATTTATTTCTTATCGATAAAAACACTCGTCTTAACTCAACTGTAGTATTTTGTTTATCAAACTAAACAAGAAAACTATTCTCATTCCAATGGTAACAGATCGCATGAACAGATATTTTGATCTATTGAAGAATCAAGGACTACAAAAGTAAATATGTTGGCGTTATGATTACGGATGAGTTGGGATTTTTTGAGTAGAGGAAGAAGATGTTAACTAAAAGAGTTTTGAATGAATTTTCCTGATTAAAAGTATTCAAATTACCAGAAAAATCGTTTAATACTTGAACGATTTAAACAAATTTATTGTTTAACAAATGTTCTGAATTAATTCTTCTCTCTTTTCATTCACAATTATCAACTTAAAAACATCCTAGATAGATTGAAACACTTCGTCAGTGAATTTTTACAGGCTTTCTGTTAAATAGAAACCCATGTTTCTATCAAACATTGCCAAGGGGCCAAAAAGAATTCAACTTCAATTAGAATATATTGAGTACGTAAAGTATTGTATTATTGTATCCAGTAATTGAAATGCTGAAACATTTGCCTGGATGTTATCTCAATCGAATCTTGATGTAATTTCAACAGGTTGTTTATAGCATCTCCAGATTTCATTATTTCACTGCTACATTGTGAAAGCAATTGATCAAATAAGTAAATATTTTGAGTGTCGCTGAAAATATACTTGAACTGAGTCTCTGGAGAACATTAACCTTTTTGTAAATAATGCCATTGTAGCCATATTCGTTATCGATTCACTGTTTCTTGAATGAAAGTTTCAAGTTCAAATGCAATTGTTATGGCAGTTTGTCGATTATACTTGCTGTTTCTAGATATCACATTAAACACAATCCGGGTAAGCAATTGAAATAGTGAATTTCTTCACTGAAGCATTTAATCTGTACATGTAGTTTTCTAAATATAGTGAATGAATTTATTTCTTGAAAATTGTGAATAGGTTTGAATGCATGATTTCACTATCATCGGGTATCTTAGGCTTTCAAATAACTATTTTGAATTCGACTATTTGGCCTCCCGTTATTTTAAGGTACACATTTATCAAAATGCTTGTGACAAGAGATATTTTAAATCAAAAGCCACTTCCGTTTTCAGTAAATCAATCAATAATGAAAATAGAAGCTACCTCGATGCACATATAAAGTTAAACTATCATTGAGCTCTTTCACAGTGTTTGAGATTTAACGGAGAAGATGACCATGAATGATTTTCCTAATGTAATGAGTTCAATTTTTTGGTTTAACAAACAATTTCATCTCAAAGTATTTTTTAAAGAGAAGTGATCAAAGCAATAAATGTTATTATAGGAATCATTGTACATTTTGTTATCGTTTTAAGGAATGGAATAAGGTTTTATTATATTATGAAAAGACCGTCACCGTCAGCCAAGAGTCGGTATTGTACAATATATACGCTAGGCTAGATAGATAAATTCTTTAAGTTGTAATAAATATGTTGTGATGGTTGATATAGAATAATATCAGAACATAATTTATTATCACAAACTGTCAATAATATCATTACAGAAATAACAAACATTTCGATTACACGATAAATAAATAATACTTTATCATTTAAAAAGAAAATTGATTATCTTGACCTTAAAGTTTTGATAAACATTACCCTGATTGGCCACAAACAAGAGTATTCACACCCCACGGTAGAGACACATGGAACATTTGGCTTTGATTGTGTTGCTTCGAGCCACACTAATGTCTGAAGGTGTGCTCTCCTAAAGTGCCAGCGCGTGAAATAGTAAGAGCAACATATAACTGTATGAATGCATGTACGGATACCATTGTTGTAAATGCCTGTGATATTGATGTGCTATTTCTGCTTATAGCCTATTTAAATATTAATATACATGTAATACACTGGACCGGGTGTGTTTTTGACAAATACATAATTGGTAGCAAAGAAAAAGTAACAAGTAGCAATAAAATCCGGAAACTTTAGAAAAGTGGGATGGATGATTTAGATTCTATTTTTCCAATTTTCTCTTTCCTCCATAGGAATAATAACGTGTCCAAATAGAAGACAGATTGGGTAAGGTCAAATCTCGTGTAAGCGTTCCATAACACAGCATTTGAACTAATTTTTCGTGTTAATATAGTAGCCTACTATTGGGTGTGAAAATGCAAAATCAGTATATCTTTTACATAAGTGAATTTTTTTCAATATCAATCAAATAAGGAAATATTTGCATGCGACCCAGTTCAAATTCTGTACTAACAACACTAACACTGAATTTGACCCTGAGTGTCTTTAAGAGAGGACATACAACATTATCAGATTCCATTTTATCAGACTAAAGTTAGCATTGTCTGGTGATCATATTAAGTCAGTTTAGGTTCTATTAGGTATTAATTGAGATTTATGCCCTAATAGTCTACATGGCCACACAATCCATGAAAATTGTAATGGACATCCGGTTTACATATTGTTTCGATTTTTTTTTCATTTGACCTCAAAACATAGTGACTTAATGTATGTGATTTTGTTTTATAGTTCAGCAATCTGCAATCATATTATAACCTATAATTTTAATGCCTTAAAATCTTATAGAATTAACTTTAGAGTTAATAATCAAGAAGAAAATTTGTTTAAAGTTTGGAAGGCGATTTCAAACTAGGTCAGTTATGATAAAAATTTATATACAACTAAAAAAATGTCGATTAAAAGAACCATAAATTACTTATAAAAATACATAACTGTAGCTTCTGTTGTGTTTTGTGTAACCAAACTGTGGATGGATAGAATATGGATAGAGAAAGTGATTTTTTACAAAATAAAATAACTTATTCACAGATTCAATGGTCACTATATGCGCTGTTTTTTGTTTTTTTTACACTTTCTTTTTTTGGTTGATTTACTTCTAAAAAGGAATAATATTCATCATCACAGTCTTATAAAAAATGTTAACCGACTGTGTGTTTCTTATCTTGAGTGATACGGGAGTTTTTATGCTCCCTCTCTATCTACAACTCATGTAAATTTGTTAGAATGTAGGGCTAAGTTGTAGAAGGAGGACTAGGATTTCTGAATCCTCATTACTTATTCAAATGCAATTTAAATATATGTATTGAATATGATAAACATTTATTTATTATTATGTCTTACTTTCTAACCTTTTACCATGGAATGGAATTTCACATTAAAGAAGTTTCCAGGGGGTTTAATTGAGTATGGATTCGGATCTTTAAATTGACAGTTATCTGGTAGTTTTTTTTAATATCAACTTTTACCACACCAGATTTTATTTTAGTATAAAAGTGATGCTCCTCTGTTGGCTGATGTAGCTCTCAGAAAAAAAAATACAATTCTGAAATCGCACTGGATATTGCAGCCAATGATGCTGGGTACAGGGAGGTGAAATAAGATGTATAACACCAGGATCAGCACTGTTTGCAGTATGGATATTTCACTGTTCGTAAATGAAACATATTGGGTTTTCTAGGATTAAATTTGACCTACTTTTTAATTTAAAAAAATGTTGATCAGTTATCTCCCTTGATATGTGTAATTAATAATTTTTAGAAAATTGAATGATATTATGTAAATTTCATTAATTGCTACCAGTTTAGTGCCAATATGGTTACACAGATTTAGAGTTTGCTTTAAAAATAGGGTGGACGCAAGGTTGACAAACTCACTTGATTCAGGTGCACTGCCTGTATCCGGATAGTTTATTAACCAAAAGAAGTTAAACAGTGTTCGACTTTTTAAAAAATAGAAAAAAAAAAGTTTTCGTCAACCGGGTCTCGAACCCGGGACCCCAAAGGTGGCGTGCAAGCACGGAACCCACTGGGCCACCGCGGCCTTGCTGAAACGGTCCTAGGGTTAGCTCAAAACCTAACTGCAACAGGGGGTAAACGCAATTTTTTTAAAACACCAACTACGGTTATCACAGGAAATTGTCAAAGGTTGCATCAAATATAGGTGTTTCGCATATGTAAAGATTCGGAACGTCTTAGCGCATCTTTTTAGCACACATTTGGGTTGAAAAAATTTCATGGGCGGCCTACAGGGCCCGTCAAACATACTTCCCTTCTGTAATGGCTCCGCGAAGGGGTAAAAATCTGAGCAACGGCAATTAGGGTTAGCATTGCACAGGGCTACCCTTTGTTCAAAAATAATATTTGTTTGGTGAAAATGATAGATTACACAGTGTTCGACTTTGTAAAAATAGAAAAAAAAAATTTTCGTCAACCGGGTCTCGAACCCGGGACCCCAAAAGTGGCGTGCAAGCACGAAACCCACTGGGCCACCGCGGCGTTGCTGAAACGGTCATAGGGTTAGCTCAAAACCTAACTGCAACAGGGGGTAAACGCAATTTTTTTGAAACACCAATTACGGATATCACAGGAAATTGTCAAAGGTTGCATCAAATATAGGTGTTTTGCATAATATGTAAAGATTCGGAACGTCGTAGCGCATCTTTTTAGCACACATTGGGGTTGAAAAAATTTCATGGGCGGCCTACAGGGCCCGTCAAACATACTTCCCTTCTGTAATGGCTCCGCGAAGTGGTAAAAATCTGAGCAACGGCAATTAGGGTTAGCATTGCACAGGGCTACCCTTTATTCAAAAATAATATTTATTTGGTGAAAATGAAAGATTAGACAGTGTTCGACTTTGTAAAAATAGAAATTTGTCAACCGGGTCTCGAACCCGGGACCCCAAAGGTGGCGTGCAAGCACGGAACCCACTGGGCCACCGCGGCCTTGCTGAAACGGTCCTAGGGTTAGCTCAAAACCTAACTGCAACAGGGGGTAAACGCTATTTTTTTAAAACACCAACTACGGTTATCACAGGAAATTGTCAAAGGTTGCATCAAATATAGGTGTTTGTTTGGTGAAAATGATAGATTAGACAGTGTTCGACTTTGTAAAAATAGAAAAAAAAAATTTTCGTCAACCGGGTCTCGAACCCGGGACCCCAAAGGTGACGTGCAAGCACGAAACCCACTGGGCCACCGCGGCCTTGCTGAACCGGTCCTAGGGTTAGCTCAAAACCTAACTGCAACAGGGGGTAAACGCAATTTTTTTTAAAACACCAACTACGGTTATCACTCCGCGAAGGGGTAAAAATCTTAGCAACGGCAATTAGGTATTAGGGGGTGAAAGCCGACAACAGGCCAACTTTCGAAAGCACGGGCACAGGCATCAGAATTTTTCTTACCTTGAGGGGGATTCGAACCCACGGCACCTAATCGCCTAGCAGACGACAATCCAACTCTCTTTTTTTATCTTGTTTTATTATCAACAAAATAATATACAATAAAATATAAACATAAAATATAAAAATATTGCACTACAAATCTATATACTTTAATATAAATTAATTAAATTTCAAGATAATTCTCTCAGTTTCAACCAAGACATAAGGATTTAGTTGAAACATAAGTTGAAATTTGTGAAGCATACCATTATGTTTCATATAATGATAAATTGAATTCATTTGATCTGACATGATAGCTTTAAAAATATGTAAAAGATTTAAAATAGTACCCTCTTTAAGAAACGTTAACCTTCTCTTCAATATAGCTAATCTTGCACATGAAAATAAAAATATTAAAAACAAATTATCTGATTCCTTTTTCACGGGATAACCGAAAATTAGCCATTGCCAAAATTCTTCTCTGGTGAAACCCTTCTGCAAAAACGTTTGAATCATATCAAAAATAAGATCATGTAATTCTTGTACCTTAGTGCAACATAAAATGATGTGCTCAAGCGTTTCATTAATATTGCAGTTGCAAATCTTACAATAAGGATCATTTATTAGCCCTACTTTAAATTTCTTCACATTCGTCCAAATGATATTGTGAACAATTTTTAAATCGGTATCAATGCATTCTGAACTTTTCTTATTGTGAAAAACAGACTTCCATACATCTGTCCACTTCAGCTCATAGCCTAAATTTTCCCAATAAGCTTCACAAGCAGCATGATCAAATTGAGCATCCCTAAGACATTTATATACTGACCCAGATTCTAGATGAGTCAAAGAAAATTCTTTACCATTTACAACTAAAATTTGATCAATTGCATCTTTAACAGGCATATAGGTACTATTTATAGCATCAACCCAGCTTTCAGGCAGAGACTGCAAAATGATCTTATATTCTGATTTCACTGTATCAGTCTCTACATCTGGATCATCAATTTCAATCATTTCAATAATTGCATCTTCTCTAAGAAATCCTGGTGCTAACAATTTACAAAGATCATCAACCTTAACCAAAGATGAATTTACAAAAGTTTTAAAAAAAAGTGGTACAGAATTATGAAGAATATTAGGATTATCAAATAAAATTTGATTACGTATATCATTGTAAGATTCAGCTAAAAAGCGTTCACCTTGACAAAAGCAATCCCAGGCCATTAACATGGATCTATAAAAAGGTGGTAAGGATTTTAAACTTGACGGCATATACCTTATAAACAAAAGTTCAAAGGTGCATAAAAAACCTTTGTATTTGGTCAAAAAATAAGTCATGAAAAATTTCCAAGCTTGATTTTCACTACATTCAAGATATTTTGAAAGCCAATATAGTCGAAAGGAATGCTGCTTCAATTTAATATGAACAAGATTAAGGCCGCCATATTCATTACCACCACATATTATATTTTTCCTAATTAATGGCGGTTTGCCGTACCAGAGAAATTTACTTATCAACTTATCTAATTGTTGTAAAGCCCAGTGAGGCATGTCCGTTACCCTTAAAATATACCATAAAGTTGACAAACACAATGTGTTTACAACTGTAATTTTACCTCTCAGATGAAGCTCTCGGGACTTCCATAAATTCAAAATTCTACCTATCTTATTAATGCGCAACTCCCAATTGAGCTTTTCACACAAATTTTGATCTGGTCCCAAATAAACACCTAGAATTTTAGTAGCACCATGTACTTGTTTTGCACATATATTGTCAACATCATTTTCAGTTAAAGATGCACTTCCCGCCAAAAGAAGCTCAGATTTTTCAACGTTTATTTTAGCGCCAGACGCTAAACAATATGTGCCAACAGTCTTGAGAGCTTCATGAATAGATTCGACGGATGACAAAGTTAATGTAGTGTCATCAGCGTGCTGATACAAAATAGAAGTAATTGTACTTAAAGAATGAGGAATTGATATACCCTTAATATTAAGATTGGATTTTAAAAGCAAATTTAAAGGTTCGGAGGTAAGCACATACAAGAGAGCAGAGATAGGACATCCCTGACGAACAGATCTGGAGATTGGAAAGGATAGCGAAACATGACCGTTGATTTTGATTGAGCTCCTGATAGAATTATACAAAATTTTGATACTGTTTGTGAATACATCACCAAATCCAAAAACCTGCAAAAGATCGAACATATACTGGTGAGACACGCGATCAAATGCTTTCTCTGCGTCCAATTTCAACAGGAATAATGGGAGGTCCTCCAGACCAACATATTCTATGAGGTCACGTATGTTCATGATATTAGTAGCAATGTCCCTTCCTGGTATACAGCATGATTGTTCTCTAGAAATAATAGAATTCATAACATGTTTTAGCCTTAATGCTAATGTCCTGGAAAATATCTTATAATCGACATTAAGCAAGCTAATGGGACGCCAGTTTTTAAGTTCAGATTTATCACCCCGTTTCTTATAAAAAAGAGAGACCACTCCATTTTTCATGGAACGACTAAGTTGTCCAGCTTTCTGCATCTCCTGAATAACTTCTAAATACAACGGACCTACAATTTTCCAGAAACGATGAAAAAACTCGACCGTTAAACCATCCGGTCCTGGGGACTTCCCCTTTTTCATTCCATTTAAAGAAAACTGTAGCTCCTTAAGACAAATATCCGCATCACAGGAATCAATTTCATCTTCAGACAACCTATTCTCTACTAAACTAAATAACTGATTTTGACAATTTTGATCAACAGGCTCTTCACTGTACAATTTTGAATAAAATGTTACAGCTTCTTGAAGAATATCAGGTGTATTTTCAACAATCTTACCATCCGCAGTCTTAAGACATCTAATAACATTTGATTCCTGGTGAAACTTTTCAAGATTCAGGAAAAATTTGGAACATTTGTCTGCTTCAAAAGCTATGTCAGTTTTCGAACGAATTATAGCACCTTGACATTTCAGTTTTTCATACTGCTCTAACTTATTGCGTAATTCGTAAATCTGAGAATAATCATAATTGGTATCTTTACAAGCTCGACCATAGTGAAAGTTTAAAGCAGACTGAATGCTCCAAAATTCTTCCTGATTCTTTTTTCTTTTACATTTAGCATAAAGGATGCTTTTCTGTTTCACCTTATACTTAAAATTATCCCACCAAATTAATATTTCAGTTTTATAAAGAGGACATTCAAGTGATTCCTTAAAGAGTTTTTCAATCATCTCACAATAAGCAGCATCTTTAAGATATATATTGTTAAAGACCCAAAGTCCTGGTCCCCTCTCATATTTGTTAAAATTAAGATGCAAAGTAACATAACTATGATCACTTCGAGTTGTGTGAGATATATAACAAAAAGTACAAAAACTCAATAAAAGTGAACTAACAAAAATATAGTCTATTCTGGATTGTTTAAGATTTCCCTGCACAGTTCGATTTCTGGTAAATACACTCTTTTCGGGATTTTTTCGCCTCCATATGTCTATAAGATTTGTGTCAGCTACAAAGGTTGGCAGTAATTGGGAATTTAAGTTGTAAGCTGTCATGTTCTGAGATCTGTCCATTTTACAATTGACAACATCATTAAAGTCACCGCAAACTAAAGTGTTATCAGTTGAGGATACCTGCCCACATACAGATTTAAAAAAATGCTTCCTATTGGAAGTTTGGTTTGGTGCATAAATGCACATGATACTAAACTCAAAATCGTCTGTCGACACTTTACACTTGACCACGCGGCCATCAGAATCAGCATAAATGAATGATGTTTTACTTGAAAAATGTTTTGACACAAAATAGCCACACCACGTGAACCAGACTGATAATTGCTATAATATAAATCACCATTCCATAAATGCTTATACGAAGCCACAAAGTTGGCATCCCAGTGTGTCTCCTGTACACACAGAATATCTAATTGTTTTACACCAATATCAGAAATTAACCCATTTAATTTATTAACACTCTCCAAACCATTTATATTTAAAGTAGCTACTTTAACCATACTGTTTAACACTAAAATAAATCTAAGAAGCGCTTGATTAATTAGGTTTAGTTTTAACAGGGGTAACATTTTTCAACAATTTATCAGATTTTTTAGCAACCGTTTTCTTGAATTGTGAACTCGACTGACTATTCCGCAATTTCATTACTGACTCACTAATAACTGTTCCCGCTGCTTTCTTACGCTTAGGATATTTCGACTCAAAAATTTGACCATCCGTATTAACACAACCTTTATCCTCTTCCATCTCACTAACATCATTTTCAACCATTGGAGTTAACTCTTCACTCAAAACAGAAATTTGAGCAACGTTATCAGAAAGTAAATTTTCATCCAAATTCTGTGCAGTGAATTCTTCGTTATCGAAAACATCAACAACAGAAACATCATTATCAACACTTTTCACAACATGTAATTGATTAACAACGGACTCTTCACATTTATCAACAACAGGCTTATTATTACTGCTACTGTTAGCATTGATTGGATCATTGCCAACATCACCGTTAACTTTACCGTTAGAGCCCGTGCTCTCCTCTTCAATAACATTAAATAACGAATCGTCAACAGGGGTAATACATTCGCATTTCCAGTCATATAATCCGCATCTCGGACACAAAACTGCCACGCACGATCTCTTACCATGTCCAGGTTGCTGGCATTTGAAACATTTAAAATCTGGACATTGGGAAAGAATATGCCCCGGTTGAAGACAAAGGAAGCACACCCTTTCTTGATCATTGTGTCTTACAAAATACGATGAACCATCAAAATAAGTGGAATATGGCAAACTTGATTTATTTAGCGGAAATTCTACCTTAAGAAAGCGTGTGCCATCATACTTTATTTTCCCATTAAAATCAGCAGTTTTCCTAGTAAGCGGACCTGCCGGTTTAACACCCCAAGAATCTAATTTAGCAAAAATTTCCGCATCAGTAACATATACAGGTATATGCATAAACGAGACCACCTTAATTCGAGAACCTACAAATTTACAGTGTAAGCCATCATCAACGCTGATTAAACCTTTACTGACTAATATTGACTGGCTACATCTCTATTCACTAATGTTACATCGTAAGAGTTGTTACAAGGAACACAAGCTAACACCGAATCCGTGCCAAATTTATTTTCAATCAGATTATGTCACATGCTCTATATTTCTTACTGTCTTGTAAAAACACCTTGACAGTGTTGTCCTTCAACAACATGTCAACACCTGCCATTTTGAAAAGTTTGTATTCAGTCACTGAATACGACAGGGCCGAAGCCCTCAGGCCACAAATTGACCAGTAAACAGAAAAAAGTTACCTCAGAATCACACGGAATAAACTTTGACTATCTGCAATTCCAAAATAACTCAACAAACACTTTGATTACTTCGATTACAAGCGATTTTCATATAGATAGTAAAACACGTCTACATCCTATAAAAACCAAAACGGAAGTAAACTCTCCACCAATTGAGCTATTCCACTGCCACAAAAAGACAGTGTTCCAACCCAGCGTTAGAGAGAAGTATTGACGTTTACACAGTTCGAAAGTTGTTAACCCCTCCAAGGAGATATTCATATAGCCTGGCACTGGCAAGGATAGGTATTAGGGGTTAGCATTGCACAGGGCTACCCTTTGCTCAAAAATAATAATTGTTTGGTGAAAATGATAGATTAGACAGTGTTCGACTTTGTAAAAATAGAAAAAAAAAATTTTCGTCAACCGGGTCTCGAACCTGGGACCCAAAGGTGGCGTGCAAGCACGAAACCCACTGGGCCACCGCGGCCTTGCTGAAACGGTCCTAGGGTTAGCTCAAAACCTAACTGCAACAGGGGGTAAACGCAATTTTTTTAAAACACCAACTACGGTTATCACAGGAAATTGTCAAAGGTTGCATCAAATATAGGTGTTTCGCATATGTAAAGATTCGGAACGTCTTAGCGCATCTTTTTAGCACACATTTGGGTTGAAAAAATTTCATGGGCGGCCTACTGGGCCCGTCAAACATACTTCCCTTCTATAATGGCTCCGCGAAGGGGTAAAAATCTGAGCAACGGCAATTAGGGTTAGCATTGCACAGGGCTACCCTTTGTTCAAAAATAATATTTGTTTGGTGAAAATGATAGATTAGACAGTGTTGGACTTTGTAAAAATATAAAAAAAAAAATTTCGTCAACCGGGTCTCGAACCCGAGACCCCAAAGGTGTCGTGCAAGCACGGAACCCACTGGGCCACCGCGGCCTTGCTGAAACGGTCCTAGGGTTAGTACAAAACCTAACTGCAACAGGGGGTAAACGCAATTTTTTTAAAACACCAACTACGGTTATCACAGGAAATTGTCAAAGGTTGCATCAAATATAGGTGTTTCGCATATGTAAAGATTCGGAACGTCTTAGCGCATCTTTTTAGCACACATTTGGGTTGAAAAAATTTCATGGGCGGCCTACAGGGCCCGTCAAACATACTTCCCTTCTGTAATGGCTCCGCGAAGGGGTAAAAATCTGAGCAACGGCAATTAGGGTTAGCATTGCACAGGGCTACCCTTTGTTCAAAAATAATATTTGTTTGGTGAAAATGATAGATTACACAGTGTTCGACTTTGTAAAAATAGAAAATTTTTTTTTTCGTCAACCGGGTCTCGAACCCGGGACCCCGAAGGTGGCGTGCAAGCACGAAACCCAATGGGCCACCGCGGCCTTGCTGAAACGGTCCTAGGGTTAGCTCAAAACCTAACTGCAACAGGGGGTAAACGTAATTTTTTTAAAACACCAACTACGGTTATCACAGGAAATTGTCAAAGGTTGCATCAAATATAGGTGTTTTGCATAATATGTAAAGATTCGGAACGTCGTAGCGCATCTTTTTAGCACACATTGGGGTTGAAAAAATTTCATGGGCGGCCTACAGGGCCCGTCAAACATACTTCCCTTCTGTAATGGCTCCGCGAAGGGGTAAAAATCTGAGCAACGGCAATTAGGGTTAGCATTGCACAGGGCTACCCTTTGTTCAAAAATAATATTTGTTTGGTGAAAATGATAGATTAGACAGTGTTCGACTTTGTAAAAATAGAAAAAAAAATTTTGTCAACCGGGTCTCGAACCCGGGACCCCAAAGGTGGCGTGCAAGCACGGAACCCACTGGGCCACCGCGGCCTTGCTGAAACGGTCCTAGGGTTAGCTCAAAACCTAACTGCAACAGGGGGTAAACGCAATTTTTTTAAAACACCAACTACGGTTATCACAGGAAATTGTCAAAGGTGGCATCAAATATAGGTGTTTCGCATATGTTAAGATTCGGAACGTCGTAGCGCATCTTTTTAGCACACATTTGGGTTGAAAAAATTTCATGGGCGGCCTACAGGGCCTGTCAAACATACTTCCCTTCTGTAATGGCTCCGCGAAGGGGTAAAAATCTGAGCAACGGCAATTAGGGTTAGCATTGCACAGGGCTACCCTTTGTTCAAAAATAATATTTGTTTGGTGAAAATGATAGATTAGACAGTGTTCGACTTTGTAAAAATAGAAAAAAAAATTTTGTCAACCGGGTCTCGAACCCGGGACCCCAAAGGTGGCGTGCAAGCACGGAACCCACTGGGCCACCGCGGCCTTGCTGAAACGGTCCTAGGGTTAGCTCAAAACCTAACTGCAACAGGGGTTAAACGCAATTTTTTTAAAACACCAACTACGGTTATCAGAGGAAATTGTCAAAGGTTGAATCAAATATAGGTGTTTCGCATATGTAAAGATTCGGAACGTCGTAGCGCATCTTTTTAGCACACATTTGGGTTGAAAAAATGTCATGGGCGGCCTACAGGGCCTGTCAAACATACTTCCCTTCTGTAATGGCTCCGCGAAGGGGTAAAAATCTGAGCAACGGCAATTAGGGTTAACATTGCACAGGGCTACCCTTTGTTCAAAAATAATATTTGTTTGGTGAAAATGATAGATTAGACAGTGTTCGACTTTGTAAAAATAGAAAAAAAAAATTTTCGTCAACCGGGTCTCGAACCCGGGACCCCAAAGGTGGCGTGCAAGCACGGAACCCACTGGGCCACCGCGGCCTTGCTGAAACGGTCCTAGGGTTAGCTCAAAACCTAACTGCAACATAATAAATAATAATAAATAAACATTTGTAGAGCGCCTAAATCCACATCACATAGGGACATGCTCAAAGCGCTTAGGATAACTATGTACAATAATTATGAGTTTCACAACAAGTCTAATGGTAGCGTTGAAATAGATGAGTCTTTAATCGGGATTTGAAAGTTTGTAATGATGGTGATATTTTAAGTTCGTAAGGGAGACAATTCCATAACATAGCGGAATGGTATTTAAAGGATCGACCACCGATGGTTTTCAAATTATAGATCGGAACATCAAGTAGGCACTGATCTTGAGATCGCAAACATCTTGGTGGTACATAAACTGATACGAGGTTCTGTAGGTATGACGGTGCAGTTTTATTTAAGGCTTGATATGTTAACGATAGTACTTTAAATTCTATTCTCTCCTTAACTTTGAGCCAATGTAGAGATATAAGAACTGGTGATATTTGGGTTTGAAGCTTTGTTCTGGATACAATACGAGCACCTCTATTTTGGACTTTTTGGAGTTTGTAGACCTGTTTCTCGGGAATACCAGTAAGAACACTGTTACAGTAATCGATTCTAGATAGTACCAGACAACGGACTAGGGTTGAAGCAGCATCTTTAGTAATCAGATGGCGTATGGCACCAATCTTTCTGAGATGAAAATTTGAAGTTTTACAGATAAAATTGACGTGGGTTTCCATTGACAGATTGGAATCAAAATACACCCCAAGATTTTTGAAAGTAGTGGAGAAATTGATTATTGACTGATCAATCGTTAGAGAAGAAATTGTACATTTGGTAAGTCTGGAAGCTGGAGCGATGAGCATTGCCTCTGTTTTGTCGGAGTTTAGTTTTAACATATTGTTGGTCATCCATAACCCGATATTGGCAATGCAGGATTCTAGGTTCCTACAAGATGACAATTCATGAGCAGTTTCTGGTTTAAAAGAGTTCATCAGCTGTGTGTCGTCGGCATACAAGTGATGTTTGATGCTGAGCGTATCTATCAGACTGCCGAGCGGCTTGGTATACAAACAAAACAGCATGGGTCCAAGCACCGAACCCTGAGGTACGCCACATGTTAACGTCGCACTAAGAGAAAAGGATTTATTGACGATGACATTCTGTGTTCTATCAGTGAGATATGAGGAGCACCATCTCAGAACAGCACCACCAATTCCATAATCAGATTCTAGACGCCCAAGAAGTTTCCTATGATCTATCGTGTCGAATGCAGCCGACAAATCAAGAAGCACAAGAGTTGATACATCACCACTATCAACGGATGACTTCACAGGGGGTAAACGCAATTTTTTTAAAACACCAACTACGGTTATCACAGGAAATTGTCAAAGGTTGCATCAAATATAGGTGTTTCGCATATGTCCAGATTCGGAACGTCTTAGCGCATCTTTTTAGCACACATTTGGGTTGAAAAAATTTCATGGGCGGCCTACAGGGCTCGTCAAACATACTTCCCTTCTGTAATGGCTCCGCGAAGGGGTAAAAATCTGAGCAACGGCAATTAGGGTTAGCATTGCACAGGGCTACCTTTTGTTCAAAAATAATATTTGTTTGGTGAAAATGATAGATTAGACAGTGTTCGACTTTGTAAAAATAGAAATTTGTTTTTTCCGTCAAACGGGTCTCGAACCCGGGACCCCAAAGGTGGCGTGCAAGCACGGAACCCACTGGGCCACCGCGGCCTTGCTGAAAGGGTCCTAGGGTTAGCTCAAAACCTAACTGCAACAGGGGGTAAACGCAATTTTTTTAAAACACCAACTACGGTTATCAGAGGAAATTGTCAAAGGTTGCATCAAATATAGGTGTTTCGCATATGTAAAGATTCGGAACGTCGTAGCGCATCTTTTTAGCACACATTTGGGTTGAAAATATTTCATGGGCGGCCTACAGGGCCTGTCAAACATACTTCCCTTCTGTAATGGCTCCGCGAAGGGGTAAAAATCTGAGCAACGGCAATTAGGGTTAGCATTGCACAGGGCTACCCTTTGTTCACAAATAATATTTGTTTGGTGAAAATGATAGATTAGACAGTGTTCGACTTTGTAAAAATAGAAAAAAAAAATTTTCGTCAACCGGGTCTCGAACCCGGGACCCCAAAGGTGGCGTGCAAGCACGGAACCCACTGGGCCACCGCGGCCTTGCTGAAAGGGTCCTAGGGTTAGCTCAAAACCTAACTGCAACAGGGGGTAAACGCTATTTTTTTAAAACACCAACTACGGTTATCACAGGAAATTGTCAAAGGTTGCATCAAATATAGGTGTTTCGCATATGTAAAGATTCGGAACGTCGTAGCGCATCTTTTTAGCACACATTTGGGTTGAAAAAATGTCATGGGCGGCCTACAGGGCCTGTCAAACATACTTCGCTTCTGTAATGGCTCCGCGAAGGGGTAAAAATCTGAGGAACGGCAATTAGGGTTAGCATTGCACAGGGCTACCCTTTGTTCAAAAATAATATTTGTTTGGTGAAAATGATAGATTAGACAGTGTTCGACTTTGTAAAAATAGAAATTTGTTTTTTCCGTCAACCGGGTCTCGAACCCGGGACCCTAAAGGTGGCGTGCAAGCACGGAACCCACTGGGCCACCGCGGCCTTGCTGAAACGGTCCTAGGGTTAGCTCAAAACCTAACTGCAACAGGGGGTAAACGCAATTTTTTTAAAACACCAACTACGGTTATCACAGGAAATTGTCAAAGGTTGCATCAAATATAGGTGTTTTGCATATTATGTAAAGATTCGGAACGTCGTAGCGCATCTTTTTAGCACACATTGGGGTTGAAAAAATTTCATGGACGGCCTACAGGGCCCGTCAAACGTACTTCCCTTCTGTAATGGCTCTGCGAAGGGGTAAAAATCTGAGCAACGGCAATTAGGGTTAGCATTGCACAGGGCTACCCTTTGTTCAAAAATAATATTTGTTTGGTGAAAATGATAGATTAGACAGTGTTGGACTTTGTAAAAATATAAAAAAAAAAATTTCGTCAACCGGGTCTCGAACCCGGGACCCCAAAGGTGGCGTGCAAGCACGGAACCCACTGGGCCACCGCGGCCTTGCTGAAACGGTCCTAGGGTTAGCTCAAAACCTAACTGCAACAGGGGGTAAACGCAATTTTTTTAAAACACCAACTACGGTTATCACAGGAAATTGTCAAAGGTTGCATCAAATATAGGTGTTTCGCATATGTAAAGATTCGGAACGTCTTAGCGCATCTTTTTAGCACACATTTTGGTTGAAAAAATTTCATGGGCGGCCTACAGGGCCTGTCAAACATACTTCCCTTCTGTAATGGCTCCGCGAAGGGGTAAAAATCTGAGCAACGGCAATTAGGGTTAGCATTGCACAGGGCTACCCTTTGTTCACAAATAATATTTGTTTGGTGAAAATGATAGATTAGACAGTGTTCGACTTTGTAAAAATAGAAAAAAAAAATTTTCGTCAACCGGGTCTCGAACCCGGGACCCCAAAGGTGGCGTGCAAGCACGGAACCCACTGAGCCACCGCGGCCTTGCTGAAAGGGTCCTAGGGTTAGCTCAAAACCTAACTGCAACAGGGGGTAAACGCTATTTTTTTAAAACATCAACTACGGTTATCACAGGAAATTGTCAAATGTTGCATCAAATATAGGTGTTTCGCATATGTAAAGATTCGGAACGTCGTAGCGCATCTTTTTAGCACACATTTGGGTTGAAAAAATGTCATGGGCGGCCTACAGGGCCTGTCAAACATACTTCGCTTCTGTAATGGCTCCGCGAAGGGGTAAAAATCTGAGGAACGGCAATTAGGGTTAGCATTGTACAGGGCTACCCTTTGTTCAAAAATAATATTTGTTTGGTGAAAATGATAGATTAGACAGTGTTCGACTTTGTAAAAATAGAAAAAAAAAAATTTTTCGTCAACCGGGTCTCGAACCCGGGACCCCAAAGGTGGCGTGCAAGCACGAAACCCACTGGGCCACCGCGGCCTTGCTGAAACGGTCCTAGGGTTAGCTCAAAACCTAACTGCAACAGGGGGTGAACGCAATTTTTTTAAAACACCAACTACGGTTATCACAGGAAATTGTCAAAGGTTGCATCAAATATAGGTGTTTTGCATATTATGTAAAGATTCGGAACGTCGTAGCGCATCTTTTTAGCACACATTGGGGTTGAAAAAATTTCATGGACGGCCTACAGGGCCCGTCAAACGTACTTCCCTTCTGTAATGGCTCTGCGAAGGGGTAAAAATCTGAGCAACGGCAATTAGGGTTAGCATTGCACAGGGCTACCCTTTGTTCAAAAATAATATTTGTTTGGTGAAAATGATAGATTAGACAGTGTTCGACTTTGTAAAAATAGAAATTTGTTTTTTCCGTCAAACGGGTCTCGAACCCGGGACCCCAAGGTGGCGTGCAAGCACGGAACCCACTGGGCCACCGCGGCCTTGCTGAAACGGTCCTAGGGTAAGCTCAAAACCTAACTGCAACAGGGGGTAAACGCAATTTTTTTAAAACACCAACTACGGTTATCACAGGAAATTGTCAAAGGTTGCATCAAATATAGGTGTTTTGCATATTATGTAAAGATTCGGAACGTCGTAGCGCATCTTTTTAGCACACGTGAGGGTTGAAAAAATTTCATGGACGGCCTACAGGGCCCGTCAAACGTACTTCCCTTCTGTAATGGCTCTGCGAAGGGGTAAAAATCTGAGCAACGGCAATTAGGGTTAGCATTGCACAGGGCTACCCTTTGTTCAAAAATAATATTTGTTTGGTGAAAATGATAGATTAGACAGTGTTCGACTTTGTAAAAATAGAAAAAAAAAAATTTCGTCAAACGGGTCTCGAACCCGGGACCCCAAAGGTGGCGTGCAAGCACGGAACCCACTGGGCCACCGCGGCCTTGCTGAAACGGTCCTAGGGTTAGCTCAAAACTTAACTGCAACAGGGGGTAAACGCTATTTTTTTAAAACACCAACTACGGTTATCACAGGAAATTGTCAAAGGTTGCATCAAATATAGGTGTTTCACATATGTAAAGATTCGGAACGTCGTAGCGCATCTTTTTAGCACACATTTGGGTTGAAAAAATTTCATGGGCGGCCTACAGGGCCCGTCAAACATACTTCCCTTCTGTAATGGCTCCGCGAAGGGGTAAAAATCTTAGCAACGGCAATTAGGGTTAGCATTGCACAGGGCTACCCTTTGTTCAAAAATAATATTTGTTTGGTGAAAATGATAGATTAGACAGTGTTCGACTTTAGAAAAATAGAAAAAACAAATTTTCGTCAACCGGGTCTCGAACCCGGGACCCCAAAGGTGGCGTGCAAGCACGGAACCCACTGGGCCACCGCGGCCTTGCTGAAAGGGTCCTAGGGTTAGCTCAAAACCTAACTGCAACAGGGGTTAAACGCAATTTTTTTAAAACACCAACTACGGTTATCACAGGAAATTGTCAAAGGTTGCATCAAATATAGGTGTTTCGCATATGTAAAGATTCGGAACGTCTTAGCGCATCTTTTTAGCACACATTTGGGTTGAAAAAATTTCATGGGCGGCCTACAGGGCCTGTTAAACATACTTCCCTTCTGTAATGGCTCCGCGAAGGGGTAAAAATCTGAGCAACGGCAATTAGGGTTAGCATTGCACAGGGCTACCCTTTGTTCAAAAATAATATTTGTTTGGTGAAAATGATAGATTACACAGTGTTCGACTTTGTAAAAATAGAAAAAATTTTTTTTCGTCAACCGGGTCTCGAACCCGGGACCCCGAAGGTGGCGTGCAAGCACGAAACCCAATGGGCCACCGCGGCCTTGCTGAAACGGTCCTAGGGTTAGCTCAAAACTTAACTGCAACAGGGGGTAAACGTAATTTTTTTAAAACACCAACTACGGTTATCACAGGAAATTGTCAAAGGTTGCATCAAATATAGGTGTTTTGCATAATATGTAAAGATTCGGAACGTCGTAGCGCATCTTTTTAGCACACATTGGGGTTGAAAAAATTTCATGGGCGGCCTACAGGGCCCGTCAAACATACTTCCCTTCTGTAATGGCTCCGCGAAGGGGTAAAAATCTGAGCAACGGCAATTAGGGTTAGCATTGCACAGGGCTACCCTTTGTTCAAAAATAATATTTGTTTGGTGAAAATGATAGATTAGACAGTGTTCGACTTTGTAAAAATAGAAAAAAAAATTTTGTCAACCGGGTCTCGAACCCGGGACCCCAAAGGTGGCGTGCAAGCACGGAACCCACTGGGCCACCGCGGCCTTGCTGAAACGGTCCTAGGGTTAGCTCAAAACCTAACTGCAACAGGGGGTAAACGCAATTTTTTTAAAACACCAACTACGGTTATCACAGGAAATTGTCAAAGGTGGCATCAAATATAGGTGTTTCGCATATGTTAAGATTCGGAACGTCGTAGCGCATCTTTTTAGCACACATTTGGGTTGAAAAAATTTCATGGGCGGCCTACAGGGCCTGTCAAACATACTTCCCTTCTGTAATGGCTCCGCGAAGGGGTAAAAATCTGAGCAACGGCAATTAGGGTTAGCATTGCACAGGGCTACCCTTTGTTCAAAAATAATATTTGTTTGGTGAAAATGATAGATTAGACAGTGTTCGACTTTGTAAAAATAGAAATTTGTTTTTTCCGTCAAACGGGTCTCGAACCCGGGACCCCAAAGGTGGCGTGCAAGCACGGAACCCACTGGGCCACCACGGCCTTGCTGAAACGATCCTAGGGTTAGCTCAAAACCTAACTGCAACAGGGGGTAAACGCAATTTTTTTAAAACACCAACTACGGTTATCACAGGAAATTGTCAAAGGTTGCATCAAATATAGGTGTTTTGCATATTATGTAAAGATTCGGAACGTCGTAGCGCATCTTTTTAGCACACATTGGGGTTGAAAAAATGTCATGGGCGGCCTACAGGGCCTGTCAAACATACTTCCCTTCTGTAATGGCTCCGCGAAGGGGTAAAAATCTGAGCAACGGCAATTAGGGTTAGCATTGCACAGGGCTACCCTTTGTTCAAAAATAATATTTGTTTGGTGAAAATGATAGATTAGACAGTGTTCGACTTTGTAAAAATAGAAAAAAAAATTTTGTCAACCGGGTCTCGAACCCGGGACCCCAAAGGTGGCGTGCAAGCACGGAACCCACTGGGCCACCGCGGCCTTGCTGAAACGGTCCTAGGGTTAGCTCAAAACCTAACTGCAACAGGGGGTAAACGCAATTTTTTTAAAACACCAACTACGGTTATCACAGGAAATTGTCAAAGGTGGCATCAAATATAGGTGTTTCGCATATGTTAAGATTCGGAACGTCGTAGCGCATCTTTTAAGCACACATTTGGGTTGAAAAAATTTCATGGGCGGCCTACAGGGCCTGTCAAACATACTTCCCTTCTGTAATGGCTCCGCGAAGGGGTAAAAATCTGAGCAACGGCAATTAGGGTTAGCATTGCACAGGGCTACCCTTTGTTCAAAAATAATATTTGTTTGGTGAAAATGATAGATTAGACAGTGTTCGACTTTGTAAAAATAGAAATTTGTTTTTTCCGTCAAACGGGTCTCGAACCCGGGACCCCAAAGGTGGCGTGCAAGCACGGAACCCACTGGGCCACCACGGCCTTGCTGAAACGATCCTAGGGTTAGCTCAAAACCTAACTGCAACAGGGGGTAAACGCAATTTTTTTAAAACACCAACTACGGTTATCACAGGAAATTGTCAAAGGTTGCATCAAATATAGGTGTTTTGCATATTATGTAAAGATTCGGAACGTCGTAGCGCATCTTTTTAGCACACATTGGGGTTGAAAAAATGTCATGGGCGGCCTACAGGCCTGTCAAACATACTTCCCTTCTGTAATGGCTCCGCGAAGGGGTAAAAATCTGAGCAACGGCAATTAGGGTTAGCATTGCACAGGGCTACCCTTTGTTCAAAAATAATATTTGTTTGGTGAAAATGATAGATTAGACAGTGTTCGACTTTGTAAAAATAGAAAAAAAAATTTTGTCAACCGGGTCTCGAACCCGGGACCCCAAAGGTGGCGTGCAAGCACGGAACCCACTGGGCCACCGCGGCCTTGCTGAAACGGTCCTAGGGTTAGCTCAAAACCTAACTGCAACAGGGGTTAAACGCAATTTTTTTAAAACACCAACTACGGTTATCAGAGGAAATTGTCAAAGGTTGAATCAAATATAGGTGTTTCGCATATGTAAAGATTCGGAACGTCGTAGCGCATCTTTTTAGCACACATTGGGGTTGAAAAAATTTCATGGGCGGCCTACAGGGCCTGTCAAACATACTTCCCTTCTGTAATGGCTCCGCGAAGGGGTAAAAATCTGAGCAACGGCAATTAGGGTTAACATTGCACAGGGCTACCCTTTGTTCAAAAATAATATTTGTTTGGTGAAAATGATAGATTAGACAGTGTTCGACTTTGTAAAAATAGAAAAAAAAAATTTTCGTCAACCGGGTCTCGAACCCGGGACCCCAAAGGTGGCGTGCAAGCACGGAACCCACTGGGCCACCGCGGCCTTGCTGAAACGGTCCTAGGGTTAGCTCAAAACCTAACTGCAACATAATAAATAATAATAAATAAACATTTGTAGAGCGCCTAAATCCACATCACATAGGGACATGCTCAAAGCGCTTAGGATAACTATGTACAATAATTATGAGTTTCACAACAAGTCTAATGGTAGCGTTGAAATAGATGAGTCTTTAATCGGGATTTGAAAGTTTGTAATGATGGTGATATTTTAAGTTCGTAAGGGAGACAATTCCATAACATAGCGGAATGGTATTTAAAGGATCGACCACCGATGGTTTTCAAATTATAGATCGGAACATCAAGTAGTCACTGATCTTGAGATCGCAAACATCTTGGTGGTACATAAACTGATACGAGGTTCTGTAGGTATGACGGTGCAGTTTTATTTAAGGCTTGATATGTTAACGATAGTACTTTAAATTCTATTCTCTCCTTAACTTTGAGCCAATGTAGAGATATAAGAACTGGTGATATTTGGGTTTGAAGCTTTGTTCTGGATACAATACGAGCACCTCTATTTTGGACTTTTTGGAGTTTGTAGACCTGTTTCTCGGGAATACCAGTAAGAACACTGTTACAGTAATCGATTCTAGATAGTACCAGACAACGGACTAGGGTTGAAGCAGCATCTTTAGTAATCAGATGGCGTATGGCACCAATCTTTCTGAGATGAAAATTTGAAGTTTTACAGATAAAATTGACGTGGGTTTCCATTGACAGATTGGAATCAAAATACACCCCAAGATTTTTGAAAGTAGTGGAGAAATTGATTATTGACTGATCAATCGTTAGAGAAGAAATTGTACATTTGGTAAGTCTGGAAGCTGGAGCGATGAGCATTGCCTCTGTTTTGTCGGAGTTTAGTTTTAACATATTGTTGGTCATCCATAACCCGATATTGGCAATGCAGGATTCTAGGTTCCTACAAGATGACAATTCATGAGCAGTTTCTGGTTTAAAAGAGTTCATCAGCTGTGTGTCGTCGGCATACAAGTGATGTTTGATGCTGAGCGTATCTATCAGACTGCCGAGCGGCTTGGTATACAAACAAAACAGCATGGGTCCAAGCACCGAACCCTGAGGTACGCCACATGTTAACGTCGCACTAAGAGAAAAGGATTTATTGACGATGACATTCTGTGTTCTATCAGTGAGATATGAGGAGCACCATCTCAGAACAGCACCACCAATTCCAAAATCAGATTCTAGACGCCCAAGAAGTTTCCTATGATCTATCGTGTCGAATGCAGCCGACAAATCAAGAAGCACAAGAGTTGATACATCACCACTATCAACGGATGACTTCACAGGGGGTAAACGCAATTTTTTTAAAACACCAACTACGGTTATCACAGGAAATTGTCAAAGGTTGCATCAAATATAGGTGTTTCGCATATGTCAAGATTCGGAACGTCTTAGCGCATCTTTTTAGCACACATTTGGGTTGAAAAAATTTCATGGGCGGCCTACAGGGCTCGTCAAACATACTTCCCTTCTGTAATGGCTCCGCGAAGGGGTAAAAATCTGAGCAACGGCAATTAGGGTTAGCATTGCACAGGGCTACCTTTTGTTCAAAAATAATATTTGTTTGGTGAAAATGATAGATTAGACAGTGTTCGACTTTGTAAAAATAGAAATTTGTTTTTTCCGTCAAACGGGTCTCGAACCCGGGACCCCAAAGGTGGCGTGCAAGCACGGAACCCACTGGGCCACCACGGCCTTGCTGAAACGATCCTAGGGTTAGCTCAAAACCTAACTGCAACAGGGGGTAAACGCAATTTTTTTAAAACACCAACTACGGTTATCACAGGAAATTGTCAAAGGTTGCATCAAATATAGGTGTTTTGCATATTATGTAAAGATTCGGAACGTCGTAGCGCATCTTTTTAGCACACATTGGGGTTGAAAAAATGTCATGGGCGGCCTACAGGGCCTGTCAAACATACTTCCCTTCTGTAATGGCTCCGCGAAGGGGTAAAAATCTGAGCAACGGCAATTAGGGTTAGCATTGCACAGGGCTACCCTTTGTTCAAAAATAATATTTGTTTGGTGAAAATGATAGATTAGACAGTGTTCGACTTTGTAAAAATAGAAAAAAAAATTTTGTCAACCGGGTCTCGAACCCGGGACCCCAAAGGTGGCGTGCAAGCACGGAACCCACTGGGCCACCGCGGCCTTGCTGAAACGGTCCTAGGGTTAGCTCAAAACCTAACTGCAACAGGGGTTAAACGCAATTTTTTTAAAACACCAACTACGGTTATCAGAGGAAATTGTCAAAGGTTGAATCAAATATAGGTGTTTCGCATATGTAAAGATTCGGAACGTCGTAGCGCATCTTTTTAGCACACATTGGGGTTGAAAAAATTTCATGGGCGGCCTACAGGGCCCGTCAAACATACTTCCCTTCTGTAATGGCTCCGCGAAGGGGTAAAAATCTGAGCAACGGCAATTAGGGTTAGCATTGCACAGGGCTACCCTTTGTTCAAAAATAATATTTGTTTGGTGAAAATGATAGATTACACAGTGTTCGACTTTGTAAAAATAGAAAAAAATAATTTTCGTCAACCGGGTCTCGAACCAGGAACCCAAAGGTGGCGTGCAAGCACGGAACCCACTGGGCCACCGCGGCCTTGCTGAAAGGGTCCTAGGGTTAGCTCAAAACCTAACTGCAACAGGGGGTAAACGCAATTTTTTTAAAACACCAACTACGGTTATCAGAGGAAATTGTCAAAGGTTGCATCAAATATAGGTGTTTCGCATATGTAAAGATTCGGAACGTCGTAGCGCATCTTTTTAGCACACATTTGGGTTGAAAATAATTCATGGGCGGCCTACAGGGCCTGTCAAACATACTTCCCTTCTGTAATGGCTCCGCGAAGGGGTAAAAATCTGAGCAACGGCAATTAGGGTTAGCATTGCACAGGGCTACCCTTTGGTCACAAATAATATTTGTTTGGTGAAAATGATAGATTAGACAGTGTTCGACTTTGTAAAAATAGAAAAAAAAAATTTTCGTCAACCGGGTCTCGAACCCGGGACCCCAAAGGTGGCGTGCAAGCACGGAACCCACTGGGCCACCGCGGCCTTGCTGAAAGGGTCCTAGGGTTAGCTCAAAACCTAACTGCAACAGGGGGTAAACGCTATTTTTTTAAAACACCAACTACGGTTATCACAGGAAATTGTCAAAGGTTGCATCAAATATAGGTGTTTCGCATATGTAAAGATTCGGAACGTCGTAGCGCATCTTTTTAGCACACATTTGGGTTGAAAAAATGTCATGGGCGGCCTACAGGGCCTGTCAAACATACTTCGCTTCTGTAATGGCTCCGCGAAGGGGTAAAAATCTGAGGAACGGCAATTAGGGTTAGCATTGCACAGGGCTACCCTTTGTTCAAAAATAATATTTGTTTGGTGAAAATGATAGATTAGACAGTGTTCGACTTTGTAAAAATAGAAATTTGTTTTTTCCGTCAACCGGGTCTCGAACCCGGGACCCCAAAGGTGGCGTGCAAGCACGGAACCCACTGGGCCACCGCGGCCTTGCTGAAACGGTCCTAGGGTTAGCTCAAAACCTAACTGCAACAGGGGGTAAACGCAATTTTTTTAAAACACCAACTACGGTTATCACAGGAAATTGTCAAAGGTTGCATCAAATATAGGTGTTTCACATATGTAAAGATTCGGAACGTCGTAGCGCATCTTTTTAGCACACATTTGGGTTGAAAAAATTTCATGGGCGGCCTACAGGGCCCGTCAAACATACTTCCCTTCTGTAATGGCTCCGCGAAGGGGTAAAAATCTTAGCAACGGCAATTAGGGTTAGCATTGCACAGGGCTACCCTTTGTTCAAAAATAATATTTGTTTGGTGAAAATGATAGATTAGACAGTGTTTGACTTTAGAAAAATAGAAAAAACAAATTTTCGTCAACCGGGTCTCGAACCCGGGACCCCAAAGGTGGCGTGCAAGCACGGAACCCACTGGGCCACCGCGGCCTTGCTGAAAGGGTCCTAGGGTTAGCTCAAAACCTAACTGCAACAGGGGGTAAACGCAATTTTTTTAAAACACCAACTACGGTTATCAGAGGAAATTGTCAAAGGTTGCATCAAATATAGGTGTTTCGCATATGTAAAGATTCGGAACGTCGTAGCGCATCTTTTTAGCACACATTTGGGTTGAAAATATTTCATGGGCGGCCTACAGGGCCTGTCAAACATACTTCCCTTCTGTAATGGCTCCGCGAAGGGGTAAAAATCTGAGCAACGGCAATTAGGGTTAGCATTGCACAGGGCTACCCTTTGTTCACAAATAATATTTGTTTGGTGAAAATGATAGATTAGACAGTGTTCGACTTTGTAAAAATAGAAAAAAAAAATTTTCGTCAACCGGGTCTCGAACCCGGGACCCCAAAGGTGGCGTGCAAGCACGGAACCCACTGGGCCACCGCGGCCTTGCTGAAAGGGTCCTAGGGTTAGCTCAAAACCTAACTGCAACAGGGGGTAAACGCTATTTTTTTAAAACACCAACTACGGTTATCACAGGAAATTGTCAAAGGTTGCATCAAATATAGGTGTTTCGCATATGTAAAGATTCGGAACGTCGTAGCGCATCTTTTTAGCACACATTTGGGTTGAAAAAATGTCATGGGCGGCCTACAGGGCCTGTCAATCATACTTCGCTTCTGTAATGGCTCCGCGAAGGGGTAAAAATCTGAGGAACGGCAATTAGGGTTAGCATTGCACAGGGCTACCCTTTGTTCAAAAATAATATTTGTTTGGTGAAAATGATAGATTAGACAGTGTTCGACTTTGTAAAAATAGAAATTTGTTTTTTCCGTCAAACGGGTCTCGAACCCGGGACCCCAAAGGTGGCGTGCAAGCACGGAACCCACTGGGCCACCACGGCCTTGCTGAAACGATCCTAGGGTTAGCTCAAAACCTAACTGCAACAGGGGGTAAACGCAATTTTTTTAAAACACCAACTACGGTTATCACAGGAAATTGTCAAAGGTTGCATCAAATATAGGTGTTTTGCATATTATGTAAAGATTCGGAACGTCGTAGCGCATCTTTTTAGCACACATTGGGGTTGAAAAAATGTCATGGGCGGCCTACAGGGCCTGTCAAACATACTTCCCTTCTGTAATGGCTCCGCGAAGGGGTAAAAATCTGAGGAACGGCAATTAGGGTTAGCATTGCACAGGGCTACCCTTTGTTCAAAAATAATATTTGTTTGGTGAAAATGATAGATTAGACAGTGTTCGACTTTGTAAAAATAGAAATTTGTTTTTTCCGTCAACCGGGTCTCGAACCCGGGACCCCAAAGGTGGCGTGCAAGCACGGAACCCACTGGGCCACCGCGGCCTTGCTGAAACGGTCCTAGGGTTAGCTCAAAACCTAACTGCAACAGGGGGTAAATGCAATTTTTTTAAAACACCAACTACGGTTATCACAGGAAATTGTCAAAGGTTGCATCAAATATAGGTGTTTTGCATATTATGTAAAGATTCGGAACGTCGTAGCGCATCTTTTTAGCACACATTGGGGTTGAAAAAATTTCATGGACGGCCTACAGGGCCCGTCAAACGTACTTCCCTTCTGTAATGGCTCTGCGAAGGGGTAAAAATCTGAGCAACGGCAATTAGGGTTAGCATTGCACAGGGCTACCCTTTGTTCAAAAATAATATTTGTTTGGTGAAAATGATAGATTAGACAGTGTTGGACTTTGTAAAAATATAAAAAAAAAAATTTCGTCAACCGGGTCTCGAACCCGGGACCCCAAAGGTGGCGTGCAAGCACGGAACCCACTGGGCCACCGCGGCCTTGCTGAAACGGTCCTAGGGTTAGCTCAAAACCTAACTGCAACAGGGGGTAAACGCAATTTTTTTAAAACACCAACTACGGTTATCACAGGAAATTGTCAAAGGTTGCATCAAATATAGGTGTTTCGCATATGTAAAGATTCGGAAAGTCGTAGCGCATCTTTTTAGCACACATTTGGGTTGAAAAAATGTCATGGGCGGCCTACAGGGCCTGTCAAACATACTTCGCTTCTGTAATGGCTCCGCGAAGGGGTAAAAATCTTAGCAACGGCAATTAGGGTTAGCATTGCACAGGGCTACCCTTTGTTCAAAAATAATATTTGTTTGGTGAAAATGATAGATTAGACAGTGTTCGACTTTGTAAAAATAGAAAAAAAAAATTTTCGTCAACCGGGTCTCGAACCCGGGACCCCAAAGGTGGCGTGCAAGCACGGAACCCACTGGGCCACCGCGGCCTTGCTGAAACGGTCCTAGGGTTAGCTCAAAACCTAACTGCAACAGGGGGTAAACGCAATTTTTTTAAAACACCAACTACGGTTATCACAGGAAATTGTCAAAGGTTGCATCAAATATAGGTGTTTCGCATATATGTAAATATTCGGAACGTCGTAGCGCATCTTTTTAGCACACATTTGGGTTGAAAAAATTTCATGGGCGGCCTACAGGGCCCATCAAACATACTTCCCTTCTGTAATGGCTCCGCGAAGGGGTAAAAATCTGAGCAACGGCAGTTAGGGTTAGCATTGCACAGGGCTACCCTTAGTTCACAAATAATATTTGTTTGGTGAAAATGATATATTAAATTCTATTTTATTGCACAGCCTTTTTTTTTACAGTAGATCCATAACAATATTATTTATGGTTAGTTTAGGCTTTTATTAACTGACAGTTATTAATAGGTAAGTAATATACTAATATAATGTAATCTGTCCAAACCTAACCTAATTTAGACTGTGCATCATCTATTTTCTACTTTTTACATACCAACACCAATAACCCTGATCGATAACCTATTATTCGCCACTTTGTGATTTAGACGTCCGACCTTAACCTTGAAAGCGTCTTAAATTCAATTTACTTACATTATCTCTCAAGATATTAGCACGGATGGCTATACACGTAATTAAATTATTATGCTACAACAGGAGTGTAACTCTAAAACAGCCAAAATAGACGACCATTGTCCAGATAATTCCCGGTTAATCTGATGTTTTACTGACAACAGGCCAATGACCCACATTTCTACAGCTTTTAGCATTTTGGGTAAATGCGACTAGGAAAGAATTAGAAAACATTCGTGTATATATTCAAAATAAACAGAAAGATTACCGAGAAGAAATATTTCAAACCCAAACCATTCTCAATGATACAGTTCAAATTATGAAATATTTATCTTAATAATTTATCTACAATTCCAATTCTGGAAACCCAAGAATACACGTATACCTACTATGCAGTTACCTACAAAATTCGCAAAAAATTTTCAACAGTTCAAATTATTTCATAATAAAATTTAAAAGAAAATCCTAATACATGTATTAGTCTTAAAGTTCTACAAGCAGACATTTGCGTACATCAGTATGTAAGTTACTTCATATATTAGCATAATATTTGGTGTTCATGGAAGGAAACTATATTTTCACCCAGTTTTCTCTTGCCTCTGTTAGTGTTATAAGCTGATTAATCGTCTACAATCTGGAATTGACTGTCACGGAAGATATATTTAATCTCTGTCTTCAATTCCACGTTGCGAGTTTTCAGCTTCAAGGTTTAGTGTGACGAGTATTTTCAACCAGTTAACAGATATAATCGCTCACACAGGGCCAGGAAGAAATGTCGCCACTCAGATGCTTATATTAACCGACTTTTCTAAAACCCTTGTTTTTAATGATTGAAATAAAACCACTATACATTCATGCATTGTTTACGATAATATGAAAAAGATAATGTAACTGGCAAAGAGCGAAATGCAATAGCTAACTTACATGGCAGATGAAAAAAATATGGTTTCCGGGTTAGGAATGGGTTTTAATAACACGTGAGCGCTACCTCCGATACGTTGTCTTGGTGATCCACGAAGCACAAAATCCCTAACTTACATGCAAGATGTTGCTATGTGGTGGTGGTCGAAACGAAACATCTTTGTAGTCAGAAGTTTGCTTTTAAACTGAAATAGATCAAGTCAAACATGTGAACCCAATAACCTGAAATATAAAAGAAAATTAGGAAATATTGACTAATGTAAAATTAAAATCCTCTCCTTTGTCAAAATATGATTAGTATGTAGATTGTACATGATACTCGTACAATATTAGAAGAGATACATTATTAATGACAATTTAACATTTGCCAAAAATCTTCGCATCAAAATTATATCTATATTTTAAAGTAAAGGCAATTTATGAGAAGAGATAACAATCATTTTTATCTCGATCATTTTGACTTGATTGAATAAAAGTTGTGGTTAATTTTAAAACGACCTGGTATAATACTAACCAGTTTTAATTCCAGCACGTTTTAAACTCATATATCTAGTTATATAATAATGTTAGAATTGCGATTTGACAGAGTGAGTTGAATTGAATCTTGTGTGATAGATGATTATACTTACAGATATCTTGGTAACTTGCAGTATTCCAGGCAAAATGTTTTTCAAACCTCAAGTTGACCAAAACACCAGTAAATAAAATAATTAAATACGTTCCATGGTTTATTTTCAATAAATACAAACAGTTGCCACTTCGATTCCATTTATGACTTGATAAAATGAGATTTACACGATAATCAAGTTTCTAGTTTCTCATCAATTCAATTTTCTCTTTAACAAAAATCATCTAAGCATCACGAATAAGAATCAAATTAGCCTTGTTTGCTGTAAAGAAGAATAATTTCTGACATATAGGCCAGATGAAAGGATCTTTGTTATGAAGAACGAATCTCTAATCTTCTAGCCATAGTTATAAAATATCTTGTCAAACTTTCCATTATTATGTCAATAAATAACGAGAAATGGTTACTGAGTCAATTAAATTTTCATGAGGGAAGCAATTGCTGTCTGTCAAAATATGGCAGAATTACCGGAATTACATTAGACGCTAAATACAGACGTAGGAAACAAGTAGAAACCAATGATACCGGAAGAGCTGGCCACAAATTTCTGTGGTTTTACCAATGATTTTTGGGATAACCATAATAAATTAATCATGAGATCAAGACAATTTTTATCATCTCCTTTTAGGACGTAGATACAAAATGACAACAATGGACATCCCCTTGAGACCTGAATAGTTACTGGTTTTCATCTATATATTTCATAGTTCGAGAGATCATATTCTGGCCAACAAAATTCTGGCACAAAAAAAAAAGTTTTTAATTGCGAAAGGCTAGATCAAGCCTTCTCGACTAGCGGCGCGCGCGCTATTTGTGGCGCATTGCAACCGCCAAGTGGCGCGCTGTCGTTTGTGTGAAAAATAAAAAAAAATAGTAGTGACTGACATTTAGAAGTCATTATGAATCTTTGATATATGTCCAATCTACGGGATATGTACATTTGAAAAATCCTCCACTACCAATCTACAAAATGAATATAAATGAGTGGCTTTATGCTTACTATTTTGACTAAAGTGGTGCTTTAGCAAATTGTCTTCAGAAGGCCTCGGCTAGATAACCTAGATTTTTGATCAACTAAATAGCTGTTAGTCTGACATCATAATAATCGTTGAAGACGACTGTTTTACTTATTGTTTAATCAATGTCAGGCTGCAATATTGTTGTTCAAAACACTTTCGTATATCAATGCATCGTCGTTGACTGACTCATTCTCTAGCTTCTTTGTTTTTCTTGATTTCAGATATTTCTGCACTTATCATTCAAAGTTTGAAGCCTATGTGTCAAGAACCTCTGCTTAAGCAATTTCAAAGTCAATTTTTCATAAATCGAACAAGCTCTGGGATAGCAGATGAACTGTGAAACGTACGCGGGATAAGAATGATGGTGAATAAGGTATGTTGCTGCAAATGAATGAAAAATTACCAATAGGAAAATAAGTCGTCACGTTTGTAGTTTAGTCTTGCACATATATCGTGATTGTTGACAATTTCGAGTTCTCAGGGACGCTTTATAGTCGGTATTGTCTTTAATTTCCAACTTTCCTGGGCAGATTCAAAATCGGAGTTATTAAATACAATCCTTTTTATTTTTTATCCTCTCATTAATCTGCTTGATCTTATACTCATTTTTCACTCTTGAACATATCATATTCAGGTGGATAATTGAAGGATTGACACAAAGGCGACTAAAACAATAGAATAATATTATGGTATAATCATTTTTCAATATAAAAAGTAGAGATAAACTGTCAGCAGAACCATTGAACTTATTAAAATGTACTTAGTTAGCATGAATAATATTTTGTTTTAATAGCTTAATTGAAAATTGAAAAACTGAATCAATATCCCAGAAAAAACAGTTTTGAGTCTATAACTAGGCTATGTAACAGTGAAACCAGATGAAACCTAATAAACTTTCAATTCAACTCATTTATTTTCATTTCACGGTGTATTTGATTCTGATACTAGATTTAAAAGTTGGTGAAAAATGGACAAAGTCTAGTATCGAGTTGCCTTAAAGTGTCTGAATTTGGATAGATAAACTAATATTGACTGATACTAATACTGGTATACGTAAACGCTGATAAAGAACAATTCTAATTTGGCGCATTTTCAATGAACGGTGTACGAGTCAAATTTGTTCGCAAGTACAGTTTCCAACAGATTTTGCTTAAACTTGGTGTGATCATTGGAATTTATAAGATATTCTAATTGACACATTTCCGATGAACGAGTTTTTGAGTTATTGCCCTTGTCTTTTTATACTTATATAGAATGAAAAAATTTGTTTTATAGTTAATTGAAATATTATCATTTCCGGTAGGTTCTAGTGGGCGTATGTTATCTTGGTATCTATGTCAATTTATGTGCTGTTAAATAGCAGCGTCGATTTGGATTTGACTTTCCATGATAATTATGAATAAAATATGCATGAATTTGTACAGAATTTTGCAATTTAATAAACTTTCATTGATATCCATACACTATAGTAAATTCACATTGATTTCAAACTATCAATCAATTTTGATTCACCTTTACCTAAATTCATGATAAGATGAGGGTTTCGATAATAAAATCCAAGAGACAAAAAGACTAATTACTGTAAAAATCGCCAGGTTGACTATGTCCGGTTTCCATTCATTGACCATAAGTCAGTTTCCTCTATTAATGTGATTTTTATCCTTTTCCCTCAACTCCATCCAAAAGAGAACAAGTAGACGTTGAAGTAGGATTATAAAAGGAAAAATTGATTTCACAAATTCTGTAAGTCTTTTTATTTCTCTTTGATAATTTTTATGAACTCTCAAATATCACGAATCGTCACCTATTTTATAGAGTGATGTCACGGTACTGATTAAATGTTGATTTATATTATTTGCCAATGGTCTTGTAAAGAACACAAAGACGACCAAGAATGACAATCGACTTCCGGTTTAATGTCCTTTCCTTTTTATGATAACCTTTAAAGACATCTTAAAGCTTTATTTTTATATGGTAACGGGGTCGATCTCATACAAAAACCAAAAAATATTCCAGTCTATTGAGTTGGTTTACATTTGAACTTTTTATTCAAATCACCATCGGTTTTTTACATTTTTACTTAGTAATCGTCCACGTTTACAGCCTTAATTTGTGTACTTAAGATTTCTAGTGGAATAAATCAAACATAATTCATTGATCAATTTCTAGTCTTATGTTAGTCAAGTTATTAACTCATTGATAGATTATCTTAAGATTATATAGACACATCTTTATGGAACAACAATCACTGGTTAAAATGTTATGCAAAGTTTCGACTTTTTTCCCCCATCGTTTTCAGGCACATACAGTTTGAATTAATTTACCTTCACTTTTTTCAATCATGTTAATGAGTTTATTTGCCACGTCTCCATATTGATGACTATTAAAGTCTTTAGATTAGTTACATTATTTCAGTTGCTGTATTTAGAATGAAAATTATCAATTTGAAAAGTATTCGAGTATAGAATATACTAGCCATTTTATATATATGTTTGATTATGTAATTGTCCTTAAAACTGTTTTGTAAGTACTTGAGCCTGAGTTTTTACTTCTTTTTTTTCAGGCCAAATGGACTTCCGTGTCTCAGCAGTACTAAAGAATAAGAAAGATTATAGAAACAAGAAATTATTTATGTAGTCTACCAGTCTATTTCTTCATACATGTATATAAATTATCTGCACCTATAACTTGTATATTATTTTATCTTGTAAATGTCATAACACATGTATGTTAACTGCAAATAAATAAATGAATATCTGAAGTAACATATTTATCGTGGTAAGATCTGGAAGACCTTGGAAGAGTCGAGAACTTAATAGCAATTGCGATTTTCTTCAATCTAAGATCTTAAAGAAGTATTACATTTATTTAAGCACAAATTAACGGAAATATTTATCTCGTTTACGTTTGGGGAGTTGGAAAAATAGGTTCGATTCCAATTACACTGTACTAAATAAATCAAGGTTATTTACGCATCTATCTAATGATATCTAATCAGTTTTAGTTTGTAATTTATAATATTAAATGCAAGTTCTGTTTCCTAATGAGATCGACCTTTTCTTGTTTTCATATGAGTGCTCACCAATGATTTTCGAAAAATAAACTAACCTTTTACTTGTGTTATTTAATTAGTACCGTTGAGGACACATTTTTTCACACTTTTTTCAAAGAGCAAACACGCACAAGTAATAACTGAAGTGTCGTCTGGATTATAAAGAAGATACAAATATTACAGATATAATTAAGTTAGTATTGTACACGGATTTTGGATACATGTCTTAAGTATTGTATTCAAATGTCGTTTAATTGATCTTGCTATTGTTTATTGGCAATTGCCAAAATGATGCCACGCATGAGGGTGTTATTGATAGTGAAGTAAATGACACTGAATTTGGTAACATTATTCAGACTTATCGATGTCCTGCGAACCTTGACTTTACTTATATTGATTGTTGACACATTTTTATTTGCAAAAATCATAATCACCATATAGTATACTAGGTTGTTTAGTACGCTAGTCTATAGTAAGGCAGCAAGGTTCTTGCAAGGTGAAAGGTTCTTGTGATAATTTGGGTTAATCCCCTGGTCTATAGTTCTGAAATTGATAGGACTGTTTATGCATGGTGATGGTTATTGAGTCATTGTCAATAACGTCAGTTCATTAATAAAGATCCTTGATGGTGATAAATTTTACTTGGTGTGTTAGAAAAATTGCACGAGCATGAGATTGTCTGCTTAAATAGTTCCACCCGTCGAATTACTTGTAATATTATCATTAGAATATGATTTAATTCTTACTGGCAATGGGCCCATTGGGAAGAACATGGATACATATTCATTGTATAATGTGCGGACAAAAAACTTTTCTGTATGATTTCCACAAAATTTCAAAGTATTAATTCTTCCCCTTAGTTTAGATTTCCCAAATGGATTCAAATTTTAAGCCAAATTTGAAATTGGTTCTTTTGAGATGGGTACCTGATCACGAAATCTGTCCGAAATCTCAGGTTTGGAACTACGCAAGGTTAACATGAGCCTTGACGTCTTGCAGAATGTGGACCAATCAGGAAAGACGTTTTGGACCACGGTTTTCCCCTTAAACTGAAACTGGTATATAATGACAGCGAGGCAATACATCATCTGGATTATTCCTAGATTAAAACCACTCCAATCCTCTTGCAAATCGTTCTTATGGGAACCTAATACTTAAAATATGTACCTATGGCGGGTTTTTGAATGTAGGTGCTATGTTTTCTTGATATATGATTACTGTAGACCATAGAACCATTCTGATGAGTTTATTATTATTTTTACAGTAAATATATAAACATATCATTCTCTCATTATTGTGTAATATTCAACACTTCCGTGGAATTATGTTTATATTATCACCTCTTTCTTTATTTATATACATCGACTGATAATATTATTTTAACACCAGAATATGACGTCCTTGTAAAAAAAAAATAGGAATGCATATTATTAAGTTTTTATTTGTCATGTTGTTTTGAAGAACATTCATGCCTTTTATTGGTTCTTAATTAGAGCTATTGAATGATCCTCTTATAAAACAGACCGAAATCCTCTTCTGCGAGAAATTTAAAAGATTGAAATACAGCACTGCAAAGATCTCAACAGGCTAGCAAGTAGATACATGCAGTTTAATGCATAGAAGACAATACCACCACCCACCCATACACCCAAAAGTCAACAACGTTATAAAACTAGATCATGTACACTATCGAAGTTGCAACCAAAATCATTAAGGTTGACAGATTGCAAAGTGTGTGGATTATTTTTTGTTAAATAAAAACTATTAACGACGTTCCAGCAAAGACGATGATATATCTGCAGAACATAAATATATTAAATAACAATTTATTCCAATTGGAATGTAAAACGTGATAAAATAGCCGACTTAATCTAGAAAATGTGCAAAACATTGCAATAAGATATGAGATGTCTCTTGTAATTTACAGTATATGTTATTTTACAAAAACCCATAAGTTTATTGTATTATAGAAACTGTTATACAAGTAGGATAACAAGAAGATGTTTTATTCGTTTAACGAGGTAATCACAATCAAATCAACGAATAGTCATAAATTTAGTAAGAATATAGATATTGAAGCAAGAGACATGAAAACTGTCGATGATTGGATTGTCTCGTAAAGGAATGTTGTTGATTGTCTCATGAATAACTGTTGAGGATTGTCTCGTGAAGGCCTGTCTCCTGAATAACTGTTGTGGATTGTCTCATTAATGATTGTTCAGGATTGTCTCATGAATAACTGTTGAGGATTGTCTCGTGAATAACTGTTGAGGATTGTCTCGTGAATGATTGTTGAGGATTGTCTCGTGAATGATTGTTGAGGATTGTCTCATGAATAACTGTTGAGGATTGTCTCCTGAATAACTGTTGAGGATTGTCTCGTGAATAACTGTTGAGGACTGTCTCCTGAATAACTGTTGATGATTGTTTCGTGAATAACTGTTGAGGATTTTCTCGTGAATGATTATTGAGGTCTTTCTCATGAATAACTGTTGAGGATTGTCTCATGAATAACTGTTGAGGATTGTCTCGTGAAGGTCTGTCTCGTGTATAACTGTTGAGGATTGTCTCGTGAATAACTGTTGAGGATCTCATGAATAACTTTTGAGGATTGTCTCGTGAATAACTGATGAGGATTGTATCGTGAATAACTGATGAGGATTGTATCGCGAAGGACTGTTGAGGATCTTATGAATAACTGTTGAGGATTGTCTCGTGAATAACTGTTGAGGATCTCATGAATAACTTTTGAGGATTGTCTCGTGAATAACTGATGAGGATTGTATCGTGAATAACTGATGAGGATTGTATCGTGAAGGACTGTTGAGGATCTCATGAATAACTGTTGAGGATTGTCTCATGAATAACTGTTGAGGATTGTATCGTGAAGGACTGTTGAGGATCTCATGAATAACTTTTGAGGATTGTCTCGTGAATAACTGTTGAGGATCTCATGAACAACTGTTGAGGATTGTCTCGTGAAGGACTGTTGAGGATTGTATCGTGAAGGACTGTTGAGGATCTCATGAATAACTGTTGAGGATTGTCTCGTGAAGGACTGTTGAGGATTGTATCGTGAAGGACTGTTGAGGATCTCATGAATAACTTTTGAGGATTGTCTCGTGAATAATTGTTGAGGATTGTATCGTGAAGGACCGTTGAGGATCTCGTGAATAACTGTTGAGGATTGTCTCGTGAATAACTGTTGAGGATCTCATGAATAACTGTTGAGGATTGTCTCGCGAAGGACTGTTGAGGATCTCATGAATAACTGTTGAGGATTGTCTCGCGAAGGACTGTTGAGGATCTCATGAATAACTGTTGAGGATTGTCTCGTGAAGGACTGTTGAGGATCTCATGAATAACTGTTGAGGATTGTCTCGTGAATAACTCTTGAGGATTGTCTCCTGAATAACTCTTGAGGATTGTATCGTGAAGGACTGTTGAGGATTGTCTCGTGAAGGACTGTTGAGGATCTCATGAATAACTGTTGCGGATTGTATCGTGAAGGACTGTTGCGGATTGTCTCGTGAATAACTGTTGAGGATTGTCTCGTGAATAACTGTTGAGGATTGTATCGTGAAGGACTGTTGAGGATCTCATGAATAGCTGTTGAGGATTGTCTCGTGAAGGACTGTTGAGGATCTCATGAATAACTGTTGAGGATTGTCTCGTGAATAACTTTTGAGGATTGTCTCGTGAATAACTGTTGAGGATTGTATCGTGAAGGACTGTTGAGGATCTTATGAATAACTGTTGAGGATTGTCTCGTGAATAACTTTTGAGGATTGTCTCGTGAATAACTGTTGAGGATTGTCTCGTGAATAACTGTTGAGGATTGTCTCGTGAAGGACTGTTGAGGATCTTATGAATAACTGTTGAGGATTGTCTCGTGAAGGACTGTTGAGGATCTTATGAATAACTGTTGAGGATTGTCTCGTGAATAACTTTTGAGGATTGTATCGTGAATAACTGTGAATAACTGTTGACGATTGTCTCGTGAATGATTGTTGAGGATTGTCTCATGAATGATTGTTGAGGATTGTTTCGTGAAGGACTGTTGTGGAATGTCTCACGAAGAGTTGGCAAGGATTGTTGCATATAGAACTGTCTCAAGAATGACTGGTTAAGATTGTCCTATACGAAGAATATTTTTAAGGTTTGTCTCAAGAAGAAAGATAGTTGGTGCTCTCAGATATCAAACATTTATCAATTTTATGTAATCTGTCATAAAAGACTGCAATTTTAAATGGATATTTGATGGTTGAGCTTTGTGACAGCAGTTTTGACATTAATATTGCAAAATAACGACGAGCCTATACCTACTCTTTATCTAACGTTGTATTGTCAGAAAAATACAACATCTTGCATGATTATAACGTTTTTACATCGAGTGTGAAATGTCAGAAGTGAAAATACAAAGAAAACATACATCTAGATTTTTTTTACTTTTTGTTTCTGGCTCTCGATCAAAATACCAAACAATAATTGCTCAATTCTCATTCTATAGGATCAAATGAAATTGTCAGACCTACTTCGGAAAAGAGATTTGTCATTCCCCTTATATTAGATTACACTGGATCTAAGTGGCCCTTTGTTATATGATCTATTTGTCTCGCTTGGTGAAAAACTGTCTGCAGTTTCAGACAAACATTCACAAGAGATTAAATTCGCCAGAATAATGATGTATATTTATAAATTCTGTAAATAAATAGGTGTCACGAGAAATTAGACGTTATAGGAAAATAACTGTAAATATCACCATAGTCTGTAGTCAATGTACTCTTCATGAGACAATCCTTGCCAACTCTTCATGAGACAATCCTTGCCAACTCTTCATGAGACATTCCTTGCCAACTCTTCATGAGACATACCTTGCCAACTCTTCATGAGACATACCTTGCCAACTCTTCATGAGACATACCTTGCCAACTCTTCATGAGACATACCTTGTCACCTCTTCATGAGACAATCTTTGCCAACTCTTCATTAGACAATATTTGCCAACTCTTCATGAGACATAGACATACCTTGTCACCTCTTCATGAGACAATCTTTGCCAACTCTTCATTAGACAATATTTGCCAACTCTTCATGAGACATAGACATACCTTGTCACCTCTTCATGAGACAATCTTTGCCAACTCTTCATTAGACAATATTTGCCAACTCTTCATGAGATATACCTTGCCAACTCTTCATGAGACATACCTTGCCAACTCTTCATGAGACAATCCTAGTCAACTCTTCATGAGACAATCTTTGTCAACTCTTCATGACAAAATCCTTGCCAACTTTTTATGAGACAATCCTTGCATGCCCTCTCTATATGAGACATTCCTTGCCAACTCTTCATGAGACATTCCTTGTCATCTCTTTATTAAGACAATACTTGCCATCTCTTTATGAGACAATCCTCACCAGTTTTTCGACATAAATCCAATCTGGTTGTTGTGGATCATTCTTCAGATTTCATGACTCTCCAGGCAAAAAAAGGTTTATGGGAATTTATTGAATATGAAATAAAGTCGGATCCCTCTCCAAGAAACGTGTGTAAATTTGGTATAGTGAAATGTTGTATTTGTACTCTCCATGATTTGGGAAAATAGATATACCTAATTACCTATTTGATTCTTCGGATCCTCACCTTTTTGTCTGATATACGACGAACCAAACAGGACAGATAATGATGTAGGTCACTAGTTTGTAGTCTAGGAATTGTGCCAGAATTAGTGTGAATTATCTCTCAAATGGTTTTCTATTTCGGACGTATAAGAATTAATATTCCTTTTATGGCAGAATAATGCAATTAAATTGCCACGTGCCCTAAGTATATGGCCTCATTTCCCCAAATATTGTCGTTAAATGAAGCTTAAGAATTAAATCAACTGTCAAGGTTACGGTCGTGAGCCAATTTGTATTTAATCTGCACTTAATAATAGAATCTTGTATAACAAGATATTATCATGTATTTTATGTTAAGGTTCAATTTTAATAACTCAACAATGAGGCTTATATTTATCTTCTGGCGTCGTCCTGGAAAATTGATCATATTAACCAGTTATCTATTGTAAGTTAAACAAGATTCATGAAAAGAATAATTTCAAAATATAACATCATAAGGCCAATGTCGGAAACTGGGGCTTTTCAGACATTCCATATTCAATATTCCAAAAATGGTTTTGCAATATTTCTACACTGGCATTTTAAAAATAAAACTCCGTACAAGCAAAACAATTCCGTTAATCAAAATCGCTCACTTTCAAGATATTGTTGATTAGATTATATGCTAAAAGGAAAAAGTAATTTAAGAAACAGAAAATGTCACATGTTCTAATGTCACAAATAGAAGATAGAATTCTTATTTTCTATTATTTTGTTAGAATAATCTTATAGTCTATTGGTTTGTTACAATAGATAAGTAATGTTATTAAAACTCTTCACGTCCAGCTCAGACGAAACATAACACAGGGGTTTATTCAGATTAAATAAACTAGAATAAATCTTGATAAATTGAGCTAAAAGATAAATTGAAGTATTGTGATAAAAGTGATAAAAATGAATTATTCTGTCTAAAATCAATAATTATGATAAATAATTCGTATATTATTTGATTACATTATCATGATTATTTTGTCCATCATGAACATTTGGGAATTCCATTTATTGATAGTGAGCACTTAAGTCTTATCTCATTACAAAAATATAATTTGGGTTGAACTGACAAAAATCAAAACACTTAACGGCTAGTTGATTGTCACAATTTTTGTTTTGTGGTCTCCAGGGATCCAATATCCATTAGGTTATCCCTTGGAAGCAAATGTAAGCATGTTGGTTTTATCTAACAAGAGCACAGTCACAACCTTAATAGCTTGAAAAATAACTATGCAATTATGACCATTATCTCATAATCAAATCACCGTTTACCATTTACATGACATAAGAAAGGTGGATCATCTACGTAATGTACCAGATTTTCATTATTATCACAAGACTAGATCTTAGAGTACCGAATCCGCTTTACTGTAGCAGAGGGGTTTTCTTTGCAATAAAAGCAGAGGATCATACATAAAAAAAGTAATGTAAGTTCTTAATAAAAAAAAAAATTGTATCAAAATATCGTCCAATCAGAGCTGTTGATCTTCTGAATGAGTGGATTTTCCATTGAGTAGAGCCTTCATTAAAAAGATTTTTATGTGAGCAATACAAAGCTAGATTATCCTTCTCTGAGTGCCACTAACAAACATTATGTCCTTCTCCGAGTGCCACTAACAAACAGTAATCTTCCGAATCAGAAGAATGCGTTTTACTTATCAGACCCACCCACAAAACTTGATATTCTTCTTTACAAAATAGTCCAATTTGTTATTTCTCATAAACACACATGTAGATCATTCTATTTACCTCATTACAAACAGTGGCCAGTGTAATAAATAATACTAATAATACGGTACTTTAACAGTTTTTCATCTCGTTTATTCTAAATCGGTTTTCTCTCTGTGGTTCATGTCAAAATGTCTAGAATTAATAAAATGAATTCATTAATATTTCTACTAATTCTGATGTTAATCACTTTTTATACGCCAATATGAAATGTGGAGTCAACACAAATTGTATGACGAGAGAAGAAATTTCCTTGTTTGACAAACCTTCTGATTCAAACAAAGTTTCCTGTAGTGTGCGTTATTATAATTCCCGGCAAGCTTACTTTCAACCCATGAAAGTCATTCAATAGTTAATACATAAAATGGTGAAATTCAAATATCAAAGAACAAGATGATTGTAGTGATGCAGTAATCGGATTGGTCAGTTACTAAAATAAGTTTTAAATTAAGTATTATTGTCCAATCAGATTGCTGTATTTCTTAAAATATGGATTTTATCTAAGTTAAGTTTTCAAGAATAGGGCCCCAGGCCAATTAATATGTATTACATGTTCCAGGCTAGTCCACGATTCATTAACTAGTTGACATTCCACGGCCACTAAGAGCTAATAAATGACATTTTCTAGACTAAAGTTTGAAAAACAAAACAGATTTACCAGATATTTAGATTTCAGCAGAAAGAAATAGTTATTCTTAAATGCTTACTGTGTAATCATCATTATTTGTGTGGGCTAATTTTCTTGGTCTTCCAGATATATATGCTACTTCATTGTATATTGCTCAGTATTGAATATTTTGAAAAAAAAAGGACAATTAATAATAGTAAAATGCCGTGGAGAAAGTTCGTTTGCTGTAAACAATTTGTAAATGTCACTTATAATATTGATTTTATGTGGTAATTAGGATTGCTATTTCATCTTTGATGTCGCTTTCATTTGAACATGATAAACAAGTAAACAATCTTCAAGGATAAAAAAAAATGAAACTCGAGATCTCACTGGTTCGTTCATGTTACTTTACGAAACATCATCCTACATGCAAACATTATTTTATAGGAAACATGAATTGCTAGTCTGGATCGAATTCAGCTGTCGGTTATGGTATTTCGTATATATATGGCAGTTTACGGCCGCTTCCAGCTGACCGATATCGCTGCCGGTAATTCGACAGTCGGTTATCGTCCGTTTTCAGCTAACCGACATCGCAGACTAATTCAACAGTCGGTTATCGTCCGTTTTCAGCTAACCGACATCGCAGACTAATTCAACAGTCGGTTATCGTCCGTTTTCAGCTGACTGATGTCGCAGACTAATTCAACAATCTGTCTGTTGGTTTGTAGATGAAAAGTTAACGTCCGTTTTTGCAGCTGACTAATTCAACAGTCGCTTGATTGGTGTGTCAAGTTAACGTCCATTTCCAGCTAACTGATATCGAAGGCTAATTCAACAATCTGTTTGTTGGTTTGTAGATGAAGAGTTAACGTCCGTTTTAGCGGCTGACTAGGGGCCTAATTCAACATTCGGTTGCTTGGTATATGACAAGTTTACATCCATTCCCAGCTATATTGATATCGCAGACTTATTCAACAATCTGTTAGTTAGATGATTGGTCAATGACAAGTTAACCTCCGTTTTTGCAGATGACTAATTCAAAAAGTCAATTGGTTGGTATGGTTACGTCTAGCTGACTGATATTGCAGAATAATTTAGTCGGTTGCTTGGTTGATAGATGACTTTTAGTTGAAGTTGAATCCGCTTTTAGTAAACTTATATCGCAAGCTATGTATACAACAAATATTTAAAAAAAAAAAACCCACTTATTTATTTGGTTAGACACCATTTTCAGACATAAGTATTACAAAATCTAGATTAAAATTTTTCTTTGCTTTATCATTTTTCTAAATGAACATATTCCCTGTCCCTTCCGCAAAAACTGGGTCCGGTGGTGTCCACTTTTTTTTTTAACTTCCGTTCTTTTCTGCCTCCAGTGCAATTAATAACAATGTCAAAGCTTATGTAAATGCGTGCATTTCTGCACAATGAACAGACTGTTTCTGCCTGAAGAAAGAATGTACGTCATTAATGACAATGTTATTGCTGTTAAGCTGAAACATGACATTAGCATCCCACATAATGAGAAAAAGTTGATCAAACAGAACCAGAGGATTTGGGTCAAACAAGTGCTAACGGCTATTTTCTTTTCTCAGGCCAAGGTCGTGTTTGCTCAAATCCAACTGATTAGAGCATGGTACTAAGGATGTGTAATGACATTTTCTTCTGAAAGGTCAGTCATAATCATATTGCAATGTTAATTGTCATTAGTATTTGGTCATCCACCTCGAGCTTCAAGATGTACAGACTAAATCCTGTGATGGTGAATCCAATATCCACAGGAGTATGGTAAACGACGACATCGGATAAAGTATATCCGACATGCTGCGGCGTAATCAATCCTATGTTGTAGGAATGGTTGTAAAGGGATGTCCACGAAGTTAAAATTAAGCTCAATTAAAAAATTCTCAAATTGGGTTCTACAATACATATTCTGTTAGGAATATAGTAAAGTGTCTTTGATTTCATATAATCTCTGAAATTCAAATCAATGCTAGGCTACACCAATTAAACCCACGACATAATAAGTACTAATCGTCAGTCTCTCAGCTAAAATAAGAAGTACTACACCCAAAGCCTATAAATTAAGGCAGGGTCTATTTACCACTGCGTGGTAAATAGCCATAAGTGGCCTTACAGCTATTTACCACGGCGTGGTATATAAAATTAGTAATTATTTTGATATTTTTTAGGTAAATCTGATTTGTAAAACCAAAATGCATAAAAATAAGTACTTTACATCCATTTTTATACCGTTTTCACCACAAAAATCGGATTTGTGGATAAAAAAAATGTTTGTTTACAAATAAATGTCAAGGCCATCTATGTAGAGTTCAGGGTTCAAGGTTGAGTACTACAGTTTTCCAACCTATCTAAAAATGGTCCAGGTTATGAAATTTGGGTTACAGGTTAAACATTATCCAAAACAAGGTACAAATAAGTGCAAACTATGATGTCACAGTATGGTTTCTTCGTTTTGAACTTATTTACTATACAAATTTTAATTGCTTTAAAGTTTTGATGTTCAGAAGTTCTTGTAACTTGAGGAATAGTATGCACATGGAATGCTGGTGCGACATCAATTCCAAATGCTGAATGCTGATTGCAAAATGGCAATCTTTTGTTGCGAAACTGCAATTTGCTTATTGATTGCCCTTATTAATTAAGAATATGTTTCTTTCCCAAGCCCAATTCTTCCTTCCCGCCCTATGATTATAAATAGCTAGTATCTTAGAAATGGACAATCATTTTATTCACAACAAATCTGCAATTTTTATATTTATTGTATGGAAAAAATGAGGAAAATGAGAGTATGAGACCAAAGAAAATACCCACAAATTATACTCATAAATCGAGGTAGAAGGTTTTTGGTCGATAATAAATTCATATGATATGACAGTGGTTTTTTTTTTCAGTTTTATAATCCCATCCAAAGTTGTAAGGTTATTGTGAATTTTTCTCTCTCTCACGAAATCTGTCCGAAATATAATTCAGAATACATGGAATATGTGTCATTTTTCCATTTTCTTTCGGAGATGGGGACTTCAATGATAGCGGCAATGATATACATTATCATTTACAGTCACTATCTTCCTATTGTCACTATACATCAAACTACTGTCATCTACAGTACAGTCAGTATCCTCTATATATAATCACTAAACATAAACCTTCTCTCATCTATAATCACTGTCCTCTATCTACAGTCACTCTACACCAACCTACTATCATTTACAGTCACTATCCCCTATCTAGTCACTATAAACCAACCTACTATCATTTACAGTCACTATACTCTACCTACAGTCACTCTACACCAACTTACTATCATTTATAGTCACTAGTCTCTATCTATAGTCATTCTACATCAACCTACTATCATCTATAGTCACTATACTCTATCTAAAGTCACTCTCCACCAACCTATCATCTACAGTCACTGTCCTCTATCTACAGTCACTCTACACCAACCTACTATCATTCATAGTTACTATCCTCTATCTACAGTCACTCTACACCGACCTACTATCATTTACAGTCATTATCATCTATCTACAATCACTCTACATCAACCTACTATCATTTACAGTCACTATACTCTATCTACAGTCACTCTACATCAACCTATTATCATTTATAGTCACTATCCTCTATCTACAGTCACTCTACACCGACGTACTATCATTTATAGTCACTTTACTCTATCTACTGTACAGTCACTCTACATCAACCTACTATCATTTACAGTCACTACACTCTATCTACAATAACTCTACATGAACCTACTATCATTTATAGTCACTATCCCCAGTCTGCAGCCTATCTACATCAACCTATCATTTACTGTCACTATCCTCTATCTATAGTCACTATACACCAACCTACTATCATCTATAGTCACTATCCTCTATCTACAGTCATTCTACATCATCCTACTATCATTTACAGTCACTATCCACTATCTACAGTCACTCTACATCAACTTACTATCATTTATAGTCACTAGTCTCTATCTATAGTCATTCTACATCAACCTACTATCATCTATAGTCACTATACTCTATCTACAGTCACTCTACACCAACCTACTATCATCTATAGTCACTATCCTCTATCTACAGTCATTCTACATTAACCTACTACCATCTACAGTCACTATCCTCTACCTACAGTCACTATACACCCACCTACTATCATTTATAGTCACTATTCTCTATCTATAGTCACTCTACACCAACCTACTATCATTTATAGTCACTATTCTCTTTCTACAGTCACTCTACACCAACCTACTATCATCTATAGTCACTCTAGCCCAATCTATTATTATTTATAGTAACTATCCTATATATATACAGTCATTCTACATCAACTTACTATCATTTACAGTCACTATCCTCTATCTATAGTCACTCTACACCGACCTACTATCATTTATATCACTTTACTCTATCTACAGTCACTCTACACAAACATATTACCATTTACAGACACTATCCTCTATCTACAGTTACTATCATATATCTACAGTCACTATACACCAACCTACTATCATCTACAGTCACTATACATAAACCCACTCTCATTTATAATCACTATCCTCTATCTATAGTCACTAAACACCAACCTACTATCATCTACAGACACTATCCCCTAACCACAGCCCCACTACATCAACCTACTATCATCTACAGTCACTATCCTCTATCTGCAGTCTCTCTACACCAACTTACTATCATCTACAGTCACTATCCGCTATCTACAGTCACTATACATAAACCTACTCTCATTTATTATTACTATTCTCTATCTACAATCACTACATCAACCTACTATCATCTACAATCAGTATCCTCTACCTACAATCAATATACATATACCTACTCTCATCTATAATCACTATCCTCTACCTACAATCAATATACATATACCTACTCTCATCTATAATCACTAGAGGATAGAATATAGTGAGTGTAGATGATAGGTTGGTGTAGAGTGACTATAGCTGGAGGATATTGACTGTAGATGATATTAGGTTGGTGTAGAGTGACTATATATAGAAGATAGTGACTGTAGATGATAGTAGGTCGGTGTAGGAGGACTATAAACGGAAGATAGTGACTGTAGATGATAGTATGTTGATGTAGATGTAGACTGACTATCTAAAGAGGATAGTGACTGTAGATGATAGTACATTGGTGTAGAGTGACTATAGATAGAGGATAGTGACTGTAGATGATAGTATGTTGGTGTAGAGTGACTGTAGATAGAGGATAGTGATTATATAAATGATAGTAACTTGGTGTAGGGTGACTGTAGATAGAGGATAGTGATTATAAATGATAGTACATTGGTGTAGAGTGACTATAGATAGAGGATAGTGACTGTAGATGTAGTAGATTGATGTAGAGTGACTGTACATAGAGGATATTGACTGTAAATGGTAGTAGGTTGATGTAGAGTGACTGTAGATTGAGGATAGTGACTGTAGATGATAGTAGGTTGATGTTGAGTGACTGTAGATAGATGATAGTGGCTATAAATGATAGTAGGTTGGTTTATAGTGACCACGACCCTCTTCGCTACTCTACCGCCAACATGAAATGAAATGAAATGGCATAGAGGTAGCGAATATAAAAGTTGAACTGTATAGAAAAACAATGTATCCTTCACACACAAATGCCGGAAAGAAACTTCTTGGCGTATTTTGAGATTAAAGAAAAGGCTACAGACATTGAATTGGCGTAAATGAAAGTCATGTTTTGAAAAGACAAATAATCTTCAACAATAAACTTGATACAATTTGCGGTTCCGAGAATCTAAACATTTTAAAGATACTTTTAAAACACAATAATATCGTTAGCTTCATTGCAGTTGTACTGTGAAATTTAGCAACCGAAATGCACAAAAATCATAGTCACCGACATCAAATATGGCGGAGATTTTTCTTACGCCTGAAATTTCAATCTGCCTATTTTTGCATGTTATCGTGGTGAAATGTGCACAATATTGACATATTTGAATTTTGAAAAGTGTGAGTTTTTGGATTCTTTCAAAAAAATGAATAAAATTCGACCAATAAGAAAAAAGCGTGGTAAAAATAAGTACCACGTTTTTGTCTCCATTGACTAACATGGTGACATTGGCCTAGTTTAACATGTTACCACGCAGTGTTAAATAGACAGTACCATAAATTAATAACAATAGATTTCCTGAATCGTGGAAGCTTTCGTCTGGAATCATTGTCGATACGATAAATTGTTACCAATTATGACACGAAAAATTTGAATTGATAGGGTAATTTTCCTGATGCCGGTCTGTAATATTGTTTAATAGAAATGATATTTGTGAAAAAAGGAAAGGTTACTGTTAGCTGACAGACGAGAAGAGAAAGATCAATACCCTTAGATAACGATGTATTTTAATTACCAATATTTTCATGACATTTTCCTAACTGCTCATTAAAATGATATTTATTTGCAAACAAACTCTGCCTAAAATATCAAAACGCTCAACAAATATCTTAAAATAGTCTAGATTTGGGAAATACTGACGTCAATGTCTGTGACTAAATAACCAAGAATGCAGTAGACTTAAATGTTGAGAAGCTTGCAGCATTTTGTAACAGGTCTATGAACCATTGTCCTTCAAGACGATATTTTATTAATTGGCTTAATGATATCTTAGTTATTGGAAAGGGACAATGATCTCTTTAACTTAAATTAGACAGCCTATTTGATCTGGCTTGCAGCAAATGTATTTGGTTCATAGCCAGAAAGGAATTACTGACTTTTCTCGGTGAAATTTCATTCAAATCACAGTAGACCAATATTAATGAAATAAAATAACGATAGAGATGTGAATTATTGTAATAAATATAAATCAAACAGACAAATGACGCAGATCATTCCAGTTGTTCTCTGTCCATTGTTACCGCTGTTGTTATAAGACTAAATTTATTTGATCTAATGTAAACTTTGATGGTATTGAAATTATATTATTATAACGTCGGTAAATAGATTTTGGTACATCGACACTCGTTGTTATGAGGTAATCAAAGTTGAGTGTCATTTCAATGCCTGTCTAAACGGTGATCTTTGTGAAACCAAACTAACGACCACCAGATCTTACGAATTCGCTAATTACCAAAACAAACATCATAGTACCATGCAATTGAATCAACCACGACTACCGACATCTTATTTTTCGATATCAGCATACGACGTAAGATGACGTTAACTTGTCACTTAGGTAGGCTACATACCCACCTTATCATCAAAGAGGGCAGTCAACGCTATACATAATTATTCTATTATTCTAAGAGGAACATATTGTCCATTTAATTTTTCTCTAAAAACTATTTGAAAAAAAAGCCTATCTACTTATTTGAAGATAAAAACAATGGCACTTGTACATTGCAGCTTTACATTATCGCCTAATAGGGTAAAAGTTTTTACAATAAATAACTTCCGGTTTATCACAACTTTCCCATTTTCAAATGGCACAGATGTATCTTTATCATGTTATACAACAATTATTATATAATGAAAACGTAGGAAATATCGTAAACAATTCAATAAGCATGTTTTAATCAGTATGAATGGTTTGACTGATTAGACATTATGGGTTAGTCTGTTTCCAATCTCAACAATACCTGACCGATATTTTCTCAGTTAAATTACTAAATTATATCATGGGGCACTTGAGCCAGATGGGTGTCTATCTTCATCATTGATCGTGGAACTGGTTTTTTATTCCATGATTATGAGGCTAGAAAGAAATTACTAAAATTACAAGAGGGAACGATTCAGACAAATGAGACTGCAAGGATAAAATATGAGAATATCGCTGTCTGAATCAAAGAACTTTCCTGATTTTGCGGAAATTGTATAACCTTATTTGTTCTTGGTATGACATTTTCCTGTCTATCCCAGTGTTATTGACGTAGTTTCTGATTTGTTTTTCATGCCATTCAGTGCATGTGTCAGGACTCCTTCATTTAATACTACAAAATAAACATTTCTAGGTGATCATTGAAAGACTACTGAGTAAAGTAACCAAACCTAAGATTAAAGCTATATGTCTAAAATCATTATTTGAAATCAAATTGAGTTTTTTCCACTCGATTTATTTGTTCTATCACGAATTCTTTTTAAATGAATGATGGATTACTCTCACCTCTTACTAATGAGAATGGTGTTTTTTATCCGATTGCAATAGACTGTTAAGGGTGAGATTTGAGAGTTCCATACCATCTCTTGACAAAACTGCGTTTTAACTATACTGATATCATTTAGTTCAAAACGTTATGATGTCTTCAAGCTAATTAATGATTGTTAGCAAGACAAAATTAAAAAAAAAAGTCTCTTTTGCGATCCCATTTTTCATACGACAATAAGGCCAAACATAGATAGTATTTCATTAGTTGGTAAATAATCAGATGGACTTATATACATTGTAGTCGGATATTGTAATATAACTTTTGTTGGAAACTGGTAAAGCGGGTATATAGGCTTACCTATTCCCCTTACATGTTATTGGTCAAGGTGTAGGTCAGTGTTTAAAATTTAACCAAATCAACCTCTAAATCATCTGACTAATTAATTTGTATTTGTATGTGTTTTTTCACATTTAATGATAACTCCAAGCCAATTTTAGCCTATGGTACAGATATACGTCAATAAATTACGTGAAAGTTCGTATATCTTCTAAACTTCTGGCAGTCTAAGATTTCCTGAGGTCAGAATACAAGACAACAATTACATTGTGTATGTAATTGAATGCTTTTTGATTTTTGTCTTTGGGCATCTCTGCCTTAAGCTTCGCCAACAGATAAACTGTAATGTGTAAGGCATTCGCTGAAAGATATCTAAAACGCTGCCATTGACATTACTTCCTGCTAAGTTAATTGTAGCTAGGTGCCAGCTCGGGTGGTTTGAACTAAATGTTGCGGTGTATGATGATTTTGCCGGTAACATTATACTTTTTGCTGGTATAAAGACTGGTAAAGTTTCACCACAGAATTCGAGTCACATATACACATTGGTATTGTTAAATAACGAATTACTTTCCATTTTCAGAATATAGTTCAAATTGTCAATGCAATTTATGACGAGATTATACCGGAAGAATATTTTGTAATATATTAATTGCAATTGAATTGATAGGTCGGTAGGTCATCCATTCCTTTTTGTCCAATATCAAGAAATATACTTTTATCCTTCTGTGCTTCATTAACTGGAATACGAATCATTAATGATTTGGTGGTAGTTGAAGGAAAACTACAAGGTCAATATATTCTGAAAGAATTCTTGTACTGTGTTTCTGCAGCCTAATTGACTCCAGGACTGAATTACATATACGAAAATGCGCCATTTCAATTTTATCAAAAGTCCTTCAAGTTTCCCATATGGATAACTTAAAAAATGATCATTAATGGAATTGTTTGCCTGATATATGCATCTGAGAGCAGGTTCAGTTTTTGATTGACAAAATCATCTAACTTTATATTTTGATTTTATGCCAAAGATATCAAATAGAAGAAACTATGAAGAGAAATGGATCATAGTGTTATACGAGTTATGGAAGTAATTTGCTTTTTTATGAACTGGCCAACAAGGAAGTCTCTGTGTTCTGATCAAAGTTGAGAATTCATTTCAGTACTAATGTCAGATTCTTTACGATGGGAGATAAAAGACGGTTGCTGTGATATTTAATCATTGAAGATTAATTATATCTGGTAGCTTTTTGATGATTATCAACGACTTCACTTGCCTTCTAAATTACTTCATTAGTCTCCCATGTACAGTAAAGATTTTCACATGAAATATTATAATTATGGAATTTGGTTAATGATAAATGATTGGGTGGTTGTCATTAATTGAACCAATCTGAGGCTGTTATTTTCAAACGTCGAAGAAAATTTATCATGGTAATTTAAGCAGTGAATGATAAGATATGGGTTAATTAAGGTATTAACCTCTTGCTATTTTTTTATTCATGCAAGAGATGAGAAGATATTCGAGTTCTCTACTAACCTAGTTATATTTTAATAATCAATCAGAGCAAGGATTTAATGGCCTTGATCGAATCATCGTACAATCTGTTTTTCCATAAATAAGCAGGACGTCGCAAGAAAAACGACCTTTATTTCTCTTTGACAGATAATAGTATGGCATTAAATATACTTCATCGATACGTCAAGATGCAAGTCAACTTTCTTACTTTCTTGATGTTGTAAATAATGCTTTTGATAGTTGAAAAATATGCTGTATGTAGCGTACTATTATAAATATACCCAAATTACGTATAGGAAACTCATACAACGACAAAAGTCTGGCTTCATACAGTAGATCACACAAACTTGCTGCGTAGCCTATTTTGGATTTGGATTCCATGCTTTTGTGGTTATTGTTCAACATAACATTAACACTAATATCTATTCATGACTCTCAGACAGGTTCTTCTCATTCATATCTGGATCAAGGTAAACAAAATTGCAGGGGAAACCCAATGAAACATCCTATTCAATGTAGGCTACAAATGATGGCAAGGACAATAGCGTTTTCCTACGTGTTACTTTGTAAGCTACATTCATTCGAAGAATGTTTATTATTATACAGTATTGATGGAGATCTTGTCTGGCGAAGAATGTCTTGTTCAATTTGAAGAATTAATTGAGTGTGGTGATTACTACAGAGAAAAGGGGGGTTAAAACAACATTCACAACCTAACAAATTACCTCATTGAAATACCTGTTTCATGTAAACGTTTTGTACAGGTGTTCTATTATTATCAAAAAGAAAACATAGAATATTCTAAACACAGATGGTACAAATTATCATGCCTCCACCTACTATTTTATCAACCCAGCATCTTTACTTTTTGATGTTTTCTGGTTTAATCATTATCAAGGTGAAGAAATTTGTTCAATTTCCGCTTCTTTCAGAGGTCTACGATCAATATATCTAGTATTATTTCCCGTGAAATAGGACCGTCTCGTTTCTGAATTCACTTTTATTGTTTCTATTCGTCTTATCTTTTTACTAACCATAAGCAGTACACGATAAAGTCAAAGAACTAGGCGACTTCTTTGATTAGTTCAACCGAACTCGAGCATCAATGACCAAATCAACAAATAAGTAACGCCATTTAAACACTAGGGTGCAATTAAGAAAAATATCAGATGGACTATCGAGTATTATTACGATCAACTTTCTTATTTTGGCAGTAGAATCAATAACTATTTCCCTGACTTATTATCAAATATCATTACGTCGAAATCCTTTATTGAATTAAGTGAAAATTCAATAAAATAAAAGATCAAATGAATAATTTTGATTGAAACTTATCTACGTGTACTTACCGAATCCAAATATTATAGAAGACATTTTGGAAATTGGTATATTTGTATAATAAATACTCAAATGATGTACAACTTTATGACTATGATTCCAGCAAGAGATACATCTTTATGACATTTTAACAAATTGTACATCATTAAAACTATGTTATCAAATTATACATGTTTATATATTAAACATATTCTGTCATGCTGTACACCTTTGCGATATATATGTGATGTACAGCTTTATGACACAATATTCCAGCAAGCTCAATATCTTTATGATATATTCTAGTATGATGTACATCTTTATGATATATTATGCTGTACATCCTTGTGTCACAAAAATACTATCATGGTGTATAAACATGTTGCACATCTTTATGACACACTATTCTAGCAAGCTGTACGTCTTTATGATATATTATAGCATACTGAACATCTTTATTAAAGAGATAGAATGAACAGATTACCTAAATAATTTGATAAATCCAGAAAAACTACGTTTAAATACAATGTCTTAATCCAATTTAAGACATTTATCAATAATAACCTGTAATTGTATGGAACATAACATAGTTTTATGGGTTAATTTGATTCTGTTTGTATACTTTGGACACTGTTGATGAATATCAATCTAATTAAAATTAGATTACATTTCGTTTCGGTTATTTTTTGATTGTCGACTCCATGTAATCTAAAGACTTGTATAAGGAGGTCATCTTCTGGTGACGAAAATGTCAGCCAATCCAAATCTACCTTCAAGATCGCGGGTCTATGCATTGATATGCATTGTGGGAAGACGAAACAGAAAGTAAAGCGACACAGCAGTCCAAATTATGACGTAATACAAAATATTCAAATATAAACGTTGTTCTGATTGGCGGAGGGGTAGCTTATTCGTTACCAGAAGATGACCTCCTTATACAAGTCTTTAGATTACACGGAGTCGACAATCAAAAAATAACCGAAACGAAATGTAATCTAATTTTAATTAGATTGGATGAATATATACTCTTATTGGTCAAGTTTGAGAACTTAATTTTTTTGTTCATTCTAAGACGTAGTATCGCTTTAAACAATATTCTAGCATATTGTACATTCTAGTATACTAAACATCACTCTCTGAGAGTTCAAATTTATCATAATATTTATTATTGATATTTTATGTATCGATATATCTTAAAAATATGTTCTAATAATAATGATAATCCTAGGTTATTTAATCAAATATTGCAGTCAGGAATTTCAAGTTAAATTTCCAATGGAAAGACAATATGAAATAATCAAATGTGAAATTAAAAAAAAACAAAAAACAAAAAACACAACATTTCTTTTAACCATGACAAGTTGACGTATTTTTCTTTGATAATCTATTATTATTCCATTAGTTCTTGCTTTCATAGCTTTTGGTAAAGAATTATCTTTAAATATACCATAATGTATTATTATATATCCTTCCAAACTAGACATAATGTCGACTATTCTCTCCTCAATTTGTCCTTATAATTAATATTCCTTATTGGAAATAGACAGCTATTATTAGAGTGGTCCATCGTGAATGATTTATGAATAAGAATTAAAAGAATATTAAAACGGAACCAGGGTTCCATGTAGTTTTATCTTCGGAATATTTTTTTTTAGTGTACAGTCTAGTAGAGTCTTGTTGAATTTTTATTAAAGTTTCAGAGTAATTCGTGGGTATGTTGATCCAAAATTATGTAATAAACACTAATAGACTGGTTTTTTTAGATAGATAAAAAATTTAATATTAACATGCATGTCTTTAGTTGTGTAAACTGGTGCACTTATCTCTGTTTAAAAGTCGCATATGGATTTATTCCACTAAAAGGAAAATTTTAAATTAGATCGAAATTACGAAACCATGAAGTAACCATAAAACCGTCAGATATGAAGGATTCTGGTTTTGTAAGTGCATAGTAGTTGATAGTCGTATTTGCTTGGCGATAGGGAGCTATGAACGCAAAGAGGAGAGACTTACGGCTTATTCTTTAAAAGCTCAGCGTTTTTTTTAAAAAGGAAGTAAAACTCCATTTCATTGGCATGTTCTGCTGTTAGCTATCTTTGACAATCTGTTTCATCTAATAGATCTATTAAACCTGTTAATCACTTTATTCATCTTTTGAATTCCAACTCGTAGAAGTCAATTCGAAAGTTTCTTCAGTGTCTGACAGTCTTAGATTGTCTTTTGGTTGATAAAAATGCCAAGCTATAATAAAATAAAAAAAATAGCTTGCCAGGTAAGGTGAGAACGCCAACTGGCAGCTTTGACAGATATATTTGACAGTTACAGGAAAAATATTCAACCTTCAATCGTACACCTATTTTGTGATATACAGAACAATATTATCAAAATCCATCAAGGATTTTGTCTTGTAGAGTGTTAACGAGACAAATATTTAATGCATTTCCAAGAACAAGGAAAATAATTTACAGTAAATATTTTTCAATTTTGCTGATTTTCAATAGTGTTCAGCCTTGGGTGGTTTCGAACATTCACAACAAAATTCTTCAAACTCCGCCCAGTATTGTGCCTCCTAGAGTGTATACGAGCTAAAAATTAACCATTTTTCTTGAAGTGAAATTTGTTTTGAAAGTTTAGTCAATGACATAAAAAATCAATTCTGAGCCTACTGCTTGAGTGCCAAATTCTGTTTTGAGTAATCTTTGCATTACCAGGAACTTTACTAACAGAATCTAGTTTGAGACTACTAATTCTGAATTCTTTCACTTCGACCTCTTTGTTGTAATATTAGTATATATTATCATATTTACCTTTATATTTTGTGTAAGTATAGTAGATCATGCTTTGATCGGATTTTCTGTCTCTAAGATAACCTTAAGTTCTCGTTGAAACAGTGTCAGACTGATTATGTCTAAAGAAACCATAAAATAATATGATGATACTTGACTTAATACTGACATGTTGGTATAATGTATATGAACTTTATTAATCCATCAATATCTGAACAGTAGATTACCGATACTGTATTATATACATCCATCTTCATTGTCTCCTACACACGGCTTATCTTTCATCATAATTCAACTTGCTTTAAACATTGACTCTGTTCACGGATGTTTCACAGACAATTTATTTCTGCTACAAGAGACAGCTAGCCTGACATTTTAACAAGTCGTGCAGATTTTAAAGAAAAAGTCACAAACCAGTCCAATTTGGCCAGAATCAAAGGCTACTGAATGAATTCTGATTTAATTTAAAAATTAGATAGTCCACGAATGCTTTTATAAGCCGACTTGTCTCTTTCGTCAGACTATACTTTTCAAATAATACGTGATTATTACTCCTTAATACTCATTTAATCTCGAGATATTCGAAAAATGTTTTCTTTTCGTTGTCTTGGTCGATCTATTTCTGCAAGTTAAAGTTTCTCTGAAATCAGAAGTATTTGACAATTAAAGACACGGTGTATGGATAACATCATATCCAGTACTTGTATTCCATTTCTGTTTGAATACTGATTTCATCCTTAGATAATTGATTATAGGTGTATGTATACTCATATTCCACAGTTGGTAATTGAGAAAACATACGATTCCTGAAGTAATTTCCTATAAAAGTACTGAAATGATTCGTTGTGTGTGTGTGAAAACTGTATTGTCAAATGGATAGGGAACGACTTGAAAGAACTCTCGTTCAGACATTTACAGTGCAAGGAACACAGAATAGTTCTATCACAAAAGTAATTGTTGTCATAGTATGTGAGAAAGTGAAGTATGTTTTAATGTGATCAAATGTAGAACAGGTCGATTTCTTCAGCCAGAAATTTCAAAGATAATGGATCACGGCCATGTTCCCCTATAGCCTACTTCTACTTCGTTTATTTATCCTTTAGGAAAATCAATTGAACACCCATCCAAGACGGTAGATTTTGAAGCAGTTTTCTAAATGTGGTCGAACATGTAGTGAGTCACTATATAAAGCTGCACTAAAATGATTTCAAAAGGTCGTGTGTTTTTTAAATGGTTTTCTATCTTATGTCATTACAACGAATTTTGAGGATAACTGAAGTCAAGAAGGTCTATGGTTATCTGTAGTATTATCATTATCAACAGTATAAAACAAGGGTTAGGAAGTTTTGTTATTGGATATTTCATATATCTTAAACCTTTGAAATAATAAAACTACCAAATAAAATCTAGAAATCCATGTACTATTGAATGTACTTTTCAGTTGAGGAAGTATATCAATAAATAAGTAAATATTTCATAATATTAACTGGTATCATGTGTCAAGGTGAGTTGGCATAATCCAGCTCGATTCCACATCAGCTCGATGATTTAAAGTTTAACTTTCAAGGGAGTTAAGAATATATAATTCATCAATAGAGGAGAGAACTCTTTCAAAGTTGTATTATCTGAAATATTTATGTCAATACAATACGAGGGAGGGGGTGGGGACTCCTGTCGAAATTGAACAACTGTATAAGTTAACATGCGTGCAGAGACTAACTGCAACCTTCTCCAGTGTCCATAATGTAGGCATTGTCATCATGGTTTGAGTAAATGAAACAGAACAAAAATAAGAAATGAACCATACTTATGAGAAAATACATCAATTATAAATGAGGAAGTATTTCGTTTGATAAGATGTACCAGAAAAGTAAGCATATTATTACACAAAAATATGAAGGTTATAACAAACATAGTGATATTTAAAACTACATGTATATGAATATGAAATTTGTAAATCAAAGATAAGATCCAGATTCAACTCATATATAGGACCTACTTTCCATATTTCCATTGTTTATTCAATTAATTATAGTTTAGAATATGGTAAATGAAATGAAATGGAGTTTTATATCCTACTGTGATAGATTAGTGTAAACGAAATTGAGTTTTATGTCTTACTTTGATAGAAGACTGTTAATGAAATGGAGATTTATATCCTACTTTAATAAAAAAAAAAATAGTGTAAACGAAATTGAGTTTTATGTCCTTCTTTGATTGAAGAGTGTTAATTTAAAGTAATTGATTTTTTAATTTATAAGAATAGTTTATGTCTCTTTCTAGCCTTGATAGATGAACGTAAATGGAATTAAATTGAGTTTTATGTCCTACTTTGATAGAAAAGTGTAAATGAAATGAAATGGAGTTTTTGTGTCATACTTTGATAGAAGAGTGTCGAACAGAGACAAAACAAAATGAGGCTACTTTTATAACGTCCATTTAGTACCGTCAAGGGATAAATGTCTATATAGCAGGCCCATTTCAAGATAACTGTCAGGCTAATGTCTTGAGCTTGATTTGTATTCTTATAATTAATCAATGTTGTCTTCAGAGGCACCATACACACTTGAAAGTAACAAAACAAATCTTTGGGTTAATACATGTATGTATTATTAAGAATACTACAAAATATAAGAAATGCAGAAAAAATACGTATTTCAGACTAAGTATGAGATAAGGCGAAGAAAAAAGCAGAGCAAAAACAATCACCGCTATATATAATAAAGACAAGCAATGCAATGCCTACACGTAAGAAATATTTACTTTGTACGTACTGTAATGGAAACGTTTTTAAACCAATTTCAGGTTTCAATCCTCAATTAGGTTTGTCAGAATAGTTTGCCAGCCAAAGTACCAGACAAACAACGACAATTGTCGAAAATGACAATTTTATTTGAACGATAATATTCAATACCAATTCACCCTTCACACTAAAATATCCATGTATAGGTCTTCCTACCAAGTATCACTAAGATCGGATAATAATTAAAGCATAAATAGAGGTTACAAATCATTTATCACAATATGCATGGATACCAAGTTCTTTAATAATCTGATACGTCAATATTTTCCATGGCCTTTCTGATGATGGTGTATATTTATCCTCAAGCAATTTCTTGGGTTGATCAAGTACGACTTACTTTCTGATGTTAATAGTTTCTTATAGGGTATTTAATCATACCAATTGCTTTTCTATATGACTTGTTTATTTCAAATATTTGTAACGGATCTATAGGATTACACTGACTATGTACAAATAATAACAACGTACCCAAAGACCTCTAGCTTAATCCAGAAAACAAAATGACAAATGAGATGTTCAGATAAACAAGGAGATATATAAATCTAACTTTGCGCTCGAAGGAAATGTTTGATCAATTTTGTTGACATTATAATTACAGACCTTGATTATAGTATTAGCTTAATTAATTAGATTAACTTATTAGCTTAATTAATTAGATGAATAAAAATATATAATGGTCACGAAATGTTTACACACCTGCCTTTACAAAAAGACTGACAGAGAACTGTTAAGAACTAAAAAAAAATATAACATAGCCTAATCTCTTAAGATATGTTTTATTTTCAACCTTATGTTGGTAACGATTGTGGAATTGTTTAAATCTAGGTAAACTCTGGAACTGTATCTCTTCTGGATTTCACCATTTGATTAAATTGGGGTGTATATTGCTTTATATAGCAGCTTCAGATGATTACAAATCCTCTAGTAACATTGGTACATTCCAGAAAGAGTGTAGACAAGTTACTGTTTACAATTAATTACTTCTGGGCTTCATCAATGCTAGAGTTAATGTATATGACTATTTGGCGGAATCGGGTGAACCCTTATAGGCCGATTCAGGGTTACCAAGATTTACCGTTCTTTGCATACATAGTTATATCCATATGAATCAGTAAAACATCGATTTTGTGTTTTTGTGTCCACAGTGAAACATTTCTTCAGTAGATACCAATGTATCACATACACCCTACGATTGGAATACAAAAAAATGGATCTAGATTATATCATCTTTTCACACAGATTTGTCATAATTTTCCAGAAGTATGCTGTAACGAACCTTCCTAAATGAAGTTATGAGTGTGTTTATCAGCTAACCCTGCTCAAGTTATTTCAAAGTCAAAACTCGATCTCTAACCAAAAAGTCTTCTTAAACTGAACTGATGAGTTGTGAAAAGTGCATTTCATTTCAAATCATCATTACATATCCGAAACTCTGCTATTAGTAGTAGGGACTATATAAAATATTTAAACTCTGTACCTTTGGCATATATAAGCCTGGAATAATGAAATAAATATAAACCTAAAATATGAACAAGTCTCGATATTTGTCCTATAATAAACCATATGTTATTGATTTTAGATCAGAAGTTGATAAATATTTCAATAATAAAAAGATCCTGAAATATTCATGAAGCATAATAATATGTGAAAAAAGTTTTCACCAATCAACTCTGGAAAAAAAAAAAAATCCAATTTCTTCCGTATAAATTCTGTTATGTTAAGATGAAAAAAAAAAATTTCACTGAAACCACTATTTAGTTACAAGCATTTTTTCAGTAAATGTCAAAATGATGAAGATTTATAAGAGAAAAATAGAAACAAACATAAACATTCACTCAACAACTTTATTTTGTAGGAAAATGTATAATTCACCTAAAATCATTTTTTACGTGTTAAAATCTCATTGAAACATGGAATGTAACTTAGAATCATGTAATTTTTTGTCCAATTAAGATTTCTGTTTATTTAGAAGGACATTATAAAACGACATTCTAAAAGGCTTTACTGTCAATTTTCCAAAGTGAGTGGTTTATTAGCTTAATATCAAATACAAACAGAGGGAATCAAAATAGAACACTGAAAGACACTAAATAGTAACATGTCAACTTGCAAGAGATAAGAAAGCGATGTAGATGTAGCTTTAGGAAATTAAACTTGATATACCAGATTTGTTTACATAACGTTAATAAAATCTTGCAAAGTTTGATCTGTATAAAATAACTTCCGGTTAACTATAGGGTTGCCTTAAATTATTTTCTAGCGCTAACACAATTTAACATGTAAGTATTACATTGTACCCTGAATGAACTTTTAGTAAAGGTGTGTATATGTATTTTTTATGGAAGCCGACTGCGGACATTTTAACCCACGACTTCTCGCCCACGAGAAAGCGAGGAAAAAGGTGAGGAAATAGGCGATGAAAAAGGCGAGAAAGCGAGGGTAAAAAAAGGCGAGGAAAAAGGCGAGAAAGCGAGGAAAAGGGCGAGAAGGCGAGGAATTTGTTTTCCTCGCTTTGTCGGGGGCGATATTTCCTCGATTTTTTCCTCGCTTTCTCGGGAGCGAGATTTTATTTTCCTCGCTTTGTCGGGGACGAGATTCCTCGTGGGCGAGGTTTTTTTTTCCTCGCTTTCTCGGGGGCGAGGAATATTTTCCTCGTTTTCTCGGGGGCGAGGATTATTTTATTCAACCTTATCAGAAGTTTAACAAATCTCTTCAAAATAATGTGTTATGCAAAGCAAAACTCCATAATTTGAAGGAATACGTTTTACTTCTGATTAACATTATTTCCAAATCAATCTTTTTTTTTAAAATAAACTTATAATTAAATGATATATTTATAAATAAAAAAATGAAGAATAAATCCTCGCCCCCGAGAAAGCGAGGCAAAAACCTCGCCCACGAGGAATCCCGCCCCCGACAAAGCGAGGAAAAAAAACCTCGACCACGAGGAATCTCGCCCCCGACAAAGCGAGGAAAATACATTCTCGCCCACGATGGAAACTCGCCCCCGAGAAAGCGAGGAAAAAAAACCTCGCCCACGAGAAAGCGAGGGAGAAGGCGAGGAATATTTCCCTCGCTTTGTCGCCTTTTTCCTCGCTTTGTCGCCTTTTTCCTCGCCTTCTCGCCTTTTTCCTCGCCTTTTTCCTCGCTTTGTCGCCTCTGCGAGAAGTCGAGGTTAATGTCCGCAATCGGCTTCCATAATTTTTCACTAGAGATATAAGATGTTTTATAAGTTATAAATCACAGACACAGCATAAATATATTTTCAATAATATGTAATAAGCCTACTATTGGCATCCAGCCATATGGTTTGTTAAGTATTTGGCGGTCAGTCAATGGTTTAACATTATAGTCATATTTCTAGAACTGCTTCCTTTCAAATATTAAATTATATAAGCTATAAATGAAAGTCAGATCAGAAGGAATTCTTGTGTTGTAACATATTAGCCTTTAACAGGTGAAAGGTAGATTAGCGAAGAAAGTGTCTGCCAGCTGATCCAAGTAAAGTTGAACTTTCTGCAACACATCTGTCCTCTCCAAGACAGACCATCCTACCAAATTGACTGCTTCCAATGTATTGCCAATATGTTTACAAGGTTTTCGAGATGTTACTATCGGGATCGTTTGTGCTTGGTTTTTGTTATTTCTGCTATATACAAGAATAGACGATCTTCATATACATTAACACCTGTAGCCTGTATGATATATTTAGCTTTAAAAAAATGATTTATTGCACCATGTTATTAGACGTTATCGCGTCTTCATGAACCATATACATAAATCTTATTAAAAATATGATCTATCTTTCTAACATTCCAACTTACACCAATAATCAATTTAACCTTTAACTAATAGTAAGTGGACAGCTTGCTTCAACTCATTCATAGAGAATTATATTATAGTTAGCGTCATGCCTGCTAAAAGCATCCCGCCTTAACACTGTTAGGTTTAGTTAGAAACATCTCGTGATTCCTGCAGTAAATCCCACTAGTAGGAACTTTTATGTCGGGCCAACTTACTTAAGAATTCACAGAGTTTTTCATCTACATGGATATTTGTACTGTAAAAAAGAGTAAGTATTTTTTCATTTTTTACAAAAATACACAATACTGCAAAATGAAAGACGTTTTCTATATCCGGTGGCTGATCTTTATTCTTTAAAACTGAATTATGTATTTTGGTTAGGACACGTTATCACTTTCATACATGCATGAATATATAGATTGGATTTTTAAAAAAATGTATAGGATATAGTACCTTTTCAAGTTATTTAGTAGCCTTAGTTATCAAAAACATTCCTTCTTTCATTATAAATCCTAATAAGCAAAACACTTCCTAAATTATAAAAAAATAGCGATGCCCCATCGTAATACGCCCACTTTTGTAATGGCAGCCAGGTCGTCCGGGAGGTCGATAAGAACTATCAGTAAATGAAACATCTGTCGAAAACCGTGCCATCAAGAATGTTTACAAAATTAAACGATTTTTGAGTGTTTACAACTACAAGTTAACAAGGGCAATAACCCATGAAATATTTTTCAATTCTTCTAATTTTCAATAGGGTTCATCCTTGGGTGATTATAAACACTCAAACCAAGTTTCATCAAAATCCATCAAGAAACCAGCTCTCTATCGTGTTCACAAAGTATTTTCAAAAACAAGGGCAATAACCCATCAAATATTTTTTGATTTGTCAGATTTTCAATAGGCTTCATCCTTGGACGATTATAAACACACATAATAATTTTTATCAAATTCCATCGAGAAACCAGCTCTCTATTGTGTTCACAACTTTGAGAGTGTTACGGGCTATAAAATTAACACATTTTAAAGAACAAGGGCAATAACTCATAAAATATTTATCAATGTTTCTGATTTTCAATAGGGTTAATTCCAAGGTCATGACAAACACTCACACCAAGTTTCATCAAAATCCATCAAGAAACCAGCTCTCTATCGTGTTCACAAAGTATTTTCAAAAACAAGGGCAATAACCCATTGAATATTTTTCGATTTGTCTGATTTTCAATAGGCTTCTTCCTTGGATGATTATAAACACTCACTATAATTTTTATCAAATTCCATCGAGAAACCAGCTCTCTATTGTGTTCACAACTTTGAGAGTGTTATGGGCTATAAAACTAACACGTTTTAAGGAACAAGGGCAATAACTCATAAAATATTTATCGATGTTTCTGATTTTCAATAGGGTTAATCCCAAGGTCATGACAAACACTCACACCAAGTTTCATCAAAATCCATCAAGAAACCAGCTCTCTATCGTGTTCACAAAGTATTTTCAAAAACAAGGGCAATAACCCATTAAATATTTTTCGATTTGTCTGATTTTCAATAGGCTTCTTCCATGGATGATTATAAACACTCACAATAATTTTTATCAAATTCCATCCAGAAACCAGCTCTCTATTGTGTTCACAACTTTGAGAGTGTTATGGGCTATAAAACTAACACGTTTTAAGGAACAAGGGCAATAACTCATAAAATATTTATCGATGTTTCTGATTTTCAATAGGGTTAATCCCAAGGTCATGACAAACACTCACACCAAGTTTCATCAAAATCCATCAAGAAACCAGCTCTCTATCGTGTTCACAAAGTATTTTCAAAAACAAGGGCAATAACCCATCAAATATTCTTCGATTTTTCTGATTTTCAATAGGCTTCTTCCTTGGATAATTATAAACACTCACAGCAAGTTTTATCAAAATCCATTAAGAAACCAGCTCTCTATTGTGTTCACAACTTTGAGAGTGTTACGGGCTATAAAATTAACACGTTTTAAGGAACAAGGGCAATAACTCATAAAAATATTTATCGATGTTTCTGATTTTCAATAGGGTTAATCCCAAGGTCATGACAAACACTCACACCAAGTTTCATCAAAATCCATCAAGAAACCAGCTCTCTATCGTGTTCACAAAGTATTTTCAAAAACAAGGGCAATAACCCATCAAATATTCTTCGATTTTTCTGATTTTCAATAGGCTTCTTCCTTGGATAATTATAAACACTCACAGCAAGTTTTATCAAAATCCATTAAGAAACCAGCTCTCTATTGTGTTCACAACTTTGAGAGTGTTACGGGCTATAAAATTAACACGTTTTAAGGAACAAGGGCAATAACTCATAAAAATATTTATCGATGTTTCTGATTTTCAATAGGGTTAATCCCAAGGTCATGACAAACACTCACACCAAGTTTCATCAAAATCCATCAAGAAACCAGCTCTCTATCGTGTTCACAAAGTATTTCCAAAAACAAGGGCAATAACCCATCAAATATTTTTCGATTTTTCTGATTTTCAATAGGCTTCTTCCTTGGATGATTATAAACACTCACAGCAAGTTTTATCAAAATCCATCAAGAAACCAGCTCTCTATCGTGTTCACAACAATTGTGGACAGACAGACGGACAGACAGACAGACAGACAGACAGACAGACAGACAGGGGCGACTACAATATACGCCCACATTTATGTGTGGGCGTATAAAAAACCGCCCAAATAATATTGTAAAATCGGACTTTAAAAAGTTATATAGTAGTGGACAGCTCCAAAGAGAAGTAGGCTACCATCAGGTGTTTCGAAAAGAATAAACCTGATCTGCTTTGTATGCTTACCACCACTTGTGGTGTACTTTTATATTACATACTCTCTTTTAAAGGTTTTGTGTGAACAAATCTTAACCAAAAAAATGTTTTGTCATATTTGAACCGAGGGGAACTGATTGCTTTGTTTATAACATAATCAGTCACGTTCAAAGTTTTCTCGATTCAGACCATACTAGATCGGAATGAATTCAAATACATGTATTATCTCTTAAAGATTTTTTTATAAATAATGTCTTTCAAGATTTAGCCGTTTTAGACATTTTCCATCGTCATAAATATAAAAAATAAAAGTTCTTTTGCAAACATTAAATTATAAACCTTAACCGTCAATCGTATTTCAGTTAGAATAATGTACTGAAATCGAATCGAAATTGCGATGTGGATTTCAAAACCTGCCATGTTTTTGTATTAGAAACAAGAAAGATATGATTGAAACACATTTTTCAGTCGAAATATCTTAATCTGCAAGTTTTATGGGCCCATAATAAGGATATTCAATGTTGATAAGATAAATTCATCAAGAATTATCGTTCGTGTTTAAATTACGTTATGTTTATGTTGTTTTAATTCATGGCACATCTTATCAATGGAAATGTAAACTGGGTATGGCCTAACACTGCAGTCTGTCAATTTCTTCTAGTATTTTATTTCATGGAATTGAATGAAGAGTATTGCATTGGCTCCACTCAGGAGAGATTTGACAATTGAGTGGTTTTGTATTATGTGATAAGCTGTCAAGAGTTATTGCACTTGACTCGTGAAATGATTTCATAATGTCACGCCGACCAAATTTCTTAATTCACTTATTTCTTAATTTCGCGAATATTGGTCTTTTAGCAAATAATGAAAGCCATAGTGACTTCTTAAACTGATGATAGACAAAAAGGGAAATATTCAATAATACCAATTGGTAATAATAAGATAGATGAAACTTCAAGACGAGAAATCCTTTAAACTTTATCTCAATTACTGTTATATCATGAAATGTCTGCGTTTTTCAATCATTTTGTAGTTATACGGACTTAATTAGCTTCAGAAAGGGAATTAAAAACGTGAATATTATTGAATACTTTATATACGTTAACAAGCATTAGAATGAAAGACTAGTTATCTCCATACTAAATAGATGGTAACCAGTAATTCCAATGAAAATTAATCAGCTAGAAAATCATTTACTGTGAGTAATTGTCTTCTCTTTCAGAATACCATGTCAAATGTAATTATTCAGTCTGAAGGTGCCGACATTTCTGGTACTTTGGGAATCACAAAGTCAGACTTTGTAACAAAATATTGATAAAACTTTTATAAATTTCCACCTCAGTGACGATCATTCTCTTTGAGATTTTATAAATAGAAAGAAGACATGTACTATTCAGTGCCACATAACAATAACTAGTTCATTTATAATTTACTTATTTCCTTCATTGCAATAGGCGTAATATTTCAAACATCATTTAAAGTTACCTGGGAGGCTACTGCCAGGTATCTATTGCTTTGTTTCTATTTCTGATATTAAATGGTATTACTTTGTTAAATGGGAAATGTGCACTTACATTTATTTTTTTTGCAGAACAAATACAATTTAACACATCAGCTTTTCAGGGTTGCTTTGTGTCTTGAACATAGTCAAATATACATCTAACTAACAAAACCTTCTACATAAGGTTTAGTGCCATATATGCACCGCTCTACCTTTGACTAAAGTTGAACTTTGGCTAAACTCGAACTTCATAAAGTTACGATAACATGTAGCTAAGATTATCCTAAAAAAACAAGATCCTCTCTACGAAACATCAAAAAATCGTTCAACATACTTTCCCCTTGAACTTCATTTGTTTCTTATTAGGAATTTTATAGGGCCGCTAGACATCCTGAGTTCTAAACCGAAAGCTGGACTCGAAAGGTTAACTAGAAATTAAATGTTGAGAAAGGTGTATCACGCAAGTAACGGTTAGATCATACACTTTAAGTCTAACTTTAGTCAAAATTTAGGTTTAGTACCAACCCTGCATATGGTCCATAGTCTTAGTAAAATCAAATCCGCATTTTTAACTTTCAAGTGCAGATATATATGGATATGTATTTGTATTTGAAGGCCCAAATATCGATGAATATCTGCTTCGGTTTCTTAAGGCTAAAGTATGATAGTTTGATGGTGAAGGTGTCCTTTTATGTCCTAAAGCATATAATTATGTTCGTTGATGTGAATTGTACCATTGGTTTCTATGAAAAATGATCTTTTGTACATCTCGAAACATTTTAATATCTATAATGTCAGATTACATTCTTTAGATAAATTTGTTAAAGAAAAAATAATATTCATGCTGTTCATACCCGATAGCCTAAAAATAAAACAACATGAAGTCCAGCTAGAACCATCTGGTAAAAAATAATAATTTACGAAACAGGTGTCAGAAGTATGTTAATTTTCAACACCACGCTCAATAATACTTCATAAAAAAACAAACGTTATAGATATCTGATCCACTAATACAGCAAAAAAAAAAAGTTAGACGCTTTCTCGTTAACCAGAAAGTTTTGGGTCGAGATAATGCCAGTGATGCAGGTTGGAGGTACCGACATCGAAAAATCGTCAAATGGGACAAACAATCGAGGCCCCGTTTGTTAAAAATAGCCATTGTCATATCTAAGGGTAAACTCTCCACCCTCTGTACATTCATTGTCTTTGAAGATACCCTACTATTATGGAAATATTTTCTGAATCATACCGTGTAAATACCCTTTAACCATTAAGTAATCCCTTCTTAAGTGAGATTCCTCGTAATGTGAATGGTTATTATTTCAGCATGGTTGAATGTGTAACTGAATGATCTTAGTTACATATTATATAGTTAAAAATATACATATAACTTAGTTACTAAGTCATTCTGGAACTTTGATAAAATCAAACTTTAATGACATGCTAAATTAAGAATTTTGAAAGATGAGCAAAAATTTAACATCATAGATAAAATGAATTTTTCCCTTTAAGGCCTGGGTTTTCAACTTGGGGGACATGTCCCAGACTGGGGACATATGAACATTCTCCAGGGGACAAAAACTGAGCTATAGGTATCAAAACATTGTTATATTGTATATTATCTGAGTGTATATGGATGCAATGTCCACTGCTAGGAATCGTATTAACAAGCAAAATGCTGTGACTCTATCATGCTTCAAAATTGCGTGTTTTCAATGACTTCTGCTGACAAATCAGGGGACATGATCATTTCCTCGAATGTAATTGGGGACACTTGAGAAAACCAGTTGAAAACCCGGGCTTTAAGGGAACGGCGTATTTGTATTACATGGGTAGTGCGAGTCAAATTACAACCTGTGACAGTAGATTGTTGTGACCACAACCAGAGAGAAATGAGGGTCATCATCAGTGTTGAGCATTACATGATTAGTGAATGTTACACTTAGTATAGTATTGGAAGTTTAAAATTCAGCGGTCAGCACTTCAGCGGTCAGTAATTCAGTCTGTTATGGATTTATATTTTGAATAATGGTTTTGATAGAATTTATGTCAGTCTAGTCTTGTTGTTGAATATATTATTGTATCAATAATTGTTTTTATTGGCTACCATATGGTTATAAGGTGTCACAAAGTTTCAATTTATCGACAAAGTACTTTAGCTGTATAGTGAACCCTTTTAACCATATAAAAAACAATTCTTCGGATTATAAAGCAACATACATTTTAGGACAAGTACAACATGTATGTCGTATGACAAGTACAAAATGTATGTCGTATCATGAGATTGATGAACAAGCGATCTTACTTGGAGGTTATATTAGGCATTTTAGCAAATCTGATTCAGCTTACAACTTTATATTACGAAATATTGTGGTAAGTTGATGAAATTGTATATGGATTAAAGTACTATTTAATTATTTTACTGGCTTAAACATTATTAAAAATTTACCAAGCCATGTTGATTCAAGTGTTATAATAAAAACAATATTACTCAATATTAAAAGTGTTTATGATAGTATAACAGGACTCTAGAGAATACAACAGCACTGTATAAGATATGATAAACTTGATAAAGTTTCTAGTTTCAAACTAATAGCAATTTTAATGTAATATTTCCGCTATGGGAGAGTAATATTTTATCACCAGTTTCATGTTTTGTTTTTCTGTCTTTTCCATTTTCTCCTGTATAGATGTATCTCGGTATGGATGTCAGAAATGATTTACAAAAAGGCAAATCGACATTCTGAAGAATGTTACTTCAACTCAGACAAATTCCATTTAAAGAATTATATATCTGTATGCATGGGTATATTCTTGCTAACGGGTTGACATCTATCAAACACGTCATATTAAGTCGGTCGCTAACACTTGTTACGAATTCTGAACTTATTTCATCTGCCATCTGGGTTTCTCCCCTTGACACATCAAGTTTTGACTCTTCTTTTAGACTAAAATATAGATATTTCTACTCCCAATTTTAATCTTTGATAATATTAATAAAACTCTGATACAAATCTATGTTCAACCTTTACTATCTACTAAATACACTATATCATGGTTTTACACCCGAGTTGGTGATGCAAAAAAAAAACTGTAAATTAGTTAAGTACCATGTTCAAATACTAAAACCAACAATTTGCTTCAATGGTTTACTCTACTCTAATCAAATAAATGCATAGAAGATATGTAGCCTATGCAGTTGATATTGGCTTATACTTGTATCTCATGTCCTATAAGCATATACATTTCTTATTTCGATCAAGGACAAAGGTGAAGAGTCGTAAACGTATCTTTAAGGTTCGTATAATATGTTCATATACATGTAATATGAGCCAGTGAATCTACAACTTTGATGACCTTGATTTTACATCCTTAAGCGACATTGATTTATCAATATCTCTTACAGCAGTGCCAACGTTCAGATGGTCATTTACTTCAAACTAGCTCAATATATATTTTTTATGCCATATAGATAGAGGCTACACTATTATTTAAGAGAACATATTAATATTCCTCAGGCTATATTAGAATAATGAACTTGTGACTTGTAACTATAGAAGGGAATTGTATCAGATTATATCGAACAGTAAGAAAATTGGATGAAAATAACAACCCTAACTAATTAGTTTCTAAATCCTGGAATTTAACCACCAGAACATGCCATTTAGTAATCTCGAACATCTGAACTTCTGTCAGTGATCATAGGTCTACCAGTCTTGTCGAATCAGATTACATTATGATTGTTGAGAGATTTTCATTTCAAACTAGTATACATTAGATAGATAATTAGGTAGATATTATAAATACTGTCAAGTTGGACATTAATGTAAAGAACTAATGATATGAATAATGTATATATAAGGATGTAGTTGTAAGCAACCGTGAACTTTCTGGATTAGTACCATTCAAATGACCTTGTACGAATACAAACATCTTCATTAAAATGCACAAGCAAGCTGGTATGTTGTTATTATTGAGACGAACGTCTATCTATCGTCTGGTTGGTTTCAGATTTACAGATTATAAAATGAATGATGAAGACAGACTCCTACAAAAACCTTGAGAAGTAGTAACTCAACCTGTATTTTTTTTACCAAACATTGAATCAAGTAATTCAAAGAAAATAAACAAATTAAGAGATAAAGCTTAGTTTGACTTCAGATTATAGAATAGAATATGTTATGTTCGGCATGTTAAAGATAAAACACTTCTAAATTATCCAGACACTATCTTATTAAAGTGGAACCATACCGCAAATATCAACAACAATCTGCCTTGTGATCTTTGCAACCTGTACAATAACATTTTAACTAAGTCAGCCTAAAATAATAGTTATATCATCTTACAATTAAAAGTCAACAATTACCACATCTAAAATCTCCTTGATTCTTTCAATTATGAAATTATGAATAATAGACGCTATCTAAAAAAATGAATGGAAGGAAGAATTTAAAAAACATACGAGAATTTATTAGGAATAATACTATACGGATGTATATCTCTTGATGCATATTATGTAGGAGACCTATTATCATTTGTCTATGACTGCATCTAAATTGTTCACATTTAAAGATATGCTTCATGACCTGTAATGAGTTTATTACAGAAGTCGAAGCTCTGATAAGCAATCTTGAATACATATACATGTATCAGAATAGCTTTATCAGACCCACAAAATGTTGAACATAACAGATATTCGATCAGTCGGGTCAAAAAACAATTTATTAACTAATTGAAGGTATTAACTTATTTATCTGTATCATTTTTCGAAATGTAAATCATATTTCTTGGCGGTAGGTTAAATTTCAATAGATCATATGTTGTTGATGGTCATGATTATACATTCTATCATAAGATATTTATAATGGTGCTCTCAGTATTTTGTTTTACTGATTGTTTCTTTGATATTTTGATTGATTTTGTTTTTAATTCAAGATGCATGTATTAAGGTTTCCTTTTACTGCAGTGGTTCCCAACCTTTTCAAGATGTGGCCCAAAATTACGAAGCTCCCAGAGCCATGGCCCCCTGTTCTATTCCAAACTAGGGCAAAATATGGAATATAGTGCAAGGTTTGTTGTCTTGTGACTGCGTATCATCAGGAGGTCAGATGCAGTTGTCATGCCCCCCCTGACAAACACCCCATGGCTCCATCACTGCTTTACTGCAATGTGATGTTAAAGTAAGGTTCGTGAAGAGCGTTATTTTTGTTGTAATAAGAAAAGACAAGAACGTCTGTGTCGGTATAAGCATTGCCATAGCCTATATGTTAACCAAATGTTTTCTGGATGCGACATGAATATAATATGTGACATTTTAGCATATCGGACAATGTGAGTTATACACCTATCCGGTGATCCGGTGGTTGGTGGGAAGTGAAATAAGTATCAAAAAGAGTAAATATGTTCAATGATATAAAAATAGCGATGGCCATCGTAATACGCCCACATTTATAACGGCAGCCAATTCTTCCGGGCGGTTGACAAGAGTGATCAGTAAATGAAAGATTCTGAGAATGACATTTTCTCTTTTTACAAGAGTAAAACCATGGGTTAAAGTTTCCTGGAAAAAACAAATATGTCACTGAAATATGCATAAAACAAGGGCAACCAACGTTTAGGTTCCATCTTAAAATGATTAAGAGCAGTCAAAAGAGCAGTCACACAGTTGATGATGTTTCTGATTTTCAATAAGGTGTAGGCCCTATCCGAAGGTCAATACAAACACCAACAGCCAGTTTCATAAAAATCCACCAAGAAACCAGCTCTCTATCGTGTCCGTAACGGCTGAAAAATTAACGCGTTTTAAAGAACAAGGGCAATAACTCATAAAATATTTTTTCGATGTTTCTGATATTCAATAGGGTTTATCCCAATGTCAATACAAACACTCATACCAAGTTTCATCAAAATTCATCATCAAACCAGCTCTCTATGGTGTCCACAACATATTTTTAAAAGCAAGGGCAATAACCAAGGAAATATTTTTCGATTCATCTGATTTTCAATAGGGTTCATCCTTGGGTGATTACAAACACTCAAAGCAAGTTTCATAAAAATCCACCAAGAAACCAGCTCTCTATCGTGTCCACAACTTTGAGAGTGTAACGGCTGAAAAATTAACGCGTTTTAAAGAACAAGGGCAATAACTCATAAAATATTTTTTCAATGTTTCTGATATTCAATGGGGTTTATCCCAATGTCAATACAAACACTCATACCAAGTTTCATCAAAATCCATCAAGAAACCAGCTCTCTATGGTGTCCACAACATATTTTCAAAAGCAAGGGCAATAACCCATGAAATATTTTTCGATACGTCCGATTTTCAATAGGGTTCATCCTTGGGTGATAACAAACACTCACAGCAAGTTTCATCAAAATCCATCAAGAAACCAGCCCTCTATCGTGTCCACAACTTTGAGAGTGTAACGGCTGAAAAATTAACGCGTTTTAAAGAACAAGGGCAATAAGTCTTAAAATATTTTTTCGATGTTTCTGATATTCAATAGGGTTTATCCCAATGTCAATACAAACACTCATACCAAGTTTCATCAAAATCCATCAAGAAACCAGCTCTCTATGGTGTCCACAACATATTTTCAAAAGCAAGGGCAATAACCCATGAAATATTTTTCGATTTGTCTGATTTTCAATAGGGTTCATCCTTGGGTGACAACAAACACTCACAGCAAGTTTCATCAAAATCCATCAAGAAACCAGCCCTCTATCTTGTCCACAACAATTGTGGACAGGCAGACAGGCGGACAGACGGACAGACAGACAGACAGGGGCGACTACAATATACGCCCACATTAATGTGTGGGCGTATAAAAACGAACCCATCTGACTCTTGTTTTTATCATTATTGTAAATCTGTATACAAAATGAAAGTTCTCACTTCGTGACACAGACCAGTGATTCTTATGAGAATGTTTTTCTCATTTCACAATGACACCATATACAAGTCTCCCGAGTTCTCTTTTAAATTCTTTCCCAGATTAACATATTAACCCAGTTTCGTAATTCATGTTTTCTGATCTGTTAGAGAACTGAATTCTTGAACTCAATAGAAATCTTTTTGTCAAAAATTCTTTTGTATGAGTGAAGATTAAGAAATATTGAAATGAGTTGTTTTTTATCAACAGCTGAGAGAAAAAATCGATTCATCAATAATCATTTTAACTTCAATAAGTTTCTTGAATAATTAAGTTATAGTCAAGTATTTTTGTCACGAAACGATTTGGCCCACATGTCACTAAAGATATTTTATTTTATGAAAAATAATTTCAATTTATTCTCATATGGAATATTTATTGACGTGCTGAGTTATCTTTCGATCACCATGACATTGGTGACATTCCGGATTTGGAATTCTGGTTCATTGCACTTTTGTACAGTTGATTTAAGAGAATCTAGTAAACAAACAGGTATTTGTTAAAGGCCACTGATATCGGCTAGATGTTTTAAAACTGGCAATGTTAAATTATGAACACGAACACGGTGGAATGACATAATGAGCCACAAGAAAGTGAACATGCCCCGCCTCGCCTTTGTAGGGTGTGTAATTTATTTTATGAATTTATGAACTAAATATAATATATACTATACTGCAGTTTCATTCTTCTATAGTCATTTTCGGAATTCGAAATGGCAAAACGATTACTGATTGGGAATGATCTAGGAATGGTCACAACTATAAAAAAAAAGAGACTTTTAACAATTAAAAAATCTTTTGTAATGAGTATTATAACATGCTTTTTATACGCCCACACATTTTATACGCCCACACATTAATGTGGGCGGGAGCCGCGGTGGCTCAGTGAGTTAGACGCTTGCTCGCTAACCTGGAGGTCCAGGGTTCAATCCCGGCATGGGTCGAGATGATGCCTTCGGATTTTTCAACCCGGTTTCCCCCTGTCAGTGATGCAGGTCGGAGGGGCTGACATGGAAAAGCGTCTAGTCGTTCGGATGGGACAATAAACCGAGGCCCCGTGTGCTATTGGCTGTGCACGTTAAAGATCCCTCGACAGTTGGAAATCGAAAATAAGAGCAGGCTAATGCCGCTGTCCTGGCAAAATTTCCCTCATTGCACACTGCATGGCGTTTGCCCGTCCTCAATTAGCCCATATAGGTGCAGAAAAGTAGGACGTAAAACTCCATTCATTTCATTTCATTTCATTTCATTAATGTGGGCGTATATTGTAGTCGCCCCTGTCTGTCTGTCCGTCTGTCTGACTGACTGTCAGTCTGTCTGCCTGCCTGTCCACAATTGTTGTGGACACGATAGAGAGCTGGTTTCTTGGTGGATTTTTATGAAACTTGCTGTGAGTGTTTGTTATCACCCAAGGATGAACCCTATTGAAAATCAAACGAATCGAAAAATATTTCATGGGTTATTGCCCTTGCTTTTGAAAATATCTTGTGGACACTATAAAGACCTGGTTTCTTGATGGATTTTGATGAAACTTGGTATGAGTGTTTGTATTGACATTAGAATAAACCCTATTGAATATCAGAAACATCGAAAATATTTTATGAGTTATTGCCCTTGTTCTTTAAAACACGTTAATTTTTCAGCCGTTACACTCTCAAAGTTGTGGACACGTTAGAGAGCTGGTTTCTTGGCGGATTTTTATGAAACTTGCTGTGAGTGTTTGTAATCGCCCAAGGATGAACCCTATTGAAAATCAGACGAATCAAAAAACATTTCCTGGGTTATTGCCCTTGCTCTTGAAAATATGTTGTGGACACCATAGAGAGCTGGTTTCTTGATGGATTTTGATGAAACTTGGTATGAGTGTTTGTATTGACATTAGGATAAACCCTATTGAATATCAGAAACATCGAAAATATTTTATGAGTTATTGTTCTTGTTCTTTAAAACACATTAATTTTTCAGCCGTTACACTCTCAAAGTTGTGGACACGATAGAGAGCTGGTTTCTTGGTGGATTTTTATGAAATTTGCTGTGAGTGTTTGTAATCACCCAAGGATGAACCCTATTGAAAATCAGACGAATCGAAAAATATTTCCTGGGTTATTGCCCTTGCTTTTGAAAATATGATGTGGACACCATAGAGAGCTGGTTTCTTGATGGATTTTGATGAAACTTGGTATGAGAGTTTGTACTGACATAAGGATAAACCCTATTGAATATCAGAAACATCGAAAAAATATTTTATGAGTTATTGCTGGCTGTTGGTGTTTGTATTGACCTTCGGATACACCTTATTGAAAATCAGAAACATCATCAACTATGTGACTGCTCTTAATCATGGATGGATGCAACCTAAACGTTGGTTGCCCTTGTTTTATGCATATTTCAGTGACATAATTGTTTTTTCCAGGAAACTTGAACCCATGGTTTTACTCTTGTAAAAAGTGAAAATGTCATTCTCAGAATCTTTCATTTACTGACCACTCTTGTCAACACCCCGGACGAATTGGCCGCCATTATAAAAGTGGGCGTATTACGATGGCCATCGCTATTTTTTTTCTCGCCAACCATTTTTTCTGAGGGTTGATTTTTAAGATTAAGATGGAAACAATAATGATATGTAAAATATGTCTAGTCATGTATTATCATTTATCTATTCTTCCAGAACACCGATTATCTCTTGCCTACAGGTCACATCAGAGGCTCATCAATTGTCTTAAGAGTTATTATAATATACTGATATTCATGAGTATGTATTTCTACTCTTTTCGTCATCTCTCAGCGTACTTTATTTTTTTTACATTTCATTACATCCTTTATCCAAACATCGCCACTATTTTATTGGTATTGTGGGATAACGCAGATCTATTTTGTGATTTGAAACTAATGCATTTGTAAAATCTTGATGGTATTTTTGCCTTTCGAGTGTAATTGTATAATGGACTTGTTTTCTGATAAATTATATAATACTTGCTTCAAGTGTGTAAAATTTACCAATATTTCCAAAAAAACAATTATTTCCGCTTCAACTTGGATTTAGATTTGCAAAAATATCATCAAATTACCTTCCTTGATCTTTAAGTACTTTACACAATCTCATTCCTTGAGATATTTGCTGTTCATGTTGGAATACATCTATATACAGGTTAGAATATTGAAACTTAAGACAACTGGAAACTGAGAAAACTGATTAATAATCCTGTGGTTTAAAAGAGAACAGGAAAAACATTGGAAATGCAGATAATTTACATTTAACTAAAACCGTTCTGACATTTATTACCTCTAAAGTATTGGGTACACCATAACTTTAATCTCTTCTTCTAATAACTTCCATTTATCTTCTGGATTTTAAACTTCTTTTATTATCTTAACATCTAATCAAATGAACATTACAATGCTTTAATGGAACATTAGCATGCCGGTCGATCGGTTTAGATCTACTTTTTACAAGTACTTATCATTTTAATTCGACATTTTGAGTAAATTTGAGTTTATATATCGTTATTATACGCCTACATTATAATGTGGTCGTATATTGTCGTCACCCCTGTCCGTCCGTCCGTCCACAATTGGCTTGTGAACGCAGTAGAGGCTACAGTTTTCATCTGATTTGAATGAAATTCTGTGGGATCATTTGTATTCATGAGATTTTGAACAAGTTTGAATTTGACGATTTTTCGATGAACGTTTTTTGAGTTATCGAACTTGACTTAGTCAAAACGCGTCAAAATTGGTTTGTATAAACGCGATAGAGACTACAGTTTTCATCTGATTTGAATAATATTTGGTGTGATTATTTGTAGTGATGAGATCTTAGACAAGTTTGTCGATAATTCCAAAAACGGTTTTTGAGTTATTGCCCTTGACTTAGTCAAAACTCATCGAAATTGGATTGTGAATTTAATTGAGACTACAGTTTTCATCTGATTTGAATGAAATTTGGTTTAATCATTTATGTTGATGAGATCTTGAACAAGTTTAAATTAAATGATTTTTCGACGAATTATTGCCCTTGACTTAGTCAGAACGCTTCGAAATTGACAGTTGAAGTAAGAATTTCATTTAATTTTGTTATCAAAATATAACACAATATTTTTGACAGGTTAAATTTAAGGTACGATTTGGCACAAATTGACGAGCGCCCTTGATATATTGAAATTTACCAGGAAAATGGGCGTATCTTGCTAGGCAACCACTTGTTATGAATTAGTAAGACTATGCTGAATTTTGAAATACGTTTATCTTTATAACCTTGGGTTGCTTGCTAACTAATTGTAACCAAATTAATATGGGATGAACCAAATAGCTATAGAATTATTTAGAAGCGTAAGATGAAGCTGATGATATTGGTTTGTAGTCGGAAATCTATTCAAAATATTTTATTCCTATATACAACCTGCTTCTGATTCCATTTCCCTACCAAATAATTAGCAGCTGTATGGAAGGCATTGTATAGATCGAGTCCGATCATGTTAATATTACTGATCAGCATGATAGAAGGAATCTTCTTTCTTTTAATGTCTTATTTATGGTAATGCTGAGAAGGTTGAATTGCCAATAGTTGCCTTTGAATTCATTCAAATCAATCTTAATACACTTAACTTGGTTGCTTTCTTCTCCATCTATTCTGGGTTTCTATTCTGTGACCTATGATTTGAGAAGAGCCTGCCCATTCTGTATTAACAGATATGATATTTGTACATTTGAAAATACAGATTTTGTAATTTGCTATTTTTAGTTTTTCTATTCAGTTTTTTTTTCAGCAATTACTGGTAAGCTATCTGACATAAACGTTCATTACAATATTTCAGACCTCGCCTGCGGGTACAAAGAACACAACTATAATAGACGAATAATGATTTTAATTGTCTCGAACAAAATTACGTCTGGAACCTCAACTCACCAAACCGATATCCGCCAGCTTTTATCTTCAAAACTAGTTTCATCCGAAACACACATTTTCTGGCATTATAATATCACAAGTATTAAGATTTCATAGAATATTTTTAGTTTCGCCAACATATTGAACGTTCATTGAATATGAAATTTCGGAAAAAGCTCACAAGTTAAGTTTTATCAAAACCATTCACCGGGAACATTGTGTGAACGTTTACTTGTAGTATGATTGAAATTGTTTGTGAAGTTTTCTTAACATTGTTCCAAGCACAGCGGCTTCAACATTTGATCTGTATGAGACCATGACAGACACATAAGACCTGGATGGAAACGTGAACATCGCAGCACGCATCATACCGCACGCATCATTTGAAAATCGAGTGGCCGAAATCTGAGGAGTTTTTGTGGTGAGGGTGAGAGGTGGATTTTGAAAATGTTCAACCAAGGCCCCCCTTCCCTTTCCCCCACTTTCAGAAACGCTCCGCGGCCCCTGAAAGCGGCCAGAATTCCACGGCGCAATACGTTATGGGTGAACTATGTACTCTACCGACTATGAGTGGAAATTGTACCTTTGAATGATTCTCTGTAAAGTGATATTTAAGACATCATGCGGGGAGAGAAGACAATTTTATCAAATGATTATTTATAAATCATACTGTTTGACTTAAATTGATTATTTAAAAAAACATAGGCCTACTGTCATTATATTGTCAGTTTCTGTATTGTAATCATATTATAACACCAAAGTATCATCTTATGTTTCATATACTTTAACTTACTAGCTTCTCATCACTGAACACTGCACTATTTTGTTGTTTACTTTATTTTGTATGACTTTGATTTGATCAAATTGTACAATAATAGTGTTTTAATGTCAAGGAGACTGGAACTTAAAAATATCAACGTTTCTAAAAGGCGGAATTGTTCATCTTTATCGTAACAAAGGCAACTAATTATTGGATGGCTTTAGGGTAATTATTATCGTTAAATTATTTCGTCCTGAAAATCAACAATAAAATTCCCGACATCAGAAACACTACCGGAAGTTGGACATCTTCGTGTCGTCTGATATTACTTCGACAGGTAATATAGTAAAGTACGGACCACCTTTAAAATCTCATTTTCAAATTCGGTTGCCATTAGTTTTTTCTTGTAATATTTCAAATGTATCAATTTTATTTGCCAGTGGAAATAGATAGGTTTGTTGTGAATAACAATGTAGGATTACAAGAAGGTTAAACAAATCGAACCTTTTTCACCCTGAATTCAAAGTTTTTCTCAACAAGTTATCACTCTGAATTCAAAGTTTTTCTCACCCAAGTTATCACTCTGAATTCTAAATCAAACTGTGATTATCTATCTAGTAAGTACACCGTATAGAATAATTTATCTATGATTTGGTTAATATAATATAGATCCTGTCATAATTTTATAAAATAGCCAAGATTTGATATACGACATCTTTGTCTTGTTTTTATCTAAGTAATTAGCTTTATGTTCAAGTGTGTACAATAATGGCGGTTTGAACTACATCTAATTAACAAACTGTCAAAATTCTATTTCATTAAGATTGAAAACAGTCTGACAGATTTGTATAATAATCTCTAAGATCGACATAACCAGCATTTGTTATATCGTAAAGCAACCTAACTTACAATAGACCGGTTTCTTGAACCAAGATTTCATTATTGGGAGTGGGGCTACGGCAAATATCTATATATCGGGTGTTTCAAAAAAAAACGTCCCCAAGTCTGACGGTAAGTATCTCAGTTGTTGGTAAACCGATCTCTTTCAAAATTCTCACATATTTACTTCAACATGTCCATATCCGACCCTGGAAATATGAGAATTTTCATATTTTCAGGGTTTGACCAGGACATGTTGAAGTAAATCTGTGAGAAATTTGAAAGAGATCGGTTCATAAGAACCTGGAATACTTCTCGTCAAACTTGGGGACGTTTTTTTGAGACACCCGATATGCTTTTCATACGTCTTACATCAGAATAGCTATCTTTATTCATCTGTATCGGGTCTCTGGTTCCATGGTCTTTACTTGTCTAATTCTGTTGATGAATGATGGAATTAATTAGCAGATTAGACTTGGTAGACATACCACATATCTCACAAGTTAACTCTTTGTCTAGAGATATGGTCAGACTCTCTTATTGAATGATGGCGGGATAGATATCGGAAATAGTTTCCATTCAAACACAACCTTGTTGTTGTTATGTCTGTTCTGAAGGAGCTGCAGACACTGGCTCTATCAATTGAAAGTAAAGGTAACCTTGTAGTTCAACAACTGGTGGACAATGTGTTAAGCTTTCCAATTGATTGGATGAATTCTTTATTGTCTCCCGAATCCTGAAGAGATCTTTTACTACACTTTGGACTGGATAAAAGATGAAAATAAGTCCAAACTTGGCATTACTTTATAAAATCGACCAGCATCATTAAATAATTTTGTACTTGTACTGCACAGTTTCGTTCTTTTTCGGTCACATCCAAAGTAACCCATACGCACTTAAACTTTAACTTGAAATGTTTACACATGATGTTAACATCGCATTATTGAATACTTGGTGTGGGCCCCTTGTGACTCTTAGATTGTTTTTTTCTAAACACCTTTCCACTATATATAAATAGAATAAGTGCATGATACAACAATCAAATTTTCTTCTGTGTGACTATTTATTACATTTGGTAGTCAGACTGTATATCATTATCTGTTGGATTACATCTAGTCTGTCACTTGACCATTAAGTAATCATTGCTCTGTCAGTTGACACTTAATGTATCAATGTAGAACATTGGTGCTTATTTTCTTCAACCCTTAAGTTATCCTGAAGTTTACATCGTTGGTTGGTAGATGGCTAGTTAATATTCGCTTATACATATGTTGATGTCGCAAACTATGTAGTTGTTGGTATAGAACCAGATGTCTGCTGTTTCACATCCAAGTTATCTTCAAATCTGATGATTTGCATATATAGTTATAAGCGAATTCAGGTATAAGAGTTGACGTTGGAATTTAGATGTTAAAGTTATTAGAAACATGGTGCTAAACTTGAAGAGTAAAGAGTTTGAATTATACTATTCTTGTTTGACTTCAAATTAACACATTTTCATCCGAAACACCTGCAGAGATTTGGAAGAATATATTAGAAGTAGAACTATCAATTAATAAAAGTGTAAAACATCACCCCAGTATGAATATTATCATGTAGGCCTACAATGGATATGTTGGATGTATAGTTAGAGTATAACCTACCACCCTCCAAATGTGTATATACTGATATTGATCTCACTAGATAGTTGAATACAGGATAGTAGAAACCTGTAGTGATTTACTCAGTAAATGAAGCAATAACTACACTGTTATAATACTTAAAGTAATCAAACTCGAGATAAAATGTAATTACTGTGTGGATTAACTCATCAGAAGGTAACTATTTTAATAATTGTACTTGATGATAGTGTATTATTCAATAATTACACTCAGGTAGTTAGTTTCTGCTTCACATGATAGCAGTGTGATATTATACCTTGAAAGACGTATATGCGTCAAAGATGAAATATGTCGTCTTCTATCACCAAGAGAGGTGGAAAAAATATTTCTAAAAATTTTTTTTGATTTCTAGGGTCTAGATGAGACGTTTGTTTTTCAGCTTTTAAAATGCTGGAAATACATATAGATCTCATAAACAATTTATTAATGGAATATAGATTTAACATTTCCCTCCATGATATTTTAATGGTAATAATACGATAATAAAATATTTTTTATTACTTTGATCAATTTGATATTAAGCTGGACCTAAACATGACAGAAAAATAATCAATTTCAATTTTATATTTTCTCTTGTTATCATATACGCCTAGGGAAACACAAGGCAATTGTAAATACATTTACTGCAGTTGTTGATTGCTTATCGTGATGTGCACAAACTGATAAGATGGAAATCCTGGATTTGGCTTACAATTAAATGCGCTGTTTGTGAAATGGATTCGACATATTTCCTTACTAAATAAGCATCAGATGATATAATATTTCAATCACTATTGTGCAGTTGATATCAGTACGAAAAGTTTAAGCTTAATATTAAAAATACAAGTAAAAAAGTATATTTCTTATCTGAGTTATCATGAACATGTAAAGTAGTGTTTTTTACAGATTGAAATCTCAGTCGTTTAAACAATATGTTAATGATAAAAACACATCCTATAGAATATTTTATCATTGTAGCTTGTCAACTCAATTCTTGACTTTTTGGTTCTTACAGCTGTGATGAGTTCTCAGACGTGTAATGGCCTAACAACTGTAAATATGCGCGGGTTTTCTTTGGAACGTTTTCTATGGAATCATTTTAAATACAATCGTTGGGAGACAGATCGCAGAATTATTATCTAGAGAATTTATATGGTGACGTTTCTTGATTTCGCCAAAGCATTTGATTTCATACAAGTGCGTGTAATATAATAACATCTAGATATAGTTGTGTTTTAAATGCTTTTATTTCGTATTTCAGATGAGGATTATAAAACACTTTAAAATGGAGTTCTTCTGAAGGATTATCGGTTTAGAAATATTCAAGTAAAAATGATGATCAGGAACACGAACCAATTTATGAAAGGTGATGTAACTTGGAACCAAGGATAGTAAATTATTTACTAATCGGATAGTTTGATATCGGATAATCTGCACCATTAATTCACTCAAAATGGACACGTATACAGTTTAAGAATTTCAATTCATGTGATAGTGGGAAGGAACCAAAAATTATGGAAAACGTCGTTAGTAATATGGCTGGCTGATTTTAATTGTTTATTGCTGAAATTAGAATTGTAAGTATATATAAATCTATATATGTCTGTATAATTTACGGGGTGGGGTTGAAGGTATTAAGAAATTTTGAAATCCAACAGGTGGTTTAGATTTACCAAGAACATGATCTGCAAAAACAGGTGACCTAGAAAAGTGACTGATTATGTATAACTCTGCTGGATTTTGGAATTGTCTGTGTTTAGTTCCTATCATGAGAATTTTATATTGAACTAACAAATTGCGTTAAATAATGTTTGTTGTTGCCAGGTTGTTAAACGGCCAATAACGCTGATAGTGGGAGTATGGTTATGACCATTGGAAAATAAAAGACATGATTAGGCCCACCGACAATCATATTTTTGCTTTGATTCTCCACTCCTGTATCTGGAAATTAGAACATAGCTCCGGGTTGTGTCTAGCGAACCTTTAAATGTCGATTGCACCTATCAATAAAACAATATGTTTGGTGTTCACCAACCAAGCATAACATTGCAATTAATAATAATTATGTTCCAAGTATTGTACTCGCTTGATTTAATCAAAGCATTCTTCTATTATCATTTCCACTTCCGATGTAATATCAATACCGGAAGTTAATGAAAATGAATTGAGAGGGTGTCTCTGGTAGTTAACTGTTGTTTAATGTATTAACAATAAACAATTGCTTGTAATTGGAATTTTTATCCTTCCAATGAGCACCAAATGAAGAAACAGAATACATGAAATAATTAACATTAAAAAAAAAAAATTTTTAGTTGACGCTATAACATTGGTCAATCAACAGCAATCCTCAATATCTAGTACTGCAGGGTTTTTATAAGCTCAATGAAATTGGACCAAAGTTGTCGGAAAGACGATGAAAGTAAACTCTTTATTCGCTTCACACAGAGATAAATGGGTTTTAAAAAAAGCATGGAGTTTTTGTATGGATTCAATATTAGTAATTTGTTACTGCACAAAGGTTATACTGACAGAACTCCAGAATTCAACTCGCTACAAGCCAACCAATTTCATTAACTTGTTTTTTTCACACTAAGTTATAAATTTTCTTGTGAATTGATAAGATTTCGCCTTTCATGAGACTATTAACGCTTTATTGCATCTGCAATAATCAAATTGATTGCTTAAAAGTGGTTTCTAAAGTTTGCTTTTTGTGTAACTGGTTTGAAGATTCTTCACACATGTCAAGAAAATCTTACAAGAATTGGAAAAGGCAATAATGAATGAATATGCCAATACTTGACTAAAGCTTTCATTTATTACATCTGTAACATGCAATACTTCTTGTCGGCAGTTTATCGGCTTATATTATGTATGTTATGTTATTTTCTGTATGAATTTGGTACTTAGCTGGTAAGGGGGAAAGGGATTGGGTAATTTCTGGGATGTCATCTAAAATATCTAGTTATATATAGTTATTGTAAGATTATATCGATAGCATGTGCCAGCCCTGATGACTTAATGTAAAGAAATTGTAAAGAGAGCACTAAAAAGATACTTGAATCTTGTTGAATCCTTTATTTGATATTTTGTACTGTTGTGCAGAAAAGGGACTTTTAACCATATTACACTAGTATATATGTTGCCAAATACAAGTAGGCCTATCATTCAAATTGTCGATAAATGATTCTGTTTGAATCTTCTCACACACGAACCTCTCATTTTTGTACGTTTTTTCCCTACTCATTTTCTTGCACGCCCTAATTTGTAATTGATGAACATTAAACGGTAAACGGCACTTTTTCAGCCTATTTCTCGTTGTTTAACCTTACTGCAGTGTATGTATTTCCAATGTCGCCTTCATCGTGTTATCTGTGCAACTCACCTAATGGGCACATAACCCTAATGGTTGACGATTATATATTTGCCAGTAAAACAAACTTTTGAAAAAAGTTCTCAAAGACACTAAAGACAGATTTTCTTCTTTCTCTCTCCATTATGCATCTAGAAAACTAAATTTGTACATTAACACCATTTAGGAAAAGAATTTCCAAAGATTTTACGTGCAATTTATAATTTGTCATTGGTGTAGCTTTTTTGGCCATTTCTTGTTGAATTTTCATTATATATCTCATTGGGTATTTGTTTTAATTATCAAGCCGTCAATCAAAAGTGCAAATTGGTACATGTAATTGAAAATGTTCTATACAGCTGTTAAAAGATAGATTACTGTAACATTTTTGTGAACATGTTCTAAAGCATATATGTTTTGAGTGTCTATTCCAGATTCACAAAATAGATAATATGACATAGTTACTGGGTATATTACTGATAATGGAGTGGAAATATCGAGAAAAGTTTGCCATACATTGGAAGACTTAAGCAAATATGTGACCAGTTAAGCAACTTAAACAATCGTGTTCGTAAGGCTATTATTGTTAATACTTGGATATGACACTAGTTTTTAAATTCATATGCATCTGATTCCATGTAATCTAAAACTTGCATTATTGTAAATCTTCGAATCGGAAAAATGAATCGATGTCTAGAATATGATATGCAGTTCGTTCTTACCAATGTTTTACTTTGATAGGAGCAGATGGAACAAATGTAGAAGAACATTTTTCAAGAGATAAGTATTTATCGCGAGTTTTAAGAAAATATTCCGAACTGTTTCATGCAGCAATAACTTGTAATTGAAATGTTATCAGTTACCATCACTAACAGGTGATTGGATTCTATTTTAAATGATTCTCTATATCAGATATACTCGATACTCAATTAACTGATAATATGCTATATATTATTCGTTCTCTAAACTTCAATGATCCCAACGCTATATTCAGTGAAGTAATGTAATATTGCATTTTTTTGAACGACCTCTCGATGCCGAAGAAACATTTGTAGTTGAGTTTATCTATTCATCAGTTGTTTATGAATACGAGTGACTTAAAATTACGTAATTATATGAGATCTATAAGAAGACTAAACAGCATAAACATTTAACATTTTACAGATGAATACATTGTTTCCATTATTATCAACGAAGTCCTTGTATGCATTATATACGTATATTTATTTGTGTTTCTTTACACACACCATTAATTTTATGTTACTGAAATTTTCCCCTGAACATCGGTTTTGTGATTTCGTAAATTCAATCTTTGAAATCCAAAACTTTGTTATTGGTGATGATACAAAGTTTTTATACACGGTCACCATTTAGATGTTAAAAAGTTAATTTGATAAAAAAAAAACGTTATTATTCTTAAAAGATTGTTCAACAGCAAAGTTGTTTATTCTAAAAAGGTATTGAACATAAAATGGCTAATCCCGGTCAAATTGTAGAAAAACACCATTAACTGCACATAAAAATGTCATAAAAGCGGTTGCTGATTAAAAATGATGATTGAAATTAAGTACATTCAGTTTTAAATGGTTCTTTTAAAAAGACATGTTATAAAATAGAAAGAAACTATTGTCATAAACATTAAAATTAGTTCTTTAATATTGAACATGAATCTACTATTCAGAAGATGCTTAAAGTATTCATTACTAATGAACCTTAATTTTGACCATATACATACTGGTAATAACATTCAAGATTGATTATAATGATATTATTTACGTTAAGCCACCAATAAGTAAATGCTACTGATAAAGCTACTAAAACTGACTTTATCATTACTTTTTATCAGTGATAGTATGACTGATTATTATAATTCTACAAGGCTGATTTCTGGTCGAATCCTAAATAACATAGTATGTAGAATGAGGAAAGCTGTGGCCATCATTAGATCTGTATAAACAGACAAGTAACGTTCACAATTAAGATTTTTAAACATAGTTGTTAGATTCAGTAAATATCGTCTCTCGGAACATTAGTAGAAGCTGGGTAATTTACTAGTAAGTATCTAAGGTTTCACCAATTATAAAGATATTATACAAATTTTTCACAGTGTGTGTCCCTTATAACTAGTGTGTACAGAATGTTAGTCATGTAGATATGTACCCAATAACTATTGTCGAAAGTCCAAATCACTAAACACCATAGTGACATACGAGTTTAACGTCCTATTGTTTGACTATTAAAAACGGACTCAGCAATGCAGAATGCTGGATAAGGAATTATACCGTTTCAGCGGCGAAATCTGACATTTTTATGATAAGTTATCTTCACTAGTCTTCCACATAAAAAGTCTTTAAAGAACTTTTGATCTTGAAATGCCCATCACAACAGTAGGCCTACAAGTTTCTTTAATTAATTTCCTCTACATCACCTACGAAAAGTTTTTGTAAATACACAGTATACTATCTGCATCATTGACACGAGAAAGCTGGATTGAAAATTGGCATTATCTCGACCCATACCGGAATTGAAGCATGGCACTTTAGGTTGGAGATCAAATTTGATTTCAGCTCCTCTCCAAGTAGTTGGGGATCCGTCCTATGCGAACCTCATTCCCGCTGTTTGAACGCCTCTCGGGTCTTGACGGATTGGCCCACCTTTATAAATTTACGTTTTCCGGAATTTCGCAGAATTTTCTCATCGACGGAATATTAAAACTTAACAAAAAACTCCCAAAAGTACCGTCTTACACTGAAACAAAATTTGAAGCAGTCACAGATGACGGAAGTCGGGATAATTAAAATGGCAGCCATCACTGATAAAATTTTCGCTAGGAAACTTTTGATCAAAATAAAAGGTATTATTTTAATTTTCTTGCATCACAGTATACAGATAAGTAAACGTTTTACCTTTCGTAAGATAATTACATCATTGAATTACAGTGTCAGTTTTGGATTACTGCACCAGGTGTTAAATTTAAGCAATAACTGTTTCTTTTCAAAAAAAAATTACTTCACTTACGTCAGTAACTAATCATGATAAGTTAATAATAATTGAACATATATATATTTAAATATAACAAATCTACTGGCATCAACTGAATAGTAATGGTTTAACAATAACTGTATGCAATATAAATCAACCTAACCACTCTGAACCATACTGTTCTTCATTGGTGTACATAAAATACATACAAAAAATCGGGATCAGTTGAATGGCAAGAGCAATCTGTCTGGTCTGAAATTATTTGACAGGCTTATTCCAGTGCATGGGTTCAGAGAATATACCACATTTCCACTATTTTCATTTGTTGGTTCCAGGTTATTGCAGTTTTAGTATGGCTTTCACTAAATAAAGATTTTTTTTTATAGAAAAACCATAAAGACTTCCGCTAATACCTCGTTACGGAAGTTGTTAAGCAATTTGCTATTGAAGTATCTATACAAATCAGCATCATTTCGTGTTTTTATAGAACAACTTCATCACTGTTAACATTAGTTGTTTTATAATACAAACCTTTGTGGACCATTCTGAAAAGGGAACAGCTAATAACTAGGTTAGTTAAAGTATTCATCCCATGAAGCACACTACCTTGAACTGCAATGGTTTGCTCTTTCCGAGTTCTTTAAAGTAAATTGACTCTGAAGTGTAAGGGTTTTGGCTGTTAAAATAAGACTATTACAATCATTTAATCCATAATATAGAATGATCAAATTGTCAAAAAAGATTCAGCGCAACTCGGTAAAGAAAGTTTGTCACCATAACTGTATGAAATTGACCAAAAACATTTATCTCTTAGTGCGAATATGTAACGTAAATTGATTACGTTTTAAAATTCATCCATATTTTTAGTAATTGGCAATTAATTTAATATTCGCAACATGTTGAAATGCAGTAATCAGATGAAACCATTGTTGGTTTTGCAATTTCCTTGGTTTTTGTTTTAAAAAAAAACATCTCTTTGTCGAAAACAGTTTCAAGCATCTTTTCGCAATTGAATTATCTTTAGAAAAAACAATGTTTTCTCTCCATTTGTATTGGAATGTAGTCCTTTGAGCTGCGTTAAAAAGTCGTTCTCCCTTTCCCTCGAATCGTAATAAACATGTTATTAAGTAGGAAATAAATTAACATATCCGTCCAGGAAAAATAAATAAATAAGTACTTGATAAAAGATGAAGCTTGGTGATTAAGAAATAAATCTATTGAAACCTGTTCAATCTAACAATACAACTATATACTAGATTGAATACTTCACGCTAAGTTCGTCAATAAAACATAATAAAGGTGTTAACTATCGCAAAACCCGACCTACTTGAATACAAAATCTATAAAATAACAAAGTTTGACCAGTTAAATATAATACAGATTAATTTCAGGGAAATTAAAGTAAACTCGTTCATGATGATTGTCGGAAGAATTTATTAACGGCAACCTTCACAATTTAATTACGTTTACAATACCTTTTACTACATGGTTGTAAAGCATATTGGTAGATCGATCAAAAGAACCCTTTCAGCTCTTATATTACACTCTTTGATGTAGCAATTACATTATGAGTTGCTGATATAACTAGTTGATTTTATCTTCAAACATCTAATACATCATCATAGTCAAATCTACTAGTACATATTAAAGTTCTAACTCTCATACCCCTTTCGCAACTGCAAAAGTAATTCGGTTCTATCCAGTTCTAACCGAATAACTTCCGGTTGCTTTCGCACTGGCAAATAAACTTATTCGGTTATAACCAGAAGTTATCCAAATAGAAAAATCTCCAGAGGTGGATTTCGTCCTGATCCGATCCGAAAGTGGTATCAGTGTCTCGTTGATGATTTAAACATTCTCCAAAACCACTGCACCTCACTAAATTAATCTCACCATAGCGCATTCGGCAACTTCGGTGACATAAAAGTTAACAACGATTATGGAAGAATCTCAACATGAAAACATGAATCCGGGTTATCGGACCATTTATTTCGATTTTCTAGAGTTAATATGGACGGTAACATAAAGAAAGATGAATTAAGATTTCCAACGACTTGTTTATTCGAAAAGATAATTGGGAAGTCGAAACAAAGATTTTTCCTGATTACAGATTACATGATAAATCGTATCGTGGAATAAGAGCCCACAGAGAGTGAATAGGTATAACAGGTCAATGATAAATATGATGAATAGTTTTCCCACAGACACTGAGCTAAGTATCTTATTGTCTGTATGGTAGGAATAGGTATCTCTGAAGTCTTTATAGCACGTCAGTTTTTGTCCAATACCCCAATAGTCTGTCTATCCGATGCTATTTCAACTATCTATTAGATTACAACATCAAGTCGGCGAAAAAGAAGTTTTGGGTACCAGTTAGAAACACGTGGTTTACAGTCAGTAATTTTATATTAGTAAATAACTTTATTATCGACACAATAAGGCAGTTGAATATTTTTATCATTAGTCTGTAATATAGACCGATTTATATGAATTCTTGTTCTGTATAATATATTATTCTTTATTTAAAGAATTGTTGATATTTCATAGGTCTGTACAGTGTATGTGTTCGTAAAGTGTCTCTCTGTTCTGTACAATGTATGAGTTGGTAAAGTGTTTCACTGTTCTGTACAATGTATGAGTTGGTAAAGTATTTCTCTGTTCTGTACAATGTATGAGTTGGTAAAGTCTCTCACTGTTCTGTGCAATGTATGAGTTGGTAAAGTGTTTCACTGTTCTGTACAATGTATGAGTTGGTAAAGTGTCTCACTGTTCTGTACAATGTATGAGTTGGTAAAGTCTCTCACTGTTCTGTACAATGTATGAGTTGGTAAAGTATTTCACTGTTATGTACAATGTATGAGTTGGTAAAGTCTTTCACTGTTCTGTACAATGTATGAGTTGGTAAAGTCTCTCACTGTTCTGTACAATGTATGAGTTGGTAAAGTCTCTCACTGTTCTGTACAATGTATGAGTTGGTAAAGTGTCTCAGTATTCTGTACAATGTATGAGTTGGTAAAGTGTCTCAGTATTCTGTACAATGTATGAGTTGGTAAAGTATTTCACTGTTATGTACAATGTATAAGTTGGTAAAGTGTTTCACTGTTCTGTACAATGTATGAGTTGATAAAGTGTCTAATTATTCTGTAAAATGTATGAGATGGTAAAGTGTTTCACGTTTCTGTGTAAAGTATGAGTTGGTTAAGTGTTTCAGTGTTCTGTATAAAGTATGAGTTGGTAAAGTCTCTCACTGTTCTGTGCAATGTATGAGTTGGTAAAGTGTTTCACTGTTCTGTACAATGTATGAGTTGGTAAAGTGTTTACCTGTTCTGTACAATGTATGAGTTGGTAAAGTATTTCACGATTGTGTACAATGTATGAGTTGGTAAAGTGTTTCACGATTGTGTACAATGTATGAGTTGGTAAAGTGTTTCACTATTCTGTACAATGTATGAGTTGGTAAAGTGTTTCACGATTGTGTACAATGTATGAGTTGGTAAAGTGTTTCACTATTCTGTACAATGTATGAGTTGGTAAAGTGTCTCACTGTTTTGTACAATGTATGAGTTGGTAAAAATATCCCATTGGTCTGTATAGTGGATCAGTTTGTATCAAATGTCCCATTGGTCTGTATAGTATATCAGTATGTATCAAATATCACCTTGGTCTATACAATGTATCAGTTTGTATCAAATGTCCCATTGGTCTGTATAGTGTATCAGTTTGTATCAAATATCACCTTGGTCTATACAATGTATCAGTTTGTATCAAATATCTCATTGGTCTGTATAGTTTATCAGTTTGTATCAAATATCTCATTGGTCTATACAATGTATCAGTTTGTATCAAATATCACCTTGGTCTATACAATGTATCAGTTTGTATCTAATATCTCATAGGTCTGTACAATGGATCAGTTTGTATCAAATATCGCATTGGTCTGTATAGTGTATCAGTTTGTATCAAATATCACCTTGGTCTGTACAATGTATCAGTTTGTATCAAATATCTCATTAGTCTGTAAAGTGTATCAGTTTGTATCAAATATCTCATTAGTCTGTAAAGTGTATCAGTTTGTATCAAATATCACTTTGGTCTGTACAATGTATCAGTTTGTATCAAATATCACCTTGGTCTGTACAATGTATCAGTTTGTATCAAATATCACCTTGGTCTGTACAATGCATCAGTTTGTATCAAATGTCACCTTGGTCTGTACAATGTATCAGTTTGTATCAAATATCACCTTGGTCTGTACAATGCATCAGTTTGTATCAAATATCACCTTGGTCTGTACAATGTATCAGTTTGTGTCAAATATCACCTTGGTCTGTACAATGCATCAGTTTGTATCAAATATCACCTTGGTCTGTACAATGTATCAGTTTGTATCAGATATCACCTTGGTCTGTACAATGTATCAGTTTGTAACAAATATCACCTTGGTCTGTACAATGTATCAGTTTGTATCAAATATCACCCTGGTCTATACAATGTATCAGTTTGTATCAAATATCTCATTGGTCTGTATAGTGTATCAGTTTGTATCAAATATCACCTTGGTCTGTATAGTGTATCAGTTTGTATCAAATATCTCATTGGTCTGTATAGTGTATCAGTTTGTATCTAATATCTCATAGGTCTGTACAATGCATCAGTTTGTATCAAATATCACCCTGGTCTATACAATGTATCAGTTTGTATCAAATATCACCTTGGTCTATACAATATATCAGTTTGTATCAAATATCACCTTGGTCTATACAATGTATCAGTTTGTATCAAATATCTCATTGGTCTGTATAGTTTATCAGTTTGTATCAAATATCACCTTGGTCTATACAATATATCAGTTTGTATCAAATATCTCATAGGTCTGTATAGTTTATCAGTTTGTATCAAATATCACCTTGGTCTATACAATATATCAGTTTGTATCAAATATCTCATTGGTCTGTATAGTGGATCAGTTTGTATCTCATTGGTCTGAATAGTGTGTATCAAATACATGTATATCATTGGTCGGTACAATACGAGGAGCTTTTAACTTCCATTTGGGCAGAATAAACCATGTCCACGGTAACCCATTCCCAGATTTTTTTGTTATTAGCAAGGACCTCCACTGCAAAAAAAGACCATTGCATTTCATTAATTTGATATTAAATCAATATCAATATGTTGTTTATAAGGTTTATGTGTGGAAGCATGGTTGTTGTGTTATAAATGAACATTGAGTATAATAGACTAAGACTTAACGTACAAGATATTTGACAGTGTGATTTATAGATGTAGAAAGAGAATGACGTCGTGTATCTTATTGTTATTCTAAGATGTATAATCTCCAGTAAACAGTTTTCAAAAGAACTAATGTGGACTGAAAATGCATTTCGTAGTGTAATTAGTGTAATTAAAGCCGTGAAACCCTTGGTGACAAGGACAGCTTTCCTTCGAGAGTATCCTGAAAAAAGTAAGAATGGAAGTTCATGTGATTTTCCTTCATTTGATTCAACTTTAATAGTGGTTCATCATCCCAATGTCATACCTTTCTCCTTTACTATGTACTTGACCACGGGAAGATCATAGTGGTTACGATTGAGTTTTGAAGGATGAACAGTGAACACAAACAGTATTCTAGTAACATAACAAAATAGCAATGTTCATGTATCTTTTGTATTATAAGATTAATATTATTCAGCAGCACCTTGTATGAAACTTCATTTTCTTCGTTTTTTTCTTTCACAATTAAGTCGACTAAAAGTCACTATCCTTAAAAAAGATTGTTGAAATAATAGAATAGTTGAAATAATAGAATAGTTTATTTGAATCTTTCTCACCCATTCATATTATCAACATTGAAGTTGTCGTTTAAAAAAACCCAATATGTTAACAATAAACCACCTTCTATATGGCTGTATGGCTGTACCATCAATCTCCCTTCAAAATCTAATCAATGAGAATCACATTGCTTTCACCGTGGGGATATACAAACATGTATACCATGATTAAGCTTTTACATCTCAGGATGTAATCGATGCAGTTTCTTTACAGAGTCAATGAGTATCAGTAACTTTATCACTTCTTTAACTAAATTATGAGAATTTTACTAAAAGCACAAGTTTTGATTAACAATGTTCTTTGTAACATTCTGACTAATGAAATAATATGTACTTGATCTCCACTGTCATGTAAAGGTGGAAAGAGGAAGCTTGCATGTCGAAAGGTTAGTATGATAACACGCCAACGCTCATCTTTATTCGTCGACTTCTGAAGACAAAATGTCATTCTTTCAGGGCTAATGAGATGAAGAAAAACAAAGAACAAAATTTTAGTTGACGTTGATAAGTCTATCTGTAAATCGTCCGGATATTCAATTTACAACTGGAAAACTTCAAATTAAGATAGTGGACCACGGCCAAATACGCCTAACGAAAAAGTCTTAAATTTAATTAGGAGTAAACTAAACTTTCTCAAACCTTGCGATTTAGGTCCATTAACACCCATTTAAAGTTTTATCAAAATCGGTTGAAAACTAAGAGAGTAATAGCATATTTAAGATTTGGGGCAAGGGCAATAACTCTTCTTCTAACGATCGAAAATAGCTCAAATTCGAACTTGATCTTAGTTTTATGAATATGTATACACATATCAAATTTAATTTGATTCCGTCAAAAACTCTAGTTTTTAGAGCGTTTACAAGCAAATGTTGATTGACAGACCGACAGATTTGGGGCAAGGGCAATAACTCTGCTTCTAACAATCGAAAATAGCTCAAATTCGAACTTGATCTTCGTTTCATGAATATGTATACACATATCAAATTTCATTTGATTCCGTCAATCAATTGATTCCGTTTTTAGAGCGTTTACGAGCAAATGTTGACGGACCGACGGACGGACGGACGGACGGACGGATTGACTGACGGACGGACAGGGGTGCCGACAATATACGTCCTCATAGAGAGATGAGGGCGTATAAAAAGGTATACTTTATGAAGAAATTAACAACATTGTCCTCAACTAAACTTAAAAGTTGTACTTCCAATAATTTATGCGTCTTTTACATTTTATCATATAGGTAAGGTAAATGATTCCATGAACACAATACAGAACATGAAATTAAATTAAAGTATACATGATCAAAAGAGAATGACAGTGTGCCTGTTGGGTACTTCAGATATGATATCAATGCTCATCAATAATGTATGGCCTAATTTTTTACTTTTATAATAAAGTTATCATTATCATTCTTATACTAAGATATCGTACAAGCTTCTAAAAACCTGCAACAAAATGAATACTGTCAAAATCATTTAGTTTAAACTGTCAAAATGAATTCGCATTGAAGTCGAAATAGCACTTAATTTGTCACTCGTCTTAACATCGGCCGATTCGTACCTCATCTAACCTCATCTGTATATTGGTTGCGTCCATCGGGACTACCTTCGGAGCTCTTTAAGATTGGAGGTGCGATTACTGCATTCAACATGCAGGGCTTGCAATATTTGAAGCTGCTTTTCTTTTAGATGAAAGTCTTGGTGAAACAATGGGCAATTTTGCAAGGAAAACGAAACACATTCCTCGAAGGATGCCATTTTGAGAACTTATTGTTGAAGCAGAAGGGTTTCCTACTGTCGAAAATCGGTCGCCGCATCACAATGTACTGGCGTAGGCGCATATCAACAATCGTCATACAGCCGAGGTTTGATGTAGGGTACCGGAATCAGCCGAGGATTGCCGAATGTTAATTTGTGTATGGAACATCCACAAAATACAATATTACGAGAATGACATTGTTAATAATGAAAGACAGTTTTTATGATTGACTGAATCATTATATTGTTATTTATTACAACCTGTCCACATGCCTATCGATAATATTACGAATATTTCCACAGCTCAAATTATTTACATTGTAACTTTATGTTGTTTCCTATTAATTTGTTTGTTTCGTATATAAGTAGTCTATGTTGGTATAACGGATGTTTATAATTTCTTAAATTCAGATAATCTTAGCTGAGGTAATGCAATTTCCGGTGTTTTAAGTGCAGTGCATATTAAGTTGCAATAAGTGGGATATGTTATTGTTTATATATACATCTGTCAATTCAAGTGATTCATACAATTCAACTGCATCATAAAGAGTAATACATGTTTTCTTTATTTTTTTTTACCTTCGAATGACCTTTGTTTAAGAGAACATCTATTATTTTTTATAAGACAATTTTCATCTTAACCTACTTTATTTGCTTTGTAAATGTTCATATATCCCTTACACTATTTCACCTTGTACTTAATCATGGATCATTGCTGACCATTTACAAGAATAACTGTGTTATGACCACCACCCACCCTACCCTTAAGTCTAATAACAAACAGTAGACTATTTTAAAATTTCTCAAGCATTTCCTTTCGAATATCTTTTCTAAAAAAAACCCGACTCAACCCTTTCAAGTTTACCTTAGCTGCAAAGAAATACCAGAACCTCAATAGACAATACAAAACTTTTATTCAATTTAATCTCTCGGTCCTATTAGTTTGTCCAACAACATCTTTCATTGTTTGTACCGAGATTCCTGGTGAACTTCTCAGTCCTTAAACAATTTTCATTGTTTCATCTTTCTTGCCTTATTTATTGGACTTCATATTTAAGTCGAGAATTTCATAACATATTGGCTTTTCCCCTCTTTGTTATGTTTTTTACATTCATGGTTTCTATTGGAAAAAATTACTTCAGAAACCCGACAAGAAATTTCGTGATAGTTAAACTGTCACCTCGAATTTGTACAAAATGCAGGTCAAACCTACCATGGCTTTTAGCTACTAATCTAATGACAGGGCAAAATATGATGGAGATCTGAGCTAATTACTGAGAGAATTTTGCTTCACTTTGACGTTGGTCTAATTGGTGGAGATACTAGTATTACCTTCAGGCTTTGTTAGTTTCCTTCTACGCCTTTCATTTATTATGACTAGAAATTGATAAAAGACTTGGAAGAGATTTTGTGACTTTAGTTTGTATTTGTATGATGTGCTGTACACATGACTACCTCTGGACTATTAGTGACCACCTAACAGCTTAAAACCAAAGATTACTCGTTTCAAGATGATTAGAAACATATCTTGTCAATCTCTCTCACCACGTCAAGAAACTTTATTCTTCCATATTTAATGCCCGATATTAAGACTTGGACTGCAGCTGGTAAAAGAAATTCTCAGTTGGAATCAACCTGGTGATGTGAACAACTTGTGATTCTATTAACAAAAACATTTTATTTTATATATACGGTGACATAAAGCAGAATATATGACTAATACAATTAATTGGAACAATCAGACTTTCAGGGTTGTTTTAAGGTAATTATTCACGTTTTTTATGATTTTTAATATTTTCTTCACAGCAGATGTTTTTAAAGAACAAACGGTCAGTTTTGCCACTGAATTGGTTTTGAATTTCTAAGACTAACATCCATCATCACGTATTTTCAAATCTTCGTGTAGAACTCAATTCAACTATACTGATAAACACTATAGCTAGTCATCCTAGAGGTCTTAGATTTGATTTTTTTTTAAACAATCACAAATCTAAGTGAAGTTAAAAATTCATTATCACTTTTAGGGGTTTTGTTCTGTTATGGTTTCTGTAACGTCATTTATATTTTCTATCCTCTTTTAGTTAGTATTAATAGTTAAGCTAATATTTCATATTTTTGGCGAGCTAAGAGAAAAAAATGTTTTTTTTTTTATGTTTGAGGAATTTTTGCTACATGTTTGTTTAATCTTACGACTTTTATATGTCAACAAAATCAACATCCTAATGACGTTCATCAGATATTTTACATATATCAAGAACAGATATTGGCGAAGGTCATTTTCTGAAATGCTGGCATTGAGTGATGACAATTGTTATTGCTAGGGATGATTTATGTGGGTGATGTGACCATCAGACAAACCATAGATGACGTAGATTTATACAGATCTTAGAAAATGTTTCCAAATCCTCTTTTCGACTTAAGACATAAGGAAATCCTTTGTCGTTCAATATTTGTCACATGTAACTTTACTATTAAAGGGGACCAGTCTTCATTTTTATTGGTTGATTTTGGTCTTGAATTTACTTAAGTATGTTTCATAAGCACTAGAAATGTACGAAAATTGCATATTTCCTTCAAATATATCTTAAATTAGACATTTCTCCTTCTATTTCTATACATGACTTTTCTATATATTGCATAGTATCGCTAATGTGTAGTAGGGCATTATAACTTTCAAATGCTAATAATTATGGATGCACATGGATTTGAAGACTCAAATTTCAATGGTGAGTTGTGATAACCAGTACTAAATTGCTGAACTAAAAAAGTCCCCGTTTCTGAGACTTGGAAAAATCGACCCACGAAAATGAAGCCTGTGCCACTTTAAGAAATATTGCTAGAATTAGAATTGCTAGTCAGGTAGGAAGATTATTTCTCAATAATTACCTTTACCTGAGGTGAACTGATTAACCAACTTGTATTTCTAGTGTCACACAAATATCTTCTTTATAGAAACATTTCTTTCATTAATTACTCTCAATATAGTTTTCTACTCCCCCGCCATAGTTCTATAGTCTTCTAGATATACACTATTTACTACAAACTACAGTTCCTTTTAGTCATCCAGACAAATAATGTTTTAGCTTAGTTTATTCTCAGGTCGAAAGCTGATTGCATATAATTAGATAGAAAACTATGACGTGTAGGATTTATGATTCGTATATATATCTCAGTAAACGCTTTGGTTCAGATCATTGATTCAGAGCAGTTTGTTCCTTTGAAGTCCTTTTAGAACATTTTCATTAACTAGCAAACGTTTCGACGTTTCAGAGCAAAATTCTGTCTGCCGTTTACAATGGTGTAGATTTCTACACATCATTATGGAGGTAATATAATTGAAGCTAAATATGCTGCGTTCAAATGAGCCATCAACAAGACACTGATAAACTGTGTGATATATTTTATTTCACAAACTGCCTGACCTGGGCTTTAACAACAAGTATATTTTGAGTGACTGAGTGACCTTTTGGTAAAAAATGATGAATAATACATCATACAATTATCTAATATATCATAATAAAATCAAATATTATTGTTTAATCATAGGTGTATTATTTTTTCTATTGTAGAGTCATGATGGACTGTTTAAATATTACGTTTGAAGCTGAAAATAGGAACATGACGGCTGTTGTCAATGATGATGCCAAGAAACTCTATGAAGAAGTTAGCCATATTGTATATGGATTCGGAATACCATCTGTATGTTTATTTGGATTGGTTGGAAATGTTTTAAATCTGTGTATTTTAACAAGACGGAAATTACAAAAAGCTTTTAAAAGATTGGAATTATCCGCCAATTTATGTTTAGTTTCATTGGCAGTTTCTGATCTAATGTTTTGTCTGTTTGCCTTTCCAACTGTTTTCCTACCACAGGATGATGTTTATTCAACTAAGGGTTTTGTGTTATATTATAGAATTTACTGTGCTGCTATTATCAACGTTTTCATCATAATCAGTACTTGGTTGACGGTAGCAATGGCTTTAGAACGATATCTTGCGATTTGTCATCCGTTACGACAGGATATATATCTTACGACTAGCCGTATCAAATGTGTGATTGTGATAACTTATGTGTTTTCGTTTGCGTTTAACATTCCGGTATTGTGGCGATATGAAATAAGACAATTATGTACGCCGAATTCCTCCAGAAAAGCGTATATGCCCACACCGGTACAGCTGTGGAATGACAGACAAATAGATACAGCTTACAGGATCATTTGGGCTGTGATTGGAAATTTTGTACCTTTAGTTCTTTTGTTATATTTCAACGTGTGTTTGTGTCGGAGAATTTATAAATCTTATAAAATGCGCCAAGCGTTTAAACGTGATCGACGTAAGGACCATTCAGCAACTAGCACAAGTCATACAATTACAATTACTTTAGTCGTTATCATCGTGATGTTTTTCATTTTAGTCGCACCATCTGAAATAGTTATACATTTAGCTCGTATGACGGACAATGAAAGTAACTATACATATTTAACTATAGAAGCGGTCATGAATTTTATGCAGTCCGTCAACTTTTCAGTGAACTTTATCCTATATTGTATTATCAGTCCATATTTCAGGAAAACTTTGAAATATTTATTTTGTTGTGGCTGCTGGAATATATACCAAGTTTCTAAACAATGGAAAAAAGAGTTTGAAACATCGTTAATGTAACTGGAGTAAATAATATGTCTGATTTTGATAGTAAAAGTTATTTTGTCTGTACCAATCTCATATTTATCACGTTTCTCCTATTTTATAGCCTTGATTAATGAAATTTAACATGGGCTATCATCATTAGAATAATTGTCTGTTGGAAGAAAGAATTGTGGCTATGTTTTATAGTTATAAGATATTCTATTATGATCGTCAATTGTCTACTTTACAGACTCTTTTTATTGCCAAATATACTCTACCACAAAATATCAGCCAAAATAACTGCTGTTTTATTAGCAACAATAAAGTGATAAATACATTCCTTATAATTTACTGCTTATATCTATCTCCTACATAGCAGGCTTAACTTTTCAGTTGTGTCTGGCCCTACATCTGGAACGCATTTGTTTGATGACGCCTAGCAAATTTAACTTTGTTGAATTCAATTGAAGAGCTTGAACTTTTAGTCATATTGTGTCTTTAAAACAAAAACAAACGTCTCATCAGAAATAAAAGCCAACCTCGTCAGAAATTTTAGACGATCATTATTTTATCCAATTACCGTATATAAATGAATGTAAACAATGATTTTTAGACAAGGGAGGTTGTTGATGATCTGTAATGAAGGTCCTTATTATACTGTATAGATGTTAAACCATTACCGAAAAAAGAAAAAAATTTAGTCTGGGTCAGGGGTTCTAAATTGCGTTTTAACATTTCCAACTTCAAACTACGAACATATTAACCAAGCGATGAAGATAGTATTCAGTATCTGCACAGCATTTCCTCCTCATGTCATTATTCCACCCCACTACTTGATTTCTCCTTTGAGGAGGAAATTCCACCGGTTGAGAACCACTGGTCTAATAATGCAACAAAATATGGTATTGATCAATTAACATCATACAGACATTTAATACACGATAAAACATGATATAGTTTGTCTACAGTTCGATACAAATGATTAATTACTAGTACTCAAACCACAGGCAATTAAATTATTCTCTTACTTTGAACTGATTCGAACCTAGAAATAGACTGTTATCTTTTTTCAATTTGAAAAAAATAAAAAGAAATGTGATTAGAAGATCAACATTGTTACAATCTCGTTCATCATGGTAGGATTACGTCTGATTCTATACATGTCAATCACTAAACAACAATAGACAAAAATTGTTTTTAAATTTCAGATTAAATTGCCTTCTAAAAACAACCTCTATATTCTATTACTATACTTCGATTTCTATAGCCGAAATAGTAACCATAGACAGATTAATTGATTAATTTCATATTAGATACTCGTACTTTAACTTGGTATTAAAGGGATTTTCCTTCTAATTTCATTATATAACTTGAATAAACTTTTAACATATCACATATTGTATTTTAAACCTTGCATATGATGAAAAAAATTAATACTGTAATTTTATTATCAGCCAACTAGTTTTAAAAAATCCAATTGATTATAAACTACTCCACTTTCAATGATACATAGCTATCTTGTTTCTCATCAAATGAAATCATGAGGTAAGAAGATGTACTTAGACAAACTGGAAACTCTTAAGTTGATATTCTTTCTGATTTGAGAAAGGCCAGTAATATTTACGATGAAGTCCGCGTCCATAAGACAAATTATGGAGACAAATCTGTTGTTTTATGGTGTAAAAATAGGACGGATTATATAGTATAATAACGTCATAAAGAAAATGAAACCAGTTTTGAGGTCGCACTAAGTCAATAGACTGTCTGAAAGTGGAAAGATTAAAGTGATTAAATAAACGGAAAAATGGGAACTTGGCGTGTATCAAATAAATTAATTTTCCGGAACCATGAACCAGTGACAAGACGCAACAAATAAACCTACTAATATAGTTTAATTTACACCTAAACTACCTATAAATCATTATTCTTAATTTATTAGTTTGTCAATATAACGGTATTTAAATACAGTTTACTTATATCTAACACGAAACATAATATTTCACATGTCTGAACCATCTATCTTTGTATTTAACACGATATCTATATATTTGCATTATATTTAATACGATTTCTATATCTATATATTATATCTGTCTCGAAACATTATATTTAACACAATATCAATATCCATACATTATGATTAACACTATGTCTATATCTTTACATTTTATTTAACACGATATCCATATCTATACTTTATATTCAACACGATATCTATATCGTTACATTATAATTAACACATATCCATATCAATACATTATATTCAACACGATATATATATTTATGCTTTATATTCAACACGATATCTATTCATTAAATTTAACACGATATCCATATCTATACATTATATTCAACACGATATCTATATCTATGCATTATATTTAACACGATATCTATATCTATGCATTTGTTCAACACGATATCTATATCTGTTCATTAGGCCTACATTTAACACGATATCCAAATGAATACATTATATTCAACACGATATCCATGACCATATCTATACATTATATTCAACACGATATCCATATCTATACATTATATTTAACACGATATCTATATCTATGCATTTGTTCAACACGATATCTATATCTGTTGATTAGGCCTACATTTAACACAATATCCAAATCAATACATTATATTCAACACGATATCCATGACCATATCTATACATTATATTCAACACGATATCCATATCTATACATTATATTCAACACGATATCCATATTTATACATTATATTCAACACGATATCTATATCTATGCATTATATTTAATACGATATCTATATATTTACATTATGATTAACACGATATCTAAATCAATACATTATATTTAACACGATATCTATATCTTTACATTATGATTAACACGATATCTATATCTTTACATTATATTTAACACGATATCTATATCTTTACATTATGATTAACACGATATCTATATCTTTACATTATAATTAACACATATCCATATCTATATATTATATTTAACACGATATATATATATATCTTTACATTATAATTAACACATATCTATATCTATATATATTATATTTAACACGATATCGATATCTATATCTATGCATTATATTGAACACGATATCTATATCTGTACATAAGACCTATATTTGACACATATCCATATCAATACATTATATTCAACACATATTTATATCTTTATATTATAATTAACACGATATCGATATCTATATCTACGCATTATATTCAACACGATATCTATATCTTTAATTATGATTAACACATGCCCATATCTATATACATGTATTATATTTAACACGATATATATATATATCTTTACATTATAATTAACACATATCTATATCTATATATCATATTTAACACATATCCATATCTATATATTATATTTAACACGATATATATATCTTTACATTATATTTAACTCGATATCTATATCTGTACATTAGATCTATATTTAACATGATATTAATATCAAGACATTCATGGCCAATAACCTATTATATATTTTGTATTGTTAAGGTTAAAAGAGGTAGTGATATGTTTGCAGTTTGAACTTAATTTGGTTAAAAAGAAATCCAAATCCAAACTGTGTATAATTTGGAGATCAATATTTTGGATGGAAAACTTTGAAGATGTATAAACGATCAATCATTAGTTTCATAATGCTAGGAGAAAATCGGTTGCCACCGTAAGTGAGGGAAATATATGCCCTACTACGGCAGAAGGCTCAGTGAGTTGTCCAAATAACATTATAGCTTCAGACCTACACTGATTCTGATAGCACTACATGGAAATACAAAAAATAAAAACTCGAGAAAGGTGCAGAATCTGAGCACTTCTAGCTATTCTCATTTTTTGTTCTCTGCCTATATTGCTTTTCACCTTCATGCTAAAATATTAGTTTAAAAATCTCTTCAAAAACAACTTTTAAACACGAGAGGATAAGTTAAGTATATGATAGAATTGTATTCGTACTTCAGGGTGGTATCAGTAATTAATACTGACTGTAAAGACCCAAGACGATAATAATAGAAATCAAATTGTCTGATTAAAATAAAGTTAGGTTAGAGATAGTCTATATATTAGATTTAATTCCCTCGATGAGACTTAGATTACAATCTTTCATTTGCTGTTAAACCGTAAAGTAAACCCATTTATTCTTTTACAGCTAATTTACAGCTTCCACATCAAATTTACTAGTGAGAGATTTATAGCTTTGTAATTCTATGGGGATTATTTCATACTCAGTTAGATAGGTTTCAATACCTATACAAAGGCGAATAAATTGTTTATGATTTAGTACTAGTTAAAGAAATCCAGTCGATGCTTGGAATTCCAAGTGTTTCACCACTCCCCTGGGAATTTACTGAATAAATAAAGTGTATTATAATCTACACCCACACCTAATTAAATATGATAAATCTGATCAATGTATTGTTTTAGTACGAAGTAAACGTTCATTTGTCACGTCTGATAAAGGAGTATGGTACAGATAGATGTATATATAAAGGGGGCTAATCCAAATTACAGGGAATGATCAAGCAGACCGTTGTGCCACAGAAAGAAATGATCTTAAAGAACTCTACAGTATTGTCTGCAGTATTCAACTAGGATCAATCTTTAATGGGCTGACATGTTAAGAAACATACTAAAAAAATAACATACCATACCCATACCCATATCAATAACAAGAGGAACAAAATATTATCCTCTGAGGGTGACAACTTCGCCAATTTTGATTCTAGAGGTATAATTTTTTTACTGGCGGAAAATTGAACATTTCCTCTGCCTATTTTAGACGAAAACAGAAAAAGTCATATTTATCAAACTTTCGAGAAAAATGAGTTTTAAATGTCACCAAGTTTTGGAAAAGACATCTGACTCAAATTCCAGTTTCAAGATTTTGCTGACATTAAAAAAATCCTAGCACCCATAACAATAACGATAGGAAACTGAAATTTGGAACCAATCATCACCAGAGGGTGACACAAAGGAAAGCACAACCCTCCATCTATGATAGTTTTCGAATATAGCCCGTCAAATTTTAGGTTGTCTGACCTGCAAGCGTGAAAAAACAGACCCCAATACTAAAATGGCTATATTTTCGCCAATTTTGATCCTAGAGGTATCATTTTTGCACTGGAGGAAAATTGAGCATTCCCTCTGCCTACTTTAGACGAAAACAGAAAAAGTCATATTTATCAAACTTTCGAAAAAAATTAGTTTTAAATGTCACCCAGTTTGGGAAAAGACATCTGCCTCAAATTTCGGTTTCAAGAAGTTGACACCCATACCAATAACAATAGGAACCTAAAATTTGAAACCAATCATCCTCAGAGCGTGACACATAGGCCATGCAAAGCACAACCCTCCATCTATGATAGTTTTCGAACAGCAGCCTTTCAAAGTTTAGGCTGTTGCACTACGCCTGACCTGCAAGCGTGAAAAAAACAGACCCCAATATTAAAATGGCCATAAGTTCGCCAATTTTTATCCTAGAGGTATCAGTTTAGCACTGTAGGAAAATTGAACATTCCCTCTGCCTATTTTAGACGAAAACAGAAAAAGTCATATTTATCAAACTTTAGAGAAAAATGAGTTTAAAATGTCACCCAGTTTTGGAAAAGACATCTGCCTCAAATTCCGGTTTTAAGAAGTTGCCAACATAAAAAAAAATCCTGGCACCCATACCAATAACAAAAGGAACTTGATATTTGGAACCAATCATCCTGAGAGGGTGGCACATAGGCCACGCAAAGCACATTTTCGAACAGCAGCCCGTCAAAGTTTAGGCTGTTACCCTAGGCCTCACCTGCATGCGTGAAAAAACAGACCCCAATACTAAAATGGCCATAACTTCGCCAATTTTGATCCTAGAGGCATCATTTTTGCACTGGAGGAAAATTGAACATTCCCTCTGCCTATTTTAGACGAAAACAGAAAAAGTCATATTTATCAAACTTTCGAGAAAAATGAGTTTAAAATGTCACCCAGTTTTGGAAAAGACATCTGCCTCAAATTCAGGTTTCAAGAAGTTGCCAACATTAAAAAAATCCTGGCACCCATATTAATAACAATAGGAACCTGAAATTTGGAACCAATCACCATCAGAGGGTGGCACATAGGCCATGCAAAGCACAATCCTCCATCTATGATAGTTTTCGAACAGCAGCCCGTCAAAGTTTAGGCTGTTACCCTACGCCTCACCTGCAAGCGTGAAAAAACAGACCCCAATACTAAAATGGCCATAACTTCGCCAATTTTGATCCTAGAGGCATCATTTTTGCACTGGAGGAAAATTGAACATTCCCTCTGCCTATTGTAGACGAAAACAGAAAAAGTCATATTAATCAAACTTTCGAGAAAAATGAGTTTAAAATGTCACCCAGTTTTGGAAAAGACATCTGCATCAAAATTCCGGTTTCAAGAAGTTGCCAAGATAAAAAAAATCCTGACATCCATACCAATAACAATAGGAACCTGAAATTTGAAACCAATCATCCTCAGAGCGTGGCACATAGGCCACGCAAAGCACAACCCTCCATCTATGATAGTTTTCGAACAGCAGGCCGTCAAAGTTTAGGCTGTTACCCTACGCCTGACCTGCAAGCGTGAAAAAGAAGACCCCAATACTAAAATGGCCATAACTTCTCCAATTTTGATCCTAGAGGCATCATTTTTGCACTGGAGGAAAATTGAACATTCCCTCTGCCTATTTTAGACGAAAACAGAAAAAGTCATATTTATCAAACTTTTGAGAAAAATGAGTTTAAAATGTCACCCAGTTTTGGATAAGACATCTACCTTCAATTCCGGTTTCAAGAAGTTGCCGGCATTAAAAAAAAACTGGCACCCATACCAATAACACTAGGAACCTAAAATTTGGAACCAATCACCCTCAGAGGGTGGCACATAGGCCATGCAAAGCACAATCCTCCATCTATGATAGTTTTCGAACACCAGCCCGTCAAAGTTTAGGCTGTTACCCTACGCCTCACACCTGCAAGCATGAAAAAACAGACCCCAATAATAAAATGGCCATTACTTCGCCAATTTTGATCCTAGAGGCATCATTTCTGCACTGGAGGAAAATTGAGCATTCCCTCTGCCTATTTTAGACGAAAACAGAAAAAGTCATATTTATCAAAATTTCGAGAAAAATGAGTTTAAAATGTCACCCAGTTTTGGAAAAGACATCTGCCTCAAATTCCGGTTTCAAGAAGTTGCCAACATTAAAAAAAATCCTGGCACCCATACCAATAACAAAATGAACCTGGAATTTAGAACCAATGACCATAAGAGGGTGGCACATAGGCCATGCAAAGCACAATCCTCCATCTATGATAGTTTTCGAACAGTAATCAAACTTTAGAGAAAAATGAGTTTAAAATTCACCCAGTTTTGGAAAAGACATCTGCCTCAAATTCCGGTTTCAAGAAGTTGCCGACATTAAAAAAAAAACTGGCACCCATGCCAATAACGATAGGAACCTAAAATTTGAAACCAATCATCTTCAGAGCGTGGCACATAGGCCATGGAAAGCACAACCTTGAAATTTGACACACAATGACTTCATATCAATGCGCAAACGCAGTGCAAATTGCAACTCTCCAGCTCCAATAGTTTCTTAGAAACAGGCTGTCAAAGATTTGCTATTTAATTGAAAAAGTGAAAAATTGACCCCAAAACTAAAATGGCCATCAACTGGCCAATTTTGATGCTAGAGCTTTGATTTTTGTACTGGGTGAAAGTTTAACATCTCTTCTGTCTATTTCAGTCGAAAACAGAGTTCGGACAAATTTTCAAACCTTGGAGAAAATCGAAGTTTAGCCATTTTTTGAAGAGGAAAACTGAAAGTAAAAGTGCTCCAACAGCCAGACCGTGGACGGTAGGAACCTGAAATCTGACAGGTATTGACTTCACATCGATGTGCAAGCACATATCAAATGGCAACTCTCTATCTCCAATAGTTTTCGAGATATGGGCTTTCAAAGATTTGGCCTTTTCCCAACCAGAAATTGAAAAAGGTACCCCCAAACTAAAATGGTAATAACTGGGCCAATTGTGATCCTAGAGCTATAATTTTGGTACTGGATGAAACTTTAGCATCTCTGCTATCTTTTTCATTCAGAAAAAAAATTTCATTTTTTTCAAAATTTCGAGAAAAATGAGTTTGAAAATTTCGAGAAGACAAATTCCTCAAATTTCAGTTTTAGAGAGTTGCCAACACTAAAAAAAATCGTAGCACCCAGACTATTAACGGCAGGAACTTGAAATTGACACATAATGACTTCATATCAATGCGCAAACGCTGTGCAAATTGCAACTCTCCAGCTCCAATAGTTTCTGAGAAACAGGCTGTCAAAGATTTGCTATTTAATTGAAAAAGTGAAAAATTGACCCCAAAACTAAAATGGCCATCAACTGGCCAATTTTGATGCTAGAGCTTTGATTTTTGTACTGGGTGAACGTTTAACATATCTTCTGTCTATTTCAGTCGAAAACAGAGTTCGGACAAATTTTCAAACCTTGGAGAAAATCGACTTTGAAGTTTAGCCATTTTTTGAAGAGGAAAACTGAAAATAAAAGTGCTCCAGCAGCCAGACCGTGGACGGTAGGAACCTGAAATTTGACAGGTATTGACTTCACATTGATGTGCAAGCACATATCAAATGGCAACTCTCTATCTCCAATAGTTTTTGAGATATGGGCTTTCAAAGATTTGGCCTTTTCCCAACCAGAAATTGAAAAAGGTACCCCCAAACTAAAATGGTCATAACTGGGCCAATTGTGATCCTAGAGCTATAATTTTGGTACTGGGTGAAACTTTAGCATCTCTGCTATCTTTTTCATGCAGAAAAAAAATTTCATATTTTTCAAAATTTCGAGAAAAATGAGTTTGAAAATTTCGAGAAGACAAATTCCTCAAATTTCAGTTTTAGAGAGTTGCCAACACTAAAAAAAATCGTAGCACCCAGACTATTAACGGCAGGAACTTGAAATTGACACATAATGACTTCATATCAATGCGCAAACGCAGTGCAATTTGCAACTCTCCAGCTCCAATAGTTTCTGAGAAACAGGCTGTCAAAGATTTGCTATTTAATTGAAAAAGTGAAAAATTGACCCCAAAACTAAAATGGCCATCAACTGGCCAATTTTGATGCTAGAGCTTTGATTTTTGTACTGGGTGAACGTTTAACATATGTTCTGTCTATATCAGTCGAAAACAGAGTTCGGACAAATTTTCAAACCTTGGAGAAAATCGACTTTGAAGTTTAGCCATTTTTTGAAGAGGAAAACTGAAAATAAAAGTGCTCCAGCAGCCAGACCGTGGACGGTAGGAACCTGAAATTTGACAGGTATTGACTTCACATTGATGTGCAAGCACATATCAAATGGCAACTCTCTATCTCCAATAGTTTTTGAGATATGGGCTTTCAAAGATTTGGCCTTTTCCCAACCAGAAATTGAAAAAGGTACCCCCAAACTAAAATGGTCATAACTGGGCCAATTGTGATCCTAGAGCTATAATTTTGGTACTGGGTGAAACTTTAGCATCTCTGCTATCTTTTTCATGCAGAAAAAAAATTTCATATTTTTCAAAATTTCGAGAAAAATGAGTTTGAAAATTTCGAGAAGACAAATTCCTCAAATTTCAGTTTTAGAGAGTTGCCAACACTAAAAAAAATCGTAGCACCCAGACTATTAACGGCAGGAACTTGAAATTGACACATAATGACTTCATATCAATGCGCAAACGCAGTGCAATTTGCAACTCTCCAGCTCCAATAGTTTCTGAGAAACAGGCTGTCAAAGATTTGCTATTTAATTGAAAAAGTTAAAAATTGACCCCAAAACTAAAATGGCCATCAACTGGCCAATTTTGATGCTAGAGCTTTGATTTTTGTACTGGGTGAACGTTTAACATATCTTCTGTCTATTTCAGTCGAAAACAGAGTTCGGACAAATTTTCAAACCTTGGAGAAAATCGACTTTGAAGTTTAGCCATTTTTTGAAGAGGAAAACTGAAAATAAAAGTGCTCCAGCAGCCAGACCGTGGACGGTAGGAACCTGAAATTTGACAGGTATTGACTTCACATTGATGTGCAAGCACATATCAAATGGCAACTCTCTATCTCCAATAGTTTTAGAGATATGGGCTTTCAAAGATTTGGCCTTTTCCCAAACAGAAATTGAAAAAGGTACCCCCAAACTAAAATGGTCATAACTGGGCCATTTTTTATCCTAGAGCTATAATTTTGGTACTGGGTGAAACTTTAGCATTTCTGCTATCTTTTTCATACAGAAAACAAAATTTCATATTTTTCAAAATTTCGAGAAAAATGAGTTTGAAAATTTGTACCCAATTTTCGAGAAGACAAATTCCTCAAATTTCAGTTTTAGAGAGTTGCCAACACTAAAAAATTCGTAGCACCCAGACTATTAACGGCAGGAACTTGAAATTTGACACATAATGACTTCATATCAATGCACAAATGCAGTGCAAATTGCAACTCTCCAGCTCTAATAGTTTCTGAGAAACAGGCTGTCAAAGATTTGCTATTTAATTGAAAAAGTGAAAAATTTACCCCAAAACTAAAATGGCCATAAACTGGCCAATTTTGATGCTAGAGCTTTGATTTTTGTACTGGGTGAAAGTTTAACATCTCTTCTGTCTATTTCAGTCGAAAACAGAGTTCGGACAAATTTTCAAACCTTGGAGAAAATCGACTTTGAAGTTTAGCCATTTTTGAAGAGGAAAACTGAAAGTAAAAGTGCTCCAGCAGCCAGACCGTGGACGGTAGGAACCTGAAATTTGACAGGTATTGACTTCACATCGATGTGCAAGCACATATCAAATTGCAACTCTCTATCTCCAATAGTTTTAGAGATATGGGCTTTCAAAGATTTGGCCTTTTCCCAAACAGAAATTGAAAAAGGTACCCCCAAACTAAAATGGTCATAACTGGGCCAATTTTGATCCTAGAGCTATAATTTGGGTACTGGGTGAAACTTTAGCATCTCTGCTATCTTTTTCATGCAGAAAAAAAAATTTCATATTTTTCAAAATTTCGAGAAAAATGAGTTTGAAAATTTGTACCCAATTTTCGAGAAGACAAATTCCTCAAATTTCAGTTTTAGAGAGTTGCCAACACTAAAAAATTCGAAGCACCCAGACTATTAACGGCAGGAACTTGAAATTTGACACATAATGACTTCATATCAATGCACAAACGCAGTGCAAATTACAACTCTCCAGCTCCAATAGTTTCTGAGAAACAGGCTGTCAAAGATTTGCTATTTAATTGAAAAAGTGAAAAATTGACCCCAAAACTAAAAATGGCCATAAACTGGCCAATTTTGATGCTAGAGCTTTGATGTTTGTACTGGGTGAAAGTTTAACATCTGTTCTGTCTATTTCAGTCGAAAACAGAGTTCGGACAAATTTTCAAACCTTGGAGAAAATCGACTTTGAAGTTTAGCCATTTTTGAAGAGGAAAACTGAAAGTAAAAGTGCTCCAGCAGCCAGACCGTGGACGGTAGGAACCTGAAATTTGACAGGTATTGACTTCACATCGATGTGCAAGCACATATCAAATGGCAACTCTCTATCTCCAATAGTTTTCGATATATGGGCTTTCAAAGATTTGGCCTTTTCCCAAACAGAAATTGAAAAAGGTACCCCCAAACTAAAATGGTCATAACTGGGCCAATGTTGATCCTAGAGCTATAATTTGGGTACTGGGTGAAACTTTAGTATTTCTGCTATCTTTTTCATGCAGAACAAAAAATTTCATATTTTTCAAAATTTCGAGAAAAATGAGTTTGAAAATTTGTACCCAATTTTCGAGAAGACAAATTCCTCAAATTTCAGTTTTAGAGAGTTGCCAACACTAAAAAATTCGTAGCACCCAGACTATTAACGGCAGGAACTTGAAATTTGACACATAATGACTTCATATCAATGCGCAAACGCAGTGCAAATTACAACTCTCCAGCTCCAATAGTTTCTGAGAAACAAGCTGTCAAAGATTTGCTATTTAATTGAAAAAGTGAAAAATTGACCCCAAAACTAAAATGGCCATAAACTGGCCAATTTTGATGCTAGAGCTTTGATTTTTGTACTGGGTGAAAGTTTAACATCTCTTCTGTCTATTTCAGTCGAAAACAGAGTTCGGACAAATTTTCAAACCTTGGAGAAAATCGACTTTGAAGTTTAGCCATTTTTGAAGAGGAAAACTGAAAGTAAAAGTGCTCCAGCAGCCAGAACGTGGACGGTAGGAACCTGAAATTTGACAGGTATTGACTTCACATCAATGTGCAAGCACATATCAAATGGCAACTCTCTATCTCCAATAGTTTTCGAGATATGGGCTTTCAAAAATTTGGCCTTTTCCCAACCAGAAATTGAAAAAGGTACCCCCAAACTAAAATGGTCATAACTGGGCCAATTTTGATCCTAGAGCTATAATTTTGGTACTGGGTGAAACTTTAGCATCTCTGCTATCTTTTTCATGCAGAATTTTTTTTAAGCCATTTTTGAAGAGGAAAACAGAAAGTAAAAGTGCTCTAGCAGCCAGACCGTGGACGGTAGGAACCTGAAATTTGACAGGTATTGACTTCACATCGATGTGCAAGCACATATCAAATGGCAACTCTCTATCTTTAATAGGTTTCGAGATATGGGCTTTCAAAAATTTGGCCTTTTCCCAAACAGAAATTGAAAAAGGTACCCCCAAACTAAAATGGTCATAACTGGGCCATTTTTGATCCTAGAGCTATAATTTTGGTATTGGGTGAAACTTTAGCATTTCTGCTATCTTTTTCATACAGAAAACAAAATTTCATATTTTTCAAAATTTCGAGAAAAATGAGTTTGAAAATTTGTACCCAATTTTCGAGAAGACAAATTCCTCAAATTTCAGTTTTAGAGAGTTGCCAACACTAAAAAATTCGTAGCACCCAGACTATTAACGGCAGGAACTTGAAATTTGACACATAATGACTTCATATCAATGCGCAAACGCAGTGCAAATTGCAACTCTCCAGCTCCAATAGTTTCTGAGAAACAGGCTGTCAAAGATTTGCTATTTAATTGAAAAAGTGAAAAATTGACCCCAAAACTAAAATGGCCATCAACTGGCCAATTTTGATGCTAGAGCTTTGATTTTTGTACTGGGTGAACGTTTAACATATGTTCTGTCTATATCAGTCGAAAACAGAGTTCGGACAAATTTTCAAACTTTGGAGAAAATCGACTTTGAAGTTTAGCCATTTTTTGAAGAGGAAAACTGAAAATAAAAGTGCTCCAGCAGCCAGACCGTGGACGGTAGGAACCTGAAATTTGACAGGTATTGACTTCACATTGATGTGCAAGCACATATCAAATGGCAACTCTCTATCTCCAATAGTTTTTGAGATATGGGCTTTCAAAGATTTGGCCTTTTCCCAACCAGAAATTGAAAAAGGTACCCCCAAACTAAAATGGTCATAACTGGGCCAATTGTGATCCTAGAGCTATAATTTTGGTACTGGGTGAAACTTTAGCATCTCTGCTATCTTTTTCATGCAGAAAAAAAATTTCATATTTTTCAAAATTTCGAGAAAAATGAGTTTGAAAATTTCGAGAAGACAAATTCCTCAAATTTCAGTTTTAGAGAGTTGCCAACACTAAAAAAAATCGTAGCACCCAGACTATTAACGGCAGGAACTTGAAATTGACACATAATGACTTCATATCAATGCGCAAACGCAGTGCAATTTGCAACTCTCCAGCTCCAATAGTTTCTGAGAAACAGGCTGTCAAAGATTTGCTATTTAATTGAAAAAGTTAAAAATTGACCCCAAAACTAAAATGGCCATCAACTGGCCAATTTTGATGCTAGAGCTTTGATTTTTGTACTGGGTGAACGTTTAACATATCTTCTGTCTATTTCAGTCGAAAACAGAGTTCGGACAAATTTTCAAACCTTGGAGAAAATCGACTTTGAAGTTTAGCCATTTTTTGAAGAGGAAAACTGAAAATAAAAGTGCTCCAGCAGCCAGACCGTGGACGGTAGGAACCTGAAATTTGACAGGTATTGACTTCACATCGATGTGCAAGCACATATCAAATGGCAACTCTCTATCTCCAATAGTTTTCGATATATGGGCTTTCAAAGATTTGGCCTTTTCCCAAACAGAAATTGAAAAAGGTACCCCCAAACTAAAATGGTCATAACTGGGCCAATGTTGATCCTAGAGCTATAATTTGGGTACTGGGTGAAACTTTAGCATTTCTGCTATCTTTTTCATGCAGAACAAAAAATTTCATATTTTTCAAAATTTCGAGAAAAATGAGTTTGAAAATTTGTACCCAATTTTCGAGAAGACAAATTCCTCAAATTTCAGTTTTAGAGAGTTGCCAACACTAAAAAATTCGTAGCACCCAGACTATTAACGGCAGGAACTTGAAATTTGACACATAATGACTTCATATCAATGCGCAAACGCAGTGCAAATTGCAACTCTCCAGCTCCAATAGTTTCTGAGAAACAAGCTGTCAAAGATTTGCTATTTAATTGAAAAAGTGAAAAATTGACCCCAAAACTAAAATGGCCATAAACTGGCCAATTTTGATGCTAGAGCTTTGATTTTTGTACTGGGTGAAAGTTTAACATCTCTTCTGTCTATTTCAGTCGAAAACAGAGTTCGGACAAATTTTCAAACCTTGGAGAAAATCGACTTTGAAGTTTAGCCATTTTTGAAGAGGAAAACTGAAAGTAAAAGTGCTCCAGCAGCCAGAACGTGGACGGTAGGAACCTGAAATTTGACAGGTATTGACTTCACATCAATGTGCAAGCACATATCAAATGGCAACTCTCTATCTCCAATAGTTTTCGAGATATGGGCTTTCAAAGATTTGGCCTTTTCCCAACCAGAAATTGAAAAAGGTACCCCCAAACTAAAATGGTCATAACTGGGCCAATTTTGATCCTAGAGCTATAATTTTGGTACTGGGTGAAACTTTAGCATCTCTGCTATCTTTTTCATGCAGAATTTTTTTTAAGCCATTTTTGAAGAGGAAAACAGAAAGTAAAAGTGCTCTAGCAGCCAGACCGTGGACGGTAGGAACCTGAAATTTGACAGGTATTGACTTCACATCGATGTGCAAGCACATATCAAATGGCAACTCTCTATCTTTAATAGGTTTCGAGATATGGGCTTTCAAAAATTTGGCCTTTTCCCAAACAGAAATTGAAAAAGGTACCCCCAAACTAAAATGGTCATAACTGGGCCATTTTTGATCCTAGAGCTATAATTTTGGTATTGGGTGAAACTTTAGCATTTCTGCTATCTTTTTCATACAGAAAACAAAATTTCATATTTTTCAAAATTTCGAGAAAAATGAGTTTGAAAATTTGTACCCAATTTTCGAGAAGACAAATTCCTCAAATTTCAGTTTTAGAGAGTTGCCAACACTAAAAAATTCGTAGCACCCAGACTATTAACGGCAGGAACTTGAAATTTGACACATAATGACTTCATATCAATGCGCAAACGCAGTGCAAATTGCAACTCTCCAGCTCCAATAGTTTCTGAGAAACAGGCTGTCAAAGATTTGCTATTTAATTGAAAAAGTGAAAAATTGACCCCAAAACTAAAATGGCCATCAACTGGCCAATTTTGATGCTAGAGCTTTGATTTTTGTACTGGGTGAAAGTTTAACATCTCTTCTGTCTATTTCAGTCGAAAACAGAGTTCGGACAAATTTTCAAACCTTGGAGAAAATCGACTTTGAAGTTTAGCCATTTTTTTGAAGAGGAAAACTGAAAGTAAAAGTGCTCCAGCAGCCAGACCGTGGACGGTAGGAACCTGAAATTTGACAGGTATTGACTTCACATCGATGTGCAAGCACATATCAAATTGCAACTCTCTATCTCCAATAGTTTTAGAGATATGGGCTTTCAAAGATTTGGCCTTTTCCCAAACAGAAATTGAAAAAGGTACCCCCAAACTAAAATGGTCATAACTGGGCCATTTTTGATCCTAGAGCTATAATTTTGGTACTGGGTGAAACTTTAGCATTTCTGCTATCTTTTTCATACAGAAAACAAAATTTCATATTTTTCAAAATTTCGAGAAAAATGAGTTTGAAAATTTGTACCCAATTTTCGAGAAGACAAATTCCTCAAATTTCAGTTTTAGAGAGTTGCCAACACTAAAAAATTCGTAGCACCCAGACTATTACCGGCAGGAACTTGAAATTTGACACATAATGACTTCATATCAATGCACAAACGCAGTGCAAATTGCAACTCTCCAGCTCCAATAGTTTCTGAGAAACAGGCTGTCAAAGATTTGCTATTTAATTGAAAAAGTGAAAAATTGACCCCAAAACTAAAAATGGCCATAAACTGGCCAATTTTGATGCTAGAGCTTTGATGTTTGTACTGGGTGAAAGTTTAACATCTGTTCTGTCTATTTCAGTCGAAAACAGAGTTCGGACAAATTTTCAAACCTTGGAGAAAATCGACTTTGAAGTTTAGCCATTTTTGAAGAGGAAAACTGAAAGTAAAAGTGCTCCAGCAGCCAGACCGTGGACGGTAGGAACCTGAAATTTGACAGGTATTGACTTCACATCGATGTGCAAGCACATATCAAATGGCAACTCTCTATCTCCAATAGTTTTCGATATATGGGCTTTCAAAGATTTGGCCTTTTCCCAAACAGAAATTGAAAAAGGTACCCCCAAACTAAAATGGTCATAACTGGGCCAATGTTGATCCTAGAAAAGTTTGAAAATTTGTACCCAATTTTCGAGAAGACAAATTCCTCAAATTTCAGTTTTAGAGAGTTGCCAACACTAAAAAATTCGTAGCACCCAGACTATTAACGGCAGGAACTTGAAATTTGACACATAATGACTTCATATCAATGCGCAAACGCAGTGCAAATTGCAACTCTCCAGCTCCAATAGTTTCTGAGAAACAGGCTGTCAAAGATTTGCTATTTAATTGAAAAAGTGAAAAATTGACCCCAAAACTAAAATGGCCATCAACTGGCCAATTTTGATGCTAGAGCTTTGATTTTTGTACTGGGTGAAAGTTTAACATCTCTTCTGTCTATTTCAGTCGAAAACAGAGTTCGGACAAATTTTCAAACCTTGGAGAAAATCGACTTTGAAGTTTAGCCATTTTTTTGAAGAGGAAAACTGAAAGTAAAAGTGCTCCAGCAGCCAGACCGTGGACGGTAGGAACCTGAAATTTGACAGGTATTGACTTCACATCGATGTGCAAGCACATATCAAATTGCAACTCTCTATCTCCAATAGTTTTAGAGATATGGGCTTTCAAAGATTTGGCCTTTTCCCAAACAGAAATTGAAAAAGGTACCCCCAAACTAAAATGGTCATAACTGGGCCATTTTTGATCCTAGAGCTATAATTTTGGTACTGGGTGAAACTTTAGCATTTCTGCTATCTTTTTCATACAGAAAACAAAATTTCATATTTTTCAAAATTTCGAGAAAAATGAGTTTGAAAATTTGTACCCAATTTTCGAGAAGACAAATTCCTCAAATTTCAGTTTTAGAGAGTTGCCAACACTAAAAAATTCGTAGCACCCAGACTATTACCGGCAGGAACTTGAAATTTGACACATAATGACTTCATATCAATGCACAAACGCAGTGCAAATTGCAACTCTCCAGCTCCAATAGTTTCTGAGAAACAGGCTGTCAAAGATTTGCTATTTAATTGAAAAAGTGAAAAATTGACCCCAAAACTAAAAATGGCCATAAACTGGCCAATTTTGATGCTAGAGCTTTGATGTTTGTACTGGGTGAAAGTTTAACATCTGTTCTGTCTATTTCAGTCGAAAACAGAGTTCGGACAAATTTTCAAACCTTGGAGAAAATCGACTTTGAAGTTTAGCCATTTTTGAAGAGGAAAACTGAAAGTAAAAGTGCTCCAGCAGCCAGACCGTGGACGGTAGGAACCTGAAATTTGACAGGTATTGACTTCACATCGATGTGCAAGCACATATCAAATGGCAACTCTCTATCTCCAATAGTTTTCGATATATGGGCTTTCAAAGATTTGGCCTTTTCCCAAACAGAAATTGAAAAAGGTACCCCCAAACTAAAATGGTCATAACTGGGCCAATGTTGATCCTAGAGCTATAATTTGGGTACTGGGTGAAACTTTAGCATTTCTGCTATCTTTTTCATGTAGAACAAAAAATTTCATATTTTTCAAAATTTCGAGAAAAATGAGTTTGAAAATTTGTACCCAATTTTCGAGAAGACAAATTCCTCAAATTTCAGTTTTAGAGAGTTGCCAACACTAAAAAATTCGTAGCACCCAGACTATTAACGGCAGGAACTTGAAATTTGACACATAATGACTTCATATCAATGCGCAAACGCAGTGCAAATTACAACTCTCCAGCTCCAATAGTTTCTGAGAAACAAGCTGTCAAAGATTTGCTATTTAATTGAAAAAGTGAAAAATTGACCCCAAAACTAAAATGGCCATAAACTGGCCAATTTTGATGCTAGAGCTTTGATTTTTGTACTGGGTGAAAGTTTAACATCTGTTCTGTCTATTTCAGTCGAAAACAGAGTTCGGACAAATTTTCAAACCTTGGAGAAAATCGACTTTGAAGTTTAGCCATTTTTGAAGAGGAAAACTGAAAGTAAAAGTGCTCCAGCAGCCAGAACGTGGACGGTAGGAACCTGAAATTTGACAGGTATTGACTTCACATCAATGTGCAAGCACATATCAAATGGCAACTCTCTATCTCCAATAGTTTTCGAGATATGGGCTTTCAAAGATTTGGCCTTTCCCAACCAGAAATTGAAAAAGGTACCCCCAAACTAAAATGGTCATAACTGGGCCAATTTTGATCCTAGAGCTATAATTTTGGTACTGGGTGAAACTTTAGCATCTCTGCTATCTTTTTCATGCAGAATTTTTTTTAAGCCATTTTTGAAGAGGAAAACAGAAAGTAAAAGTGCTCTAGCAGCCAGACCGTGGACGGTAGGAACCTGAAATTTGACAGGTATTGACTTCACATCGATGTGCAAGCACATATCAAATGGCAACTCTCTATCTTTAATAGGTTTCGAGATATGGGCTTTCAAAAATTTGGCCTTTTCCCAAACAGAAATTGAAAAAGGTACCCCCAAACTAAAATGGTCATAACTGGGCCATTTTTGATCCTAGAGCTATAATTTTGGTACTGGGTGAAACTTTAGCATTTCTGCTATCTTTTTCATACAGAAAACAAAATTTCATATTTTTCAAAATTTCGAGAAAAATGAGTTTGAAAATTTGTACCCAATTTTCGAGAAGACAAATTCTTCAAATTTCAGTTTTAGAGAGTTGCCAACACTAAAAAATTCGTAGCACCCAGACTATTACCGGCAGGAACTTGAAATTTGACACATAATGACTTCATATCAATGCACAAACGCAGTGCAAATTGCAACTCTCCAGCTCCAATAGTTTCTGAGAAACAGGCTGTCAAAGATTTGCTATTTAATTGAAAAAGTGAAAAATTTACCCCAAAACTAAAATGGCCATAAACTGGCCATCAACTGGCCAATTTTGATGCTAGAGCTTTGATTTTTGTACTGGGTGAAAGTTTAACATCTCTTCTGTCTATTTCAGTCGAAAACAGAGTTCGGACAAATTTTCAAACCTTGGAGAAAATCGACTTTGAAGTTTAGCCATTTTTGAAGAGGAAAACTGAAAGTAAAAGTGCTCCAGCAGCCAGACCGTGGACGGTAGGAACCTGAAATTTGACAGGTATTGACTTCACATCGATGTGCAAGCACATATCAAATTGCAACTCTCTATCTCCAATAGTTTTAGAGATATGGGCTTTCAAAGATTTGGCCTTTTCCCAAACAGAAATTGAAAAAGGTACCCCCAAACTAAAATGGTCATAACTTGGCCATTTTTGATCCTAGAGCTATAATTTTGGTACTGGGTGAAACTTTAGCATTTCTGCTATCTTTTTCATACAGAAAACAAAATTTCATATTTTTCAAAATTTCGAGAAAAATGAGTTTGAAAATTTGTACCCAATTTTCGAGAAGACAAATTCCTCAAATTTCAGTTTTAGAGAGTTGCCAACACTAAAAAATTCGTAGCACCCAGACTATTACCGGCAGGAACTTGAAATTTGACACATAATGACTTCATATCAATGCACAAACGCAGTGCAAATTGCAACTCTCCAGCTCCAATAGTTTCTGAGAAACAGGCTGTCAAAGATTTGCTATTTAATTGAAAAAGTGAAAAATTGACCCCAAAACTAAAATGGCCATCAACTGGCCAATTTTGATGCTAGAGCTTTGATTTTTGTACTGGGTGAAAGTTTAACATCTCTTCTGTCTATTTCAGTCGAAAACAGAGTTCGGACAAATTTTCAAACCTTGGAGAAAATCGACTTTGAAGTTTAGCCATTTTTGAAGAGGAAAACTGAAAGTAAAAGTGCTCCAGCAGCCAGACCGTGGACGGTAGGAACCTGAAATTTGACAGGTATTGACTTCACATCGATGTGCAAGCACATATCAAATTGCAACTCTCTATCTCCAATAGTTTTAGAGATATGGGCTTTCAAAGATTTGGCCTTTTCCCAAACAGAAATTGAAAAAGGTACCCCCAAACTAAAATGGTCATAACTTGGCCATTTTTGATCCTAGAGCTATAATTTTGGTACTGGGTGAAACTTTAGCATTTCTGCTATCTTTTTCATACAGAAAACAAAATTTCATATTTTTCAAAATTTCGAGAAAAATGAGTTTGAAAATTTGTACCCAATTTTCGAGAAGACAAATTCCTCAAATTTCAGTTTTAGAGAGTTGCCAACACTAAAAAATTCGTAGCACCCAGACTATTACCGGCAGGAACTTGAAATTTGACACATAATGACTTCATATCAATGCACAAACGCAGTGCAAATTGCAACTCTCCAGCTCCAATAGTTTCTGAGAAACAGGCTGTCAAAGATTTGCTATTTAATTGAAAAAGTGAAAAATTGACCCCAAAACTAAAATGGCCATCAACTGGCCAATTTTGATGCTAGAGCTTTGATTTTTGTACTGGGTGAAAGTTTAACATCTCTTCTGTCTATTTCAGTCGAAAACAGAGTTCGGACAAATTTTCAAACCTTGGAGAAAATCGACTTTGAAGTTTAGCCATTTTTGAAGAGGAAAACTGAAAGTAAAAGTGCTCCAGCAGCCAGACCGTGGACGGTAGGAACCTGAAATTTGACAGGTATTGACTTCACATCGATGTGCAAGCACATATCAAATTGCAACTCTCTATCTCCAATAGTTTTAGAGATATGGGCTTTCAAAGATTTGGCCTTTTCCCAAACAGAAATTGAAAAAGGTACCCCCAAACTAAAATGGTCATAACTGGGCCAATTTTGATCCTAGAGCTATAATTTGGGTACTGGGTGAAACTTTAGCATCTCTGCTATCTTTTTCATGCAGAAAAAAAAATTTCATATTTTTCAAAATTTCGAGAAAAATGAGTTTGAAAATTTGTACCCAATTTTCGAGAAGACAAATTCCTCAAATTTCAGTTTTAGAGAGTTGCCAACACTAAAAAATTCGAAGCACCCAGACTATTAACGGCAGGAACTTGAAATTTGACACATAATGACTTCATATCAATGCACAAACGCAGTGCAAATTACAACTCTCCAGCTCCAATAGTTTCTGAGAAACAGGCTGTCAAAGATTTGCTATTTAATTGAAAAAGTGAAAAATTGACCCCAAAACTAAAAATGGCCATAAACTGGCCAATTTTGATGCTAGAGCTTTGATGTTTGTACTGGGTGAAAGTTTAACATCTGTTCTGTCTATTTCAGTCGAAAACAGAGTTCGGACAAATTTTCAAACCTTGGAGAAAATCGACTTTGAAGTTTAGCCATTTTTGAAGAGGAAAACTGAAAGTAAAAGTGCTCCAGCAGCCAGACCGTGGACGGTAGGAACCTGAAATTTGACAGGTATTGACTTCACATCGATGTGCAAGCACATATCAAATGGCAACTCTCTATCTCCAATAGTTTTCGACATATGGGCTTTCAAAGATTTGGCCTTTTCCCAAACAGAAATTGAAAAAGGTACCCCCAAACTAAAATGGTCATAACTGGGCCAATGTTGATCCTAGAGCTATAATTTGGGTACTGGGTGAAACTTTAGCATTTCTGCTATCTTTTTCATGCAGAACAAAAAATTTCATATTTTTCAAAATTTCGAGAAAAATGAGTTTGAAAATTTGTACCCAATTTTCGAGAAGACAAATTCCTCAAATTTCAGTTTTAGAGAGTTGCCAACACTAAAAAATTCGTAGCACCCAGACTATTAACGGCAGGAACTTGAAATTTGACACATAATGACTTCATATCAATGCGCAAAAGCAGTGCAAATTACAACTCTCCAGCTCCAATAGTTTCTGAGAAACAAGCTGTCAAAGATTTGCTATTTAATTGAAAAAGTGAAAAATTGACCCCAAAACTAAAATGGCCATAAACTGGCCAATTTTGATGCTAGAGCTTTGATTTTTGTACTGGGTGAAAGTTTAACATCTCTTCTGTCTATTTCAGTCGAAAACAGAGTTCGGACAAATTTTCAAACCTTGGAGAAAATCGACTTTGAAGTTTAGCCATTTTTGAAGAGGAAAACTGAAAGTAAAAGTGCTCCAGCAGCCAGAACGTGGACGGTAGGAACCTGAAATTTGACAGGTATTGACTTCACATCAATGTGCAAGCACATATCAAATGGCAACTCTCTATCTCCAATAGTTTTCGAGATATGGGCTTTCAAAGATTTGGCCTTTTCCCAACCAGAAATTGAAAAAGGTACCCCCAAACTAAAATGGTCATAACTGGGCCAATTTTGATCCTAGAGCTATAATTTTGGTACTGGGTGAAACTTTAGCATCTCTGCTATCTTTTTCATGCAGAATTTTTTTTAAGCCATTTTTGAAGAGGAAAACAGAAAGTAAAAGTGCTCTAGCAGCCAGACCGTGGACGGTAGGAACCTGAAATTTGACAGGTATTGACTTCACATCGATGTGCAAGCACATATCAAATGGCAACTCTCTATCTTTAATAGGTTTCGAGATATGGGCTTTCAAAAATTTGGCCTTTTCCCAAACAGAAATTGAAAAAGGTACCCCCAAACTAAAATGGTCATAACTGGGCCATTTTTGATCCTAGAGCTATAATTTTGGTATTGGGTGAAACTTTAGCATTTCTGCTATCTTTTTCATACAGAAAACAAAATTTCATATTTTTCAAAATTTCAAGAAAAATGAGTTTGAAAATTTGTACCCAATTTTCGAGAAGACAAATTCCTCAAATTTCAGTTTTAGAGAGTTGCCAACACTAAAAAATTCGTAGCACCCAGACTATTAACGGCAGGAACTTGAAATTTGACACATAATGACTTCATATCAATGCGCAAACGCAGTGCAAATTGCAACTCTCCAGCTCCAATAGTTTCTGAGAAACAGGCTGTCAAAGATTTGCTATTTAATTGAAAAAGTGAAAAATTGACCCCAAAACTAAAATGGCCATCAACTGGCCAATTTTGATGCTAGAGCTTTGATTTTTGTACTGGGTGAAAGTTTAACATCTCTTCTGTCTATTTCAGTCGAAAACAGAGTTCGGACAAATTTTCAAACCTTGGAGAAAATCGACTTTGAAGTTTAGCCATTTTTGAAGAGGAAAACTGAAAGTAAAAGTGCTCCAGCAGCCAGACCGTGGACGGTAGGAACCTGAAATTTGACAGGTATTGACTTCACATCGATGTGCAAGCACATATCAAATGGCAACTCTCTATCTTTAATAGGTTTCGAGATATGGGCTTTCAAAAATTTGGCCTTTTCCCAAACAGAAATTGAAAAAGGTACCCCCAAACTAAAATGGTCATAACTGGGCCATTTTTGATCCTAGAGCTATAATTTTGGTATTGGGTGAAACTTTAGCATTTCTGCTATCTTTTTCATACAGAAAACAAAATTTCATATTTTTCAAAATTTCGAGAAAAATGAGTTTGAAAATTTGTACCCAATTTTCGAGAAGACAAATTCCTCAAATTTCAGTTTTAGAGAGTTGCCAACACTAAAAAATTCGTAGCACCCAGACTATTAACGGCAGGAACTTGAAATTTGACACATAATGACTTCATATCAATGCGCAAACGCAGTGCAAATTGCAACTCTCCAGCTCCAATAGTTTCTGAGAAACAGGCTGTCAAAGATTTGCTATTTAATTGAAAAAGTGAAAAATTGACCCCAAAACTAAAATGGCCATCAACTGGCCAATTTTGATGCTAGAGCTTTGATTTTTGTACTGGGTGAAAGTTTAACATCTCTTCTGTCTATTTCAGTCGAAAACAGAGTTCGGACAAATTTTCAAACCTTGGAGAAAATCGACTTTGAAGTTTAGCCATTTTTGAAGAGGAAAACTGAAAGTAAAAGTGCTCCAGCAGCCAGACCGTGGACGGTAGGAACCTGAAATTTGACAGGTATTGACTTCACATCGATGTGCAAGCACATATCAAATGGCAACTCTCTATCTTTAATAGGTTTCGAGATATGGGCTTTCAAAAATTTGGCCTTTTCCCAAACAGAAATTGAAAAAGGTACCCCCAAACTAAAATGGTCATAACTGGGCCATTTTTGATCCTAGAGCTATAATTTTGGTATTGGGTGAAACTTTAGCATTTCTGCTATCTTTTTCATACAGAAAACAAAATTTCATATTTTTCAAAATTTCGAGAAAAATGAGTTTGAAAATTTGTACCCAATTTTCGAGAAGACAAATTCCTCAAATTTCAGTTTTAGAGAGTTGCCAACACTAAAAAATTCGTAGCACCCAGACTATTAACGGCAGGAACTTGAAATTTGACACATAATGACTTCATATCAATGCGCAAACGCAGTGCAAATTGCAACTCTCCAGCTCCAATAGTTTCTGAGAAACAGGCTGTCAAAGATTTGCTATTTAATTGAAAAAGTGAAAAATTGACCCCAAAACTAAAATGGCCATCAACTGGCCAATTTTGATGCTAGAGCTTTGATTTTTGTACTGGGTGAAAGTTTAACATCTCTTCTGTCTATTTCAGTCGAAAACAGAGTTCGGACAAATTTTCAAACCTTGGAGAAAATCGACTTTGAAGTTTAGCCATTTTTGAAGAGGAAAACTGAAAGTAAAAGTGCTCCAGCAGCCAGACCGTGGACGGTAGGAACCTGAAATTTGACAGGTATTGACTTCACATCGATGTGCAAGCACATATCAAATGGCAACTCTCTATCTTTAATAGGTTTCGAGATATGGGCTTTCAAAAATTTGGCCTTTTCCCAAACAGAAATTGAAAAAGGTACCCCCAAACTAAAATGGTCATAACTGGGCCATTTTTGATCCTAGAGCTATAATTTTGGTATTGGGTGAAACTTTAGCATTTCTGCTATCTTTTTCATACAGAAAACAAAATTTCATATTTTTCAAAATTTCGAGAAAAATGAGTTTGAAAATTTGTACCCAATTTTCGAGAAGACAAATTCCTCAAATTTCAGTTTTAGAGAGTTGCCAACACTAAAAAATTCGTAGCACCCAGACTATTAACGGCAGGAACTTGAAATTTGACACATAATGACTTCATATCAATGCGCAAACGCAGTGCAAATTGCAACTCTCCAGCTCCAATAGTTTCTGAGAAACAGGCTGTCAAAGATTTGCTATTTAATTGAAAAAGTGAAAAATTGACCCCAAAACTAAAATGGCCATCAACTGGCCAATTTTGATGCTAGAGCTTTGATTTTTGTACTGGGTGAAAGTTTAACATCTCTTCTGTCTATTTCAGTCGAAAACAGAGTTCGGACAAATTTTCAAACCTTGGAGAAAATCGACTTTGAAGTTTAGCCATTTTTGAAGAGGAAAACTGAAAGTAAAAGTGCTCCAGCAGCCAGACCGTGGACGGTAGGAACCTGAAATTTGACAGGTATTGACTTCACATCGATGTGCAAGCACATATCAAATTGCAACTCTCTATCTCCAATAGTTTTAGAGATATGGGCTTTCAAAGATTTGGCCTTTTCCCAAACAGAAATTGAAAAAGGTACCCCCAAACTAAAATGGTCATAACTGGGCCATTTTTGATCCTAGAGCTATAATTTTGGTACTGGGTGAAACTTTAGCATTTCTGCTATCTTTTTCATACAGAAAACAAAATTTCATATTTTTCAAAATTTCGAGAAAAATGAGTTTGAAAATTTGTACCCAATTTTCGAGAAGACAAATTCCTCAAATTTCAGTTTTAGAGAGTTGCCAACACTAAAAAATTCGTAGCACCCAGACTATTACCGGCAGGAACTTGAAATTTGACACATAATGACTTCATATCAATGCACAAACGCAGTGCAAATTGCAACTCTCCAGCTCCAATAGTTTCTGAGAAACAGGCTGTCAAAGATTTGCTATTTAATTGAAAAAGTGAAAAATTGACCCCAAAACTAAAATGGCCATCAACTGGCCAATTTTGATGCTAGAGCTTTGATTTTTGTACTGGGTGAAAGTTTAACATCTCTTCTGTCTATTTCAGTCGAAAACAGAGTTCGGACAAATTTTCAAACCTTGGAGAAAATCGACTTTGAAGTTTAGCCATTTTTTAAGAGGAAAACTGAAAGTAAAAGTGCTCCAGCAGCCAGACCGTGGACGGTAGGAACCTGAAATTTGACAGGTATTGACTTCACATCGATGTGCAAGCACATATCAAATTGCAACTCTCTATCTCCAATAGTTTTAGAGATATGGGCTTTCAAAGATTTGGCCTTTTCCCAAACAGAAATTGAAAAAGGTACCCCCAAACTAAAATGGTCATAACTGGGCCATTTTTGATCCTAGAGCTATAATTTTGGTACTGGGTGAAACTTTAGCATTTCTGCTATCTTTTTCATACAGAAAACAAAATTTCATATTTTTCAAAATTTCGAGAAAAATGAGTTTGAAAATTTGTACCCAATTTTCGAGAAGACAAATTCCTCAAATTTCAGTTTTAGAGAGTTGCCAACACTAAAAAATTCGTAGCACCCAGACTATTACCGGCAGGAACTTGAAATTTGACACATAATGACTTCATATCAATGCACAAACGCAGTGCAAATTGCAACTCTCCAGCTCCAATAGTTTCTGAGAAACAGGCTGTCAAAGATTTGCTATTTAATTGAAAAAGTGAAAAATTGACCCCAAAACTAAAATGGCCATCAACTGGCCAATTTTAATGCTAGAGCTTTGATTTTTGTACTGGGTGAAAGTTTAACATCTCTTCTGTCTATTTCAGTCGAAAACAGAGTTCGGACAAATTTTCAAACCTTGGAGAAAATCGACTTTGAAGTTTAGCCATTTTTGAAGAGGAAAACTGAAAGTAAAAGTGCTCCAGCAGCCAGACCGTGGACGGTAGGAACCTGAAATTTGACAGGTATTGACTTCACATCGATGTGCAAGCACATATCAAATTGCAACTCTCTATCTCCAATAGTTTTAGAGATATGGGCTTTCAAAGATTTGGCCTTTTCCCAAACAGAAATTGAAAAAGGTACCCCCAAACTAAAATGGTCATAACTGGGCCATTTTTGATCCTAGAGCTATAATTTTGGTACTGGGTGAAACTTTAGCATTTCTGCTATCTTTTTCATACAGAAAACAAAATTTCATATTTTTCAAAATTTCGAGAAAAATGAGTTTGAAAATTTGTACCCAATTTTCGAGAAGACAAATTCCTCAAATTTCAGTTTTAGAGAGTTGCCAACACTAAAAAATTCGTAGCACCCAGACTATTACCGGCAGGAACTTGAAATTTGACACATAATGACTTCATATCAATGCACAAACGCAGTGCAAATTGCAACTCTCCAGCTCCAATAGTTTCTGAGAAACAGGCTGTCAAAGATTTGCTATTTAATTGAAAAAGTGAAAAATTTACCCCAAAACTAAAATGGCCATAAACTGGCCATAAACTGGCCAATTTTGATGCTAGAGCTTTGATTTTTGTACTGGGTGAAAGTTTAACATCTCTTCTGTCTATTTCAGTCGAAAACAGAGTTCGGACAAATTTTCAAACCTTGGAGAAAGTTTAACATCTCTTCTGTCTATTTCAGTCGAAAACAGAGTTCGGACAAATTTTCAAACCACCCAGACTATTAACGGCAGGAACTTGAAATTTGACACATAATGACTTCATATCAATGCGCAAACGCAGTGCAAATTGCAACTCTCCAGCTCCAATAGTTTCTGAGAAACAGGCTGTCAAAGATTTGCTATTTAATTGAAAAAGTGAAAAATTTACCCCAAAACTAAAATGGCCATAAACTGGCTAGAGCTTTGATTTTTGTACTGGGTGAAAGTTTAACATCTCTTCTGTCTATTTCAGTCGAAAACAGAGTTCGGACAAATTTTCAAACCTTGGAGAAAATCGACTTTGAAGTTTAGCCATTTTTGAAGAGGAAAACTGAAAGTAAAAGTGCTCCAGCAGCCAGACCGTGGACGGTAGGAACCTGAAATTTGACAGGTATTGACTTCACATCGATGTGCAAGCACATATCAAATTGCAACTCTCTATCTCCAATAGTTTTAGAGATATGGGCTTTCAAAGATTTGGCCTTTTCCCAAACAGAAATTGAAAAAGGTACCCCCAAACTAAAATGGTCATAACTGGGCCATTTTTGATCCTAGAGCTATAATTTTGGTACTGGGTGAAACTTTAGCATTTCTGCTATCTTTTTCATACAGAAAACAAAATTTCATATTTTTCAAAATTTCGAGAAAAATGAGTTTGAAAATTTGTACCCAATTTTCGAGAAGACAAATTCCTCAAATTTCAGTTTTAGAGAGTTGCCAACACTAAAAAATTCGTAGCACCCAGACTATTACCGGCAGGAACTTGAAATTTGACACATAATGACTTCATATCAATGCACAAACGCAGTGCAAATTGCAACTCTCCAGCTCCAATAGTTTCTGAGAAACAGGCTGTCAAAGATTTGCTATTTAATTGAAAAAGTGAAAAATTGACCCCAAAACTAAAATGGCCATCAACTGGCCAATTTTGATGCTAGAGCTTTGATTTTTGTACTGGGTGAAAGTTTAACATCTCTTCTGTCTATTTCAGTCGAAAACAGAGTTCGGACAAATTTTCAAACCTTGGAGAAAATCGACTTTGAAGTTTAGCCATTTTTGAAGAGGAAAACTGAAAGTAAAAGTGCTCCAGCAGCCAGACCGTGGACGGTAGGAACCTGAAATTTGACAGGTATTGACTTCACATCGATGTGCAAGCACATATCAAATTGCAACTCTCTATCTCCAATAGTTTTAGAGATATGGGCTTTCAAAGATTTGGCCTTTTCCCAAACAGAAATTGAAAAAGGTACCCCCAAACTAAAATGGTCATAACTGGGCCATTTTTGATCCTAGAGCTATAATTTTGGTACTGGGTGAAACTTTAGCATTTCTGCTATCTTTTTCATACAGAAAACAAAATTTCATATTTTTCAAAATTTCGAGAAAAATGAGTTTGAAAATTTGTACCCAATTTTCGAGAAGACAAATTCCTCAAATTTCAGTTTTAGAGAGTTGCCAACACTAAAAAATTCGTAGCACCCAGACTATTACCGGCAGGAACTTGAAATTTGACACATAATGACTTCATATCAATGCACAAACGCAGTGCAAATTGCAACTCTCCAGCTCCAATAGTTTCTGAGAAACAGGCTGTCAAAGATTTGCTATTTAATTGAAAAAGTGAAAAATTGACCCCAAAACTAAAATGGCCATCAACTGGCCAATTTTAATGCTAGAGCTTTGATTTTTGTACTGGGTGAAAGTTTAACATCTCTTCTGTCTATTTCAGTCGAAAACAGAGTTCGGACAAATTTTCAAACCTTGGAGAAAATCGACTTTGAAGTTTAGCCATTTTTGAAGAGGAAAACTGAAAGTAAAAGTGCTCCAGCAGCCAGACCGTGGACGGTAGGAACCTGAAATTTGACAGGTATTGACTTCACATCGATGTGCAAGCACATATCAAATTGCAACTCTCTATCTCCAATAGTTTTAGAGATATGGGCTTTCAAAGATTTGGCCTTTTCCCAAACAGAAATTGAAAAAGGTACCCCCAAACTAAAATGGTCATAACTGGGCCATTTTTGATCCTAGAGCTATAATTTTGGTACTGGGTGAAACTTTAGCATTTCTGCTATCTTTTTCATACAGAAAACAAAATTTCATATTTTTCAAAATTTCGAGAAAAATGAGTTTGAAAATTTGTACCCAATTTTCGAGAAGACAAATTCCTCAAATTTCAGTTTTAGAGAGTTGCCAACACTAAAAAATTCGTAGCACCCAGACTATTACCGGCAGGAACTTGAAATTTGACACATAATGACTTCATATCAATGCACAAACGCAGTGCAAATTGCAACTCTCCAGCTCCAATAGTTTCTGAGAAACAGGCTGTCAAAGATTTGCTATTTAATTGAAAAAGTGAAAAATTTACCCCAAAACTAAAATGGCCATAAACTGGCCATAAACTGGCCAATTTTGATGCTAGAGCTTTGATTTTTGTACTGGGTGAAAGTTTAACATCTCTTCTGTCTATTTCAGTCGAAAACAGAGTTCGGACAAATTTTCAAACCTTGGAGAAAGTTTAACATCTCTTCTGTCTATTTCAGTCGAAAACAGAGTTCGGACAAATTTTCAAACCACCCAGACTATTAACGGCAGGAACTTGAAATTTGACACATAATGACTTCATATCAATGCGCAAACGCAGTGCAAATTGCAACTCTCCAGCTCCAATAGTTTCTGAGAAACAGGCTGTCAAAGATTTGCTATTTAATTGAAAAAGTGAAAAATTTACCCCAAAACTAAAATGGCCATAAACTGGCTAGAGCTTTGATTTTTGTACTGGGTGAAAGTTTAACATCTCTTCTGTCTATTTCAGTCGAAAACAGAGTTCGGACAAATTTTCAAACCTTGGAGAAAATCGACTTTGAAGTTTAGCCATTTTTGAAGAGGAAAACTGAAAGTAAAAGTGCTCCAGCAGCCAGACCGTGGACGGTAGGAACCTGAAATTTGACAGGTATTGACTTCACATCGATGTGCAAGCACATATCAAATTGCAACTCTCTATCTCCAATAGTTTTAGAGATATGGGCTTTCAAAGATTTGGCCTTTTCCCAAACAGAAATTGAAAAAGGTACCCCCAAACTAAAATGGTCATAACTGGGCCAATTTTGATCCTAGAGCTATAATTTGGGTACTGGGTGAAACTTTAGCATCTCTGCTATCTTTTTAATGCAGAAAAAAAAATTTCATATTTTTCAAAATTTCGAGAAAAATGAGTTTGAAAATTTGTACCCAATTTTCGAGAAGACAAATTCCTCAAATTTCAGTTTTAGAGAGTTGCCAACACTAAAAAATTCGAAGCACCCAGACTATTAACGGCAGGAACTTGAAATTTGACACATAATGACTTCATATCAATGCACAAACGCAGTGCAAATTACAACTCTCCAGCTCCAATAGTTTCTGAGAAACAGGCTGTCAAAGATTTGCTATTTAATTGAAAAAGTGAAAAATTGACCCCAAAACTAAAAATGGCCATAAACTGGCCAATTTTGATGCTAGAGCTTTGATTTTTGTACTGGGTGAAAGTTTAACATCTGTTCTGTCTATTTCAGTCGAAAACAGAGTTCGGACAAATTTTCAAACCTTGGAGAAAATCGACTTTGAAGTTTAGCCATTTTTGAAGAGGAAAACTGAAAGTAAAAGTGCTCCAGCAGCCAGACCGTGGACGGTAGGAACCTGAAATTTGACAGGTATTGACTTCACATCGATGTGCAAGCACATATCAAATGGCAACTCTCTATCTCCAATAGTTTTCGATATATGGGCTTTCAAAGATTTGGCCTTTTCCCAAACAGAAATTGAAAAAGGTACCCCCAAACTAAAATGGTCATAACTGGGCCAATGTTGATCCTAGAGCTATAATTTGGGTACTGGGTGAAACTTTAGCATTTCTGCTATCTTTTTCATGCAGAACAAAAAATTTCATATTTTTCAAAATTTCGAGAAAAATGAGTTTGAAAATTTGTACCCAATTTTCGAGAAGACAAATTCCTCAAATTTCAGTTTTAGAGAGTTGCCAACACTAAAAAATTCGTAGCACCCAGACTATTAACGGCAGGAACTTGAAATTTGACACATAATGACTTCATATCAATGCGCAAACGCAGTGCAAATTACAACTCTCCAGCTCCAATAGTTTCTGAGAAACAAGCTGTCAAAGATTTGCTATTTAATTGAAAAAGTGAAAAATTGACCCAAAAACTAAAATGGCCATAAACTGGCCAATTTTGATGCTAGAGCTTTGATTTTTGTACTGGGTGAAAGTTTAACATCTCTTCTGTCTATTTCAGTCGAAAACAGAGTTCGGACAAATTTTCAAACCTTGGAGAAAATCGACTTTGAAGTTTAGCCATTTTTGAAGAGGAAAACTGAAAGTAAAAGTGCTCCAGCAGCCAGAACGTGGACGGTAGGAACCTGAAATTTGACAGGTATTGACTTCACATCGATGTGCAAGCACATATCAAATGGCAACTCTCTATCTCCAATAGGTTTCGAGATATGGGCTTTCAAAGATTTGGCCTTTTCCCAAACAGAAATTGAAAAAGGTACCCCCAAACTAAAATGGTCATAACTGGGCCAATGTTGATCCTAGAGCTATAATTTGGGTACTGGGTGAAACTTTAGCATCTCTGCTATCTTTTTCATGCAGAAAAAAAAATTTCATATTTTTCAAAATTTCGAGAAAAATGAGTTTGAAAATTTGTACCCAATTTTCGAGAAGACAAATTCCTCAAATTTCAGTTTTAGAGAGTTGCCAACACTAAAAAATTCGTAGCACCCAGACTATTAACGGCAGGAACTTGAAATTTGACACATAATGACTTCATATCAATGCACAAACGCAGTGCAAATTACAACTCTCCAGCTCCAATAGTTTCTGAGAAACAGGCTGTCAAAGATTTGCTATTTAATTGAGAAAGTGAAAAATTGACCCCAAAACTAAAATGGCCATAAACTGGCCAATTTTGATGCTAGAGCTTTGATTTTTGTACTGGGTGAAAGTTTAACATCTCTTCTGTCTATTTCAGTCGAAAACAGAGTTCGGACAAATTTTCAAACCTTGGAGAAAATCGACTTTGAAGTTTAGCAATTTTAGAAGAGGAAAACTGAAAGTAAAAGTGCTCCAGCAGCCAGACCGTGGACGGTAGGAACCTGAAATTTGACAGGTATTGACTTCACATCGATGTGCAAGCACATATCAAATGGCAACTCTCTATCTCCAATAGGTTTCGATATATGGGCTTTCAAAGATTTGGCCTTTTCCCAAACAGAAATTGAAAAAGGTACCCCCAAACTAAAATGGTCATAACTGGGCCAATGTTGATTCTAGAGCTATAATTTGGGTACTGGGTGAAACTTTAGCATCTCTGCTATCTTTTTCATGCAGAAAACAAAATTTCATATTTTTCAAAATTTCGAGAAAAATGAGTTTGAAAATTTGTACCCAATTTTCGAGAAGACAAATTCCTCAAATTTCAGTTTTAGAGAGTTGCCAACACTAAAAAATTCGAAGCACCCAGACTATTAACGGCAGGAACTTGAAATTTGACACATAATGACTTCATATCCATGCACAAACGCAGTGCAAATTACAACTCTCCAGCTCCAATAGTTTCTGAGAAACAGGCTGTCAAAGATTTGCTATTTAATTGAAAAAGTGAAAAATTGACCCCAAAACTAAAAATGGCCATAAACTGGCCAATTTTGATGCTAGAGCTTTGATTTTTGTACTGGGTGAAAGTTTAACATCTGTTCTGTCTATTTCAGTCGAAAACAGAGTTCGGACAAATTTTCAAACCTTGGAGAAAATCGACTTTGAAGTTTAGCCATTTTTGAAGAGGAAAACTGAAAGTAAAAGTGCTCCAGCAGCCAGACCGTGGACGGTAGGAACCTGAAATTTGACAGGTATTGACTTCACATCGATGTGCAAGCACATATCAAATGGCAACTCTCTATCTCCAATAGGTTTCGAGGTATGGGCTTTCAAAGATTTGGCCTTTTCCCAAACAGAAATTGAAAAAGGTACCCCCAAACTAAAATGGTCATAACTGGGCCAATGTTGATCCTAGAGCTATAATTTGGGTACTGGGTGAAACTTTAGCATCTCTGCTATCTTTTTCATGCAGAAAAAAAAATTTCATATTTTTCAAAATTTCGAGAAAAATGAGTTTGAAAATTTGTACCCAATTTTCGAGAAGACAAATTCCTCAAATTTCAGTTTTAGAGAGTTGCCAACACTAAAAAATTCGTAGCACCCAGACTATTAACGGCAGGAACTTGAAATTTGACACATAATGACTTCATATCAATGCACAAACGCAGTGCAAATTACAACTCTCCAGCTCCAATAGTTTCTGAGAAACAGGCTGTCAAAGATTTGCTATTTAATTGAGAAAGTGAAAAATTGACCCCAAAACTAAAAATGGCCATAAACTGGCCAATTTTGATGCTAGAGCTTTGATTTTTGTACTGGGTGAAAGTTTAACATCTGTTCTGTCTATTTCAGTCGAAAACAGAGTTCGGACAAATTTTCAAACCTTGGAGAAAATCGACTTTGAAGTTTAGCCATTTTTGAAGAGGAAAACTGAAAGTAAAAGTGCTCCAGCAGCCAGACCGTGGACGGTAGGAACCTGAAATTTGACAGGTATTGACTTCACATCGATGTGCAAGCACATATCAAATGGCAACTCTCTATCTCCAATAGGTTTCGAGGTATGGGCTTTCAAAGATTTGGCCTTTTCCCAAACAGAAATTGAAAAAGGTACCCCCAAACTAAAATGGTCATAACTGGGCCAATGTTGATCCTAGAGCTATAATTTGGGTACTGGGTGAAACTTTAGCATCTCTGCTATCTTTTTCATGCAGAAAAAAAAATTTCATATTTTTCAAAATTTCGAGAAAAATGAGTTTGAAAATTTGTACCCAATTTTCGAGAAGACAAATTCCTCAAATTTCAGTTTTAGAGAGTTGCCAACACTAAAAAATTCGTAGCACCCAGACTATTAACGGCAGGAACTTGAAATTTGACACATAATGACTTCATATCAATGCACAAACGCAGTGCAAATTACAACTCTCCAGCTCCAATAGTTTCTGAGAAACAGGCTGTCAAAGATTTGCTATTTAATTGAGAAAGTGAAAAATTGACCCCAAAACTAAAATGGCCATAAACTGGCCAATTTTGATGCTAGAGCTTTGATTTTTGTACTGGGTGAAAGTTTAACATCTGTTCTGTCTATTTCAGTCGAAAACAGAGTTCGGACAAATTTTCAAACCTTGGAGAAAATCGACTTTGAAGTTTAGCCATTTTTGAAGAGGAAAACTGAAAGTAAAAGTGCTCCAGCAGCCAGACCGTGGACGGTAGGAACCTGAAATTTGACAGGTATTGACTTCACATCGATGTGCAAGCACATATCAAATGGCAACTCTCTATCTCCAATAGGTTTCGATATATGGGCTTTCAAAGATTTGGCCTTTTCCCAAACAGAAATTGAAAAAGGTACCCCCAAACTAAAATGGTCATAACTGGGCCAATTTTGATCCTAGAGCTATAATTTGGGTACTGGGTGAAACTTTAGCATCTCTGCTATCTTTTTCATGCAGAAAACAAAATTTCATATTTTTCAAAATTTCGAGAAAAATGAGTTTGAAAATTTGTACCCAATTTTCGAGAAGACAAATTCCTCAAATTTCAGTTTTAGAGAGTTGCCAACACTAAAAAATTCGAAGCACCCAGACTATTAACGGCAGGAACTTGAAATTTGACACATAATGACTTCATATCAATGCACAAACGCAGTGCAAATTACAACTCTCCAGCTCCAATAGTTTCTGAGAAACAGGCTGTCAAAGATTTGCTATTTAATTGAAAAAGTGAAAAATTGACCCCAAAACTAAAAATGGCCATAAACTGGCCAATTTTGATGCTAGAGCTTTGATTTTTGTACTGGGTGAAAGTTTAACATCTCTTCTGTCTATTTCAGTCGAAAACAGAGTTCGGACAAATTTTCAAACCTTGGAGAAAATCGACTTTGAAGTTTAGCCATTTTTGAAGAGGAAAACTGAAAGTAAAAGTGCTCCAGCAGCCAGACCGTGGACGGTAGGAACCTGAAATTTGACAGGTATTGACTTCACATCGATGTGCAAGCACATATCAAATGGCAACTCTCTATCTACAATAGGTTTCGAGATATGGGCTTTCAAAAATTTGGCTTTTTCCCAACCAGAAATTGAAAAAGGTACCCCCAAACTAAAATGGTCATAACTGGGCCAATTTTGATCCTAGAGCTATAATTTTGGTACTGGGTGAAACTTTAGCATCTCTGCTATCTTTTTCATGCAGAACAAAAAAAAATCATATTTTTCAAAATTTCGAGAAAAATGAGTTTGAAAATTTGTACCCAATTTTCGAGAAGACAAATTCCTCAAATTTCAGTTTTAGAGAGTTGCCAACACTAAAAAATTCGAAGCACCCAGACTATTAACGGCAGGAACTTGAAATTTGACACATAATGACTTCATATCAATGCGCAAACGCAGTGCAAATTACAACTCTCCAGCTCCAATAGTTTCTGAGAAACAAGCTGTCAAAGATTTGCTATTTAATTGAAAAAGTGAAAAATTGACCCAAAAACTAAAATGGCCATAAACTGGCCAATTTTGATGCTAGAGCTTTGATTTTTGTACTGGGTGAAAGTTTAACATCTCTTCTGTCTATTTCAGTCGAAAACAGAGTTCGGACAAATTTTCAAACCTTGGAGAAAATCGACTTTGAAGTTTAGCCATTTTTGAAGAGGAAAACTGAAAGTAAAAGTGCTCCAGCAGCCAGAACGTGGACGGTAGGAACCTGAAATTTGACAGGTATTGACTTCACATCGATGTGCAAGCACATATCAAATGGCAACTCTCTATCTCCAATAGGTTTCGAGGTATGGGCTTTCAAAGATTTGGCCTTTTCCCAAACAGAAATTGAAAAAGGTACCCCCAAACTAAAATGGTCATAACTGGGCCAATGTTGATCCTAGAGCTATAATTTGGGTACTGGGTGAAACTTTAGCATCTCTGCTATCTTTTTCATGCAGAAAAAAAAATTTCATATTTTTCAAAATTTCGAGAAAAATGAGTTTGAAAATTTGTACCCAATTTTCGAGAAGACAAATTCCTCAAATTTCAGTTTTAGAGAGTTGCCAACACTAAAAAATTCGTAGCACCCAGACTATTAACGGCAGGAACTTGAAATTTGACACATAATGACTTCATATCAATGCACAAACGCAGTGCAAATTACAACTCTCCAGCTCCAATAGTTTCTGAGAAACAGGCTGTCAAAGATTTGCTATTTAATTGAGAAAGTGAAAAATTGACCCCAAAACTAAAATGGCCATAAACTGGCCAATTTTGATGCTAGAGCTTTGATTTTTGTACTGGGTGAAAGTTTAACATCTGTTCTGTCTATTTCAGTCGAAAACAGAGTTCGGACAAATTTTCAAACCTTGGAGAAAATCGACTTTGAAGTTTAGCCATTTTTGAAGAGGAAAACTGAAAGTAAAAGTGCTCCAGCAGCCAGAACGTGGACGGTAGGAACCTGAAATTTGACAGGTATTGACTTCACATCGATGTGCAAGCACATATCAAATGGCAACTCTCTATCTCCAATAGGTTTCGAGGTATGGGCTTTCAAAGATTTGGCCTTTTCCCAAACAGAAATTGAAAAAGGTACCCCCAAACTAAAATGGTCATAACTGGGCCAATGTTGATCCTAGAGCTATAATTTGGGTACTGGGTGAAACTTTAGCATCTCTGCTATCTTTTTCATGCAGAAAAAAAAATTTCATATTTTTCAAAATTTCGAGAAAAATGAGTTTGAAAATTTGTACCCAATTTTCGAGAAGACAAATTCCTCAAATTTCAGTTTTAGAGAGTTGCCAACACTAAAAAATTCGTAGCACCCAGACTATTAACGGCAGGAACTTGAAATTTGACACATAATGACTTCATATCAATGCACAAACGCAGTGCAAATTACAACTCTCCAGCTCCAATAGTTTCTGAGAAACAGGCTGTCAAAGATTTGCTATTTAATTGAGAAAGTGAAAAATTGACCCCAAAACTAAAATGGCCATAAACTGGCCAATTTTGATGCTAGAGCTTTGATTTTTGTACTGGGTGAAAGTTTAACATCTCTTCTGTCTATTTCAGTCGAAAACAGAGTTCGGACAAATTTTCAAACCTTGGAGAAAATCGACTTTGAAGTTTAGCCATTTTTGAAGAGGAAAACTGAAAGTAAAAGTGCTCCAGCAGCCAGACCGTGGACGGTAGGAACCTGAAATTTGACAGGTATTGACTTCACATCGATGTGCAAGCACATATCAAATGGCAACTCTCTATCTCCAATAGGTTTCGATATATGGGCTTTCAAAGATTTGGCCTTTTCCCAAACAGAAATTGAAAAAGGTACCCCCAAACTAAAATGGTCATAACTGGGCCAATGTTGATCCTAGAGCTATAATTTGGGTACTGGGTGAAACTTTAGCATCTCTGCTATCTTTTTCATGCAGAAAACAAAATTTCATATTTTTCAAAATTTCGAGAAAAATGAGTTTGAAAATTTGTACCCAATTTTCGAGAAGACAAATTCCTCAAATTTCAGTTTTAGAGAGTTGCCAACACTAAAAAATTCGAAGCACCCAGACTATTAACGGCAGGAACTTGAAATTTGACACATAATGACTTCATATCAATGCACAAACGCAGTGCAAATTACAACTCTCCAGCTCCAATAGTTTCTGAGAAACAGGCTGTCAAAGATTTGCTATTTAATTGAAAAAGTGAAAAATTGACCCCAAAACTAAAAATGGCCATAAACTGGCCAATTTTGATGCTAGAGCTTTGATTTTTGTACTGGGTGAAAGTTTAACATCTCTTCTGTCTATTTCAGTCGAAAACAGAGTTCGGACAAATTTTCAAACCTTAGAGAAAATCGACTTTGAAGTTTAGCCATTTTTGAAGAGGAAAACTGAAAGTAAAAGTGCTCCAGCAGCCAGACCGTGGACGGTAGGAACCTGAAATTTGACAGGTATTGACTTCACATCGATGTGCAAGCACATATCAAATGGCAACTCTCTATCTACAATAGGTTTCGAGATATGGGCTTTCAAAAATTTGGCTTTTTCCCAACCAGAAATTGAAAAAGGTACCCCCAAACTAAAATGGTCATAACTGGGCCAATTTTGATCCTAGAGCTATAATTTTGGTACTGGGTGAAACTTTAGCATCTCTGCTATCTTTTTCATGCAGAACAAAAAAAAATCATATTTTTCAAAATTTCGAGAAAAATGAGTTTGAAAATTTGTACCCAATTTTCGAGAAGACAAATTCCTCAAATTTCAGTTTTAGAGAGTTGCCAACACTAAAAAAATCGTAGCACCCAGACTATTAACGGCAGGAACTTGAAATTTGACACATAATGACTTCATATCAATGCGCAAACGCAGTGCAAATTACAACTCTCCAGCTCCAATAGTTTCTGAGAAACAGGGCTGTCAAAGATTTGCTATTTAATTGAAAAAGTGAAAAATTGACCCCAAAACTAAAATGGCCATAAACTGGCCAATTTTGATGCTAGAGCTTTGATTTTTGTACTGGGTGAAAGTTTAACATCTCTTCTGTCTATTTCAGTCGAAAACAGAGTTCGGACAAATTTTCAAACCTTGGAGAAAATCGACTTTGAAGTATAGCCATTTTTGAAGAGGAAAACTGAAAGTAAAAGTGCTCCAGCAGCCAGACCGTGGACGGTAGGAACCTGAAATTTGACAGGTATTGACTTCACATCGATGTGCAAGCACATATCAAATGGCAACTCTCTATCTCCAATAGTTGTCGATATATGGGCTTTCAAAGATTTGGCCTTTTCCCAAACAGAAATTGAAAAAGGTACCCAAAACTAAAATGGTCATAACTGGGCCAATGTTGATCCTAGAGCTATAATTTGGGTACTGGGTGAAAGTTTAACATCTCTTCTGTCTATTTCAGTCGAAAACAGAGTTCGGACAAATTTTCAAACCTTGGAGAAAATCGACTTTGAAGTATAGCCATTTTTGAAGAGGAAAACTGAAAGTAAAAGTGCTCCAGCAGCCAGACCGTGGACGGTAGGAACCTGAAATTTGACAGGTATTGACTTCACATCGATGTGCAAGCACATATCAAATGGCAACTCTCTATCTCCAATAGGTTTCGATATATGGGCTTTCAAAGATTTGGCCTTTTCCCAAACAGGAATTGAAAAAGGTACCCCCAAACTAAAATGGTCATAACTGGGCCAATGTTTATCCTAGAGCTATAATTTGGGTACTGGGTGAAAGTTTAACATCTCTTCTGTCTATTTCAGTCGAAAACAGAGTTCGGACAAATTTTCAAACCTTGGAGAAAATCGACTTTGAAGTATAGCCATTTTTGAAGAGGAAAACTGAAAGTAAAAGTGCCCCAGCAGCCAGACCGTGGACGGTAGGGACCTGAAATTTGACAGGTATTGACTTCACATCGATGTGCAAGCACATATCAAATGGCAACTCTCTATCTCCAATAGGTTTCGAGATATGGGCTTTCAAAAATTTGGCCTTTTCCCAACCAGAAATTGAAAAAGGTACCCCCAAACTAAAATGGTCATAACTGGGCCAATTTTGATCCTAGAGCTATAATTTTGGTACTGGGTGAAACTTTAGCATTTCTGCTATCTTTTTAAAGCAGAAAAAAAAATTTCATATTTTTCAAAATTTCGAGAAAAATGAGTTTGAAAATTTCGAGAAGACAAATTCCTCAAATTTCAGTTTTAGAGAGTTGCCAACACTAAAAAAATCGTAGCACCCAGACTATTAACGGCAGGAACTTGAAATTTGACACATAATGACTTCATATCAATGCGCAAACGCAGTGCAAATTACAACTCTCCAGCTCCAATAGTTTCTGAGAAACAAGCTGTCAAAAATTTGCTATTTAATTGAGAAAGTGAAAAATTGACCCCAAAACTAAAATGGCCATTAACTGGCCAATTTTGATGCTAGAGCTTTGATTTTTGTACTGGGTGAAAGTTTAACATCTCTTCTGTCTATTTCAGTCGAAAACAGAGTTCGGACAAATTTTCAAACCTTGGAGAAAATCGACTTTGAAGTTTAGCCATTTTTGAAGAGGAAAACTGAAAGTAAAAGTGCTCCAGCAGCCAGACCGTGGACGGTAGGAACCTGAAATTTGACAGGTATTGACTTCACATCGATGTGCAAGCACATATCAAATATCAACTCTCTATCTCCAATAGGTTTCGAGATATGGGCTTTCAAAAATTTGTCTTTTTCCCAACCAGAAATTGAAAAAGGTACCCCCAAACTAAAATGGTCATAACTGGGCCAATTTTGATCCTAGAGCTATAATTTTGGTACTGGGTGAAACTTTAGCATCTCTGCTATCTTTTTCATGCAGAACAAAAAAAATACATATTTTTCAAAATTTCGAGAAAAATGAGTTTGAAAATTTGTACCCAATTTTCGAGAAGACAAATTCCTCAAATTTCAGTTTTAGAGAGTTGCCAACACTAAAAAAATCGTAGCACCCAGACTATTAACGGCAGGAACTTGAAATTTGACACATAATGACTTCATATCAATGCGCAAACGCAGTGCAAATTACAACTCTCCAGCTCCAATAGTTTCTGAGAAACAGGGCTGTCAAAGATTTGCTATTTAATTGAAAAAGTGAAAAATTGACCCCAAAACTAAAATGGCCATAAACTGGCCAATTTTGATGCTAGAGCTTTGATTTTTGTACTGGGTGAAAGTTTAACATCTCTTCTGTCTATTTCAGTCGAAAACAGAGTTCGGACAAATTTTCAAACCTTGGAGAAAATCGACTTTGAAGTTTAGCCATTTTTGAAGAGGAAAACTGAAAGTAAAAGTGCTCCAGCAGCCAGACCGTGGACGGTAGGAACCTGAAATTGGACAGGTATTGACTTCACATCGATGTGCAAGCACATATCAAATGGCAACTCTCTATCTCCAATAGTTGTCGATATATGGGCTTTCAAAGATTTGGCCTTTTCACAAACAGAAATTGAAAAAGGTACCCCCAAACTAAAATGGTCATAACTGGGCCAATTTTGATCCTAGAGCTATAATTTTGGTACTGGGTGAAACTTTAGCATTTCTGCTATCTTTTTCATTCAGAAAAAAAAATTTCATATTTTTCAAAATTTCGAGAAAAATGAGTTTGAAAATTTGTACCCAATTTTCGAGAAGACAAATTCCTCAAATTTCAGTTTTAGAGAGTTGCCAACACTAAAAAATTCGAAGCACCCAGACTATTAACGGCAGGAACTTGAAATTTGACACATAATGACTTCATATCAATGCACAAACGCAGTGCAAATTACAACTCTCCAGCTCCAATAGTTTCTGAGAAACAGGCTGTCAAAGATTTGCTATTTAATTGAAAAAGTGAAAAATTGACCCCAAAACTAAAAATGGCCATAAACTGGCCAATTTTGATGCTAGAGCTTTGATTTTTGTACTGGGTGAAAGTTTAACATCTGTTCTGTCTATTGCAGTCGAAAACAGAGTTCGGACAAATTTTCAAACCTTGGAGAAAATCGAATTTGAAGTTTAGCCATTTTTGAAGAGGAAAACTGAAAGTAAAAGTGCTCCAGCAGCCAGACCGTGGACGGTAGGAACCTGAAATTTGACAGGTATTGACTTCACATCGATGTGCAAGCACATATCAAATGGCAACTCTCTATCTCCAATAGGTTTCGAGATATGGGCTTTCAAAGATTTGGCCTTTTCCCAACCAGAAATTGAAAAAGGTACCCCCAAACTAAAATGGTCATAACTGGGCCAATTTTGATCCTAGAGCTATAATTTTGGTACTGGGTGAAACTTTAGCATTTCTGCTATCTTTTTCATTCAGAAAAAAAAATTTCATATTTTTCAAAATTTCGAGAAAGATGAGTTTGAAAATTTGTACCCAATTTTCGAGAAGACAAATTCCTCAAATTTCAGTTTTAGAGAGTTGCCAACACTAAAAAATTCGAAGCACCCAGACTATTAACGGCAGGAACTTGAAATTTGACACATAATGACTTCATATCAATGCACAAACGCAGTGCAAATTACAACTCTCCAGCTCCAATAGTTTTTGAGAAACAGGCTGTCAAAGATTTGCTATTTAATTGAAAAAGTGAAAAATTGACCCCAAAACTAAAAATGGCCATAAACTGGCCAATTTTGATGCTAGAGCTTTGATTTTTGTACTGGGTGAAAGTTTAACATCTGTTCTGTCTATTTCAGTCGAAAACAGAGTTCGGACAAATTTTCAAACCTTGGAGAAAATCGAATTTGAAGTTTAGCCATTTTTGAAGAGGAAAACTGAAAGTAAAAGTGCTCCAGCAGCCAGACCGTGGACGGTAGGAACCTGAAATTTGACAGGTATTGACTTCACATCGATGTGCAAGCACATATCAAATGGCAACTCTCTATCTCCAATAGGTTTTGATATATGGGCTTTCAAAGATTTGGCCTTTTCCCAAACAGAAATTGAAAAAGGTACCCCCAAACTAAAATGGTCATAACTGGGCCAATTTTGATCCTAGAGCTATAATTTTGGTACTGGGTGAAACTTTAGCATTTCTGCTATCTTTTTCATGCAGAAAAAAAAATTTCATATTTTTCAAAATTTCGAGAAAGATGAGTTTGAAAATTTGTACCCAATTTTCGAGAAGACAAATTCCTCAAATTTCAGTTTTAGAGAGTTGCCAACACTAAAAAATTCGAAGCACCCAGACTATTAACGGCAGGAACTTGAAATTTGACACATAATGACTTCATATCAATGCACAAACGCAGTGCAAATGACAACTCTCCAGCTCCAATAGTTTCTGAGAAACAGGCTGTCAAAGATTTGCTATTTAATTGAAAAAGTGAAAAATTGACCCCAAAACTAAAAATGGCCATAAACTGGCCAATTTTGATGCTAGAGCTTTGATTTTTGTACTGGGTGAAAGTTTAACATCTGTTCTGTCTATTTCAGTCGAAAACAGAGTTCGGACAAATTTTCAAACCTTGGAGAAAATCGACTTTGAAGTTTAGCCATTTTTGAAGAGGAAAACTGAAAGTAAAAGTGCTCCAGCAGCCAGACCGTATACGGTAGGAACCTGAAATTTGACAGGTATTGACTTCACATCGATGTGCAAGCACATATCAAATTGCAACTCTCTATCTCCAATAGGTTTCGAGATATGGGCTTTCAAAGATTTGACCTTTTCCCAAACAGAAATTGAAAAAGGTACCCCCAAACTAAAATGGTCATAACTGGGCCAATTTTGATCCTAGAGCTAAAATTTTGGTACTGGGTGAAACTTTAGCATTTCTGCTATCTTTTTCATGCAGAAAAAAAAATTTCATATTTTTCAAAATTTCGAGAAAAATGAGTTTGAAAATTTGTACCCAATTTTCGAGAAGACAAATTCCTCAAATTTCAGTTTTAGAGAGTTGCCAACACTAAAAAATTCGAAGCACCCAGACTATTAACGGCAGGAACTTGAAATTTGACACATAATGACTTCATATCAATGCACAAACGCAGTGCAAATTACAACTCTCCAGCTCCAATAGTTTCTGAGAAACAGGCTGTCAAAGATTTGCTATTTAATTGAAAAAGTGAAAAATTGACCCCAAAACTAAAAATGGCCATAAACTGGCCAATTTTGATGCTAGAGCTTTGATTTTTGTACTGGGTGAAAGTTTAACATCTGTTCTGTCTATTTCAGTCGAAAACAGAGTTCGGACAAATTTTCAAACCTTGGAGAAAATCGACTTTGAAGTTTAGCCATTTTTGAAGAGGAAAACTGAAAGTAAAAGTGCTCCAGCAGCCAGACCGTGGACGGTAGGAACCTGAAATTTGACAGGTACTGACTTCACATCGATGTGCAAGCACATATCAAATGGCAACTCTCTATCTTCAATAGTTTTCGATATATGGGCTTTCAAAGATTTGGCCTTTTCCCAAACAGAAATTGAAAAAGGTACCCCCAAACTAAAATGGTCATAACTGGGCCAATTTTGATCCTAGAGCTATAATTTTGGTACTGGGTGAAACTTTAGCATTTCTGCTATCTTTTTCATGCAGAACAAAAAAAATTCATATTTTTCAAAATTTCGAGAAAAATGAGTTTGAAAATTTGTACCCAATTTTCGAGAAGACAAATTCCTCAAATTTCAGTTTTAGAGAGTTGCCAACACTAAAAAATTCGAAGCACCCAGACTATTAACGGCAGGAACTTGAAATTTGACACATAATGACTTCATATCAATGCACAAACGCAGTGCAAATGACAACTCTCCAGCTCCAATAGTTTCTGAGAAACAGGCTGTCAAAGATTTGCTATTTAATTGAAAAAGTGAAAAATTGACCCCAAAACTAAAAATGGCCATAAACTGGCCAATTTTGATGCTAGAGCTTTGATTTTTGTACTGGGTGAAAGTTTAACATCTGTTCTGTCTATTTCAGTCGAAAACAGAGTTCGGACAAATTTTCAAACCTTGGAGAAAATCGACTTTGAAGTTTAGCCATTTTTGAAGAGGAAAACTGAAAGTAAAAGTGCTCCAGCAGCCAGACCGTATACGGTAGGAACCTGAAATTTGACAGGTATTGACTTCACATCGATGTGCAAGCACATATCAAATTGCAACTCTCTATCTCCAATAGGTTTCGAGATATGGGCTTTCAAAGATTTGACCTTTTCCCAAACAGAAATTGAAAAAGGTACCCCCAAACTAAAATGGTCATAACTGGGCCAATTTTGATCCTAGAGCTAAAATTTTGGTACTGGGTGAAACTTTAGCATTTCTGCTATCTTTTTCATGCAGAAAAAAAAATTTCATATTTTTCAAAATTTCGAGAAAAATGAGTTTGAAAATTTGTACCCAATTTTCGAGAAGACAAATTCCTCAAATTTCAGTTTTAGAGAGTTGCCAACACTAAAAAATTCGAAGCACCCAGACTATTAACGGCAGGAACTTGAAATTTGACACATAATGACTTCATATCAATGCACAAACGCAGTGCAAATTACAACTCTCCAGCTCCAATAGTTTCTGAGAAACAGGCTGTCAAAGATTTGCTATTTAATTGAAAAAGTGAAAAATTGACCCCAAAACTAAAAATGGCCATAAACTGGCCAATTTTGATGCTAGAGCTTTGATTTTTGTACTGGGTGAAAGTTTAACATCTGTTCTGTCTATTTCAGTCGAAAACAGAGTTCGGACAAATTTTCAAACCTTGGAGAAAATCGACTTTGAAGTTTAGCCATTTTTGAAGAGGAAAACTGAAAGTAAAAGTGCTCCAGCAGCCAGACCGTGGACGGTAGGAACCTGAAATTTGACAGGTACTGACTTCACATCGATGTGCAAGCACATATCAAATGGCAACTCTCTATCTTCAATAGTTTTCGATATATGGGCTTTCAAAGATTTGGCCTTTTCCCAAACAGAAATTGAAAAAGGTACCCCCAAACTAAAATGGTCATAACTGGGCCAATTTTGATCCTAGAGCTATAATTTTGGTACTGGGTGAAACTTTAGCATTTCTGCTATCTTTTTCATGCAGAACAAAAAAAATTCATATTTTTCAAAATTTCGAGAAAAATGAGTTTGAAAATTTGTACCCAATTTTCGAGAAGACAAATTCCTCAAATTTCAGTTTTAGAGAGTTGCCAACACTAAAAAATTCGAAGCACCCAGACTATTAACGGCAGGAACTTGAAATTTGACACATAATGACTTCATATCAATGCACAAACGCAGTGCAAATTACAACTCTCCAGCTCCAATAGTTTCTGAGAAACAGGCTGTCAAAGATTTGCTATTTAATTGAAAAAGTGAAAAATTGACCCCAAAACTAAAAATGGCCATAAACTGGCCAATTTTGATGCTAGAGCTTTGATTTTTGTACTGGGTGAAAGTTTAACATCTGTTCTGTCTATTTCAGTCGAAAACAGAGTTCGGACAAATTTTCAAACCTTGGAGAAAATCGAATTTGAAGTTTAGCCATTTTTGAAGAGGAAAACTGAAAGTAAAAGTGCTCCAGCAGCCAGACCGTGGACGGTAGGAACCTGAAATTTGACAGGTATTGACTTCACATCGATGTGCAAGCACATATCAAATGGCAACTCTCTATCTCCAATAGGTTTTGATATATGGGCTTTCAAAGATTTGGCCTTTTCCCAAACAGAAATTGAAAAAGGTACCCCCAAACTAAAATGGTCATAACTGGGTAAATTTTGATCCTAGAGCTATAATTTTGGTACTGGGTGAAACTTTAGCATTTCTGCTTCCTTTTTCATGCAGAAAAAAAAATTTCATATTTTTCAAAATTTCGAGAAAAATGAGTTTGAAAATTTGTACCCAATTTTCGAGAAGACAAATTCCTCAAATTTCAGTTTTAGAGAGTTGCCAACACTAAAAAATTCGAAGCACCCAGACTATTAACGACAGGAACTTGAAATTTGACACATAATGACTTCATATCAATGCACAAACGCAGTGCAAATTACAACTCTCCAGCTCCAATAGTTTCTGAGAAACAGGCTGTCAAAGATTTGCTATTTAATTGAAAAAGTGAAAAATTGACCCCAAAACTAAAAATGGCCATAAACTGGCCAATTTTGATGATAGAGCTTTGATTTTTGTACTGGGTGAAAGTTTAACATCTCTTCTGTCTATTTCAGTCGAAAACAGAGTTCGGACAAATTTTCAAACCTTGGAGAAAATCGACTTTGAAGTTTAGCCATTTTTGAAGAGGAAAACTGAAAGTAAAAGTGCTCCAGCAGCCAGACCGTATACGGTAGGAACCTGAAATTTGACAGGTATTGACTTCACATCGATGTGCAAGCACATATCAAATTGCAACTCTCTATCTCCAATAGGTTTCGAGATATGGGCTTTCAAAGATTTGACCTTTTCCCAAACAGAAATTGAAAAAGGTACCCCCAAACTAAAATGGTCATAACTGGGCCAATTTTGATCCTAGAGCTAAAATTTTGGTACTGGGTGAAACTTTAGCATTTCTGCTATCTTTTTCATGCAGAAAAAAAAATTTCATATTTTTCAAAATTTCGAGAAAAATGAGTTTGAAAATTTGTACCCAATTTTCGAGAAGACAAATTCCTCAAATTTCAGTTTTAGAGAGTTGCCAACACTAAAAAATTCGAAGCACCCAGACTATTAACGGCAGGAACTTGAAATTTGACACATAATGACTTCATATCAATGCACAAACGCAGTGCAAATTACAACTCTCCAGCTCCAATAGTTTCTGAGAAACAGGCTGTCAAAGATTTGCTATTTAATTGAAAAAGTGAAAAATTGACCCCAAAACTAAAAATGGCCATAAACTGGCCAATTTTGATGCTAGAGCTTTGATTTTTGTACTGGGTGAAAGTTTAACATCTGTTCTGTCTATTTCAGTCGAAAACAGAGTTCGGACAAATTTTCAAACCTTGGAGAAAATCGACTTTGAAGTTTAGCCATTTTTGAAGAGGAAAACTGAAAGTAAAAGTGCTCCAGCAGCCAGACCGTGGACGGTAGGAACCTGAAATTTGACAGGTACTGACTTCACATCGATGTGCAAGCACATATCAAATGGCAACTCTCTATCTTCAATAGTTTTCGATATATGGGCTTTCAAAGATTTGGCCTTTTCCCAAACAGAAATTGAAAAAGGTACCCCCAAACTAAAATGGTCATAACTGGGCCAATTTTGATCCTAGAGCTATAATTTTGGTACTGGGTGAAACTTTAGCATTTCTGCTATCTTTTTCATGCAGAACAAAAAAAATTCATATTTTTCAAAATTTCGAGAAAAATGAGTTTGAAAATTTGTACCCAATTTTCGAGAAGACAAATTCCTCAAATTTCAGTTTTAGAGAGTTGCCAACACTAAAAAATTCGAAGCACCCAGACTATTAACGGCAGGAACTTGAAATTTGACACATAATGACTTCATATCAATGCACAAACGCAGTGCAAATTACAACTCTCCAGCTCCAATAGTTTCTGAGAAACAGGCTGTCAAAGATTTGCTATTTAATTGAAAAAGTGAAAAATTGACCCCAAAACTAAAAATGGCCATAAACTGGCCAATTTTGATGCTAGAGCTTTGATTTTTGTACTGGGTGAAAGTTTAACATCTGTTCTGTCTATTTCAGTCGAAAACAGAGTTCGGACAAATTTTCAAACCTTGGAGAAAATCGAATTTGAAGTTTAGCCATTTTTGAAGAGGAAAACTGAAAGTAAAAGTGCTCCAGCAGCCAGACCGTGGACGGTAGGAACCTGAAATTTGACAGGTATTGACTTCACATCGATGTGCAAGCACATATCAAATGGCAACTCTCTATCTCCAATAGGTTTTGATATATGGGCTTTCAAAGATTTGGCCTTTTCCCAAACAGAAATTGAAAAAGGTACCCCCAAACTAAAATGGTCATAACTGGGCCAATTTTGATCCTAGAGCTATAATTTTGGTACTGGGTGAAACTTTAGCATTTCTGCTTCCTTTTTCATGCAGAAAAAAAAATTTCATATTTTTCAAAATTTCGAGAAAAATGAGTTTGAAAATTTGTACCCAATTTTCGAGAAGACAAATTCCTCAAATTTCAGTTTTAGAGAGTTGCCAACACTAAAAAATTCGAAGCACCCAGACTATTAACGACAGGAACTTGAAATTTGACACATAATGACTTCATATCAATGCACAAACGCAGTGCAAATTACAACTCTCCAGCTCCAATAGTTTCTGAGAAACAGGCTGTCAAAGATTTGCTATTTAATTGAAAAAGTGAAAAATTGACCCCAAAACTAAAAATGGCCATAAACTGGCCAATTTTGATGATAGAGCTTTGATTTTTGTACTGGGTGAAAGTTTAACATCTCTTCTGTCTATTTCAGTCGAAAACAGAGTTCGGACAAATTTTCAAACCTTGGAGAAAATCGAATTTGAAGTTTAGCCATTTTTGAAGAGGAAAACTGAAAGTAAAAGTGCTCCAGCAGCCAGACCATGGACGGTAGGAACCTGAAATTTGACAGGTATTGACTTCACATCGATGTGCAAGCACATATCAAATGGCAACTCTCTATCTCCAATAGGTTTCGAGATATGGGCTTTCAAAAATTTGGCCTTTTCCCAACCAGAAATTGAAAAAGGTACCCCCAAACTAAAATGGTCATAACTGGGCCAATTTTGATCCTAGAGCTATAATTTTGGTACTGGGTGAAACTTTAGCATTTCTGCTATCTTTTTCATTCAGAAAAAAAAATTTCATATTTTTCAAAATTTCGAGAAAGATGAGTTTGAAAATTTGTACCCAACTTTCGAGAAGACAAATTCCTCAAATTTCAGTTTTAGAGAGTTGCCAACACTAAAAAATTCGAAGCACCCAGACTATTAACGGCAGGAACTTGAAATTTGACACATAATGACTTCATATCAATGCACAAACGCAGTGCAAATTACAACTCTCCAGCTCCAATAGTTTCTGAGAAACAGGCTGTCAAAGATTTGCTATTTAATTGAAAAAGTGAAAAATTGACCCCAAAACTAAAAATGGCCATAAACTGGCCAATTTTGATGCTAGAGCTTTGATTTTTGTACTGGGTGAAAGTTTAACATCTGTTCTGTCTATTTCAGTCGAAAACAGAGTTCGGACAAATTTTCAAACCTTGGAGAAAATCGAATTTGAAGTTTAGCCATTTTTGAAGAGGAAAACTGAAAGTAAAAGTGCTCCAGCAGCCAGACCGTGGACGGTAGGAACCTGAAATTTGACAGGTATTGACTTCACATCGATGTGCAAGCACACATCAAATGGCAACTCTCTATCTCCAATAGGTTTTGATATATGGGCTTTCAAAGATTTGGCCTTTTCCCAAACAGAAATTGAAAAAGGTACCCCCAAACTAAAATGGTCATAACTGGGCCAATTTTGATCCTAGAGCTATAATTTTGGTACTGGGTGAAACTTTAGCATTTCTGCTTCCTTTTTCAAGCAGAAAAAAAAATTTCATATTTTTCAAAATTTCGAGAAAAATGAGTTTGAAAATTTGTACCCAATTTTCGAGAAGACAAATTCCTCAAATTTCAGTTTTAGAGAGTTGCCAACACTAAAAAATTCGAAGCACCCAGACTATTAACGGCAGGAACTTGAAATTTGACACATAATGACTTCATATCAATGCACAAACGCAGTGCAAATTACAACTCTCCAGCTTCAATAGTTTCTGAGAAACAGGCTGTCAAAGATTTGCTATTTAATTGAAAAAGTGAAAAATTTACCCCAAAACTAAAAATGGCCATAAACTGGCCAATTTTGATGCTAGAGCTTTGATTTTTGTACTGGGTGAAAGTTTAACATCTGTTCTGTCTATTTCAGTCGAAAACAGAGTTCGGACAAATTTTCAAACCTTGGAGAAAATCGACTTTGAAGTTTAGCCATTTTTGAAGAGGAAAACTGAAAGTAAAAGTGCTCCAGCAGCCAGACCGTGGATGGTAGGAACCTGAAATTTGACAGGTATTGACTTCACATCGATGTGCAAGCACATATCAAATTGCAACTCTCTATCTCCAATAGGTTTCGAGATATGGGCTTTCAAAGATTTGACCTTTTCCCAAACAGAAATTGAAAAAGGTACCCCCAAACTAAAATGGTCATAACTGGGCCAATTTTGATCCTAGAGCTATAATTTTGGTACTGGGTGAAACTTTAGCATTTCTGCTATCTTTTTCATTCAGAAAAAAAATTTCATATTTTTCAAAATTTCGAGAAAAATGAGTTTGAAAATTTGTACCCAATTTTCGAGAAGACAAATTCCTCAAATTTCAGTTTTAGAGAGTTGCCAACACTAAAAAATTCGAAGCACCCAGACTATTAACGACAGGAACTTGAAATTTGACACATAATGACTTCATATCAATGCACAAACGCAGTGCAAATTACAACTCTCCAGCTCCAATAGTTTCTGAGAAACAGGCTGTCAAAGATTTGCTATTTAATTGAAAAAGTGAAAAATTGACCCCAAAACTAAAAATGGCCATAAACTGGCCAATTTTGATGATAGAGCTTTGATTTTTGTACTGGGTGAAAGTTTAACATCTGTTCTGTCTATTTCAGTCGAAAACAGAGTTCGGACAAATTTTCAAACCTTGGAGAAAATCGACTTTGAAGTTTAGCCATTTTTGAAGAGGAAAACTGAAAGTAAAAGTGCTCCAGCAGCCAGACCGTGGACGGTAGGAACCTGAAATTTGACAGGTATTGACTTCACATCGATGTGCAAGCACATATCAAATGGCAACTCTCTATCTCCAATAGGTTTTGATATATGGGCTTTCAAAGATTTGGCCTTTTCCCAAACAGAAATTGAAAAAGGTACCCCCAAACTAAAATGGTCATAACTGGGCCAATTTTGATCCTAGAGCTATAATTTTGGTACTGGGTGAAACTTTAGCATTTCTGCTTCCTTTTTCAAGCAGAAAAAAAAATTTCATATTTTTCAAAATTTCGAGAAAAATGAGTTTGAAAATTTGTACCCAATTTTCGAGAAGACAAATTCCTCAAATTTCAGTTTTAGAGAGTTGCCAACACTAAAAAATTCGAAGCACCCAGACTATTAACGGCAGGAACTTGAAATTTGACACATAATGACTTCATATCAATGCACAAACGCAGTGCAAATTACAACTCTCCAGCTTCAATAGTTTCTGAGAAACAGGCTGTCAAAGATTTGCTATTTAATTGAAAAAGTGAAAAATTTACCCCAAAACTAAAAATGGCCATAAACTGGCCAATTTTGATGCTAGAGCTTTGATTTTTGTACTGGGTGAAAGTTTAACATCTGTTCTGTCTATTTCAGTCGAAAACAGAGTTCGGACAAATTTTCAAACCTTGGAGAAAATCGACTTTGAAGTTTAGCCATTTTTGAAGAGGAAAACTGAAAGTAAAAGTGCTCCAGCAGCCAGACCGTGGATGGTAGGAACCTGAAATTTGACAGGTATTGACTTCACATCGATGTGCAAGCACATATCAAATTGCAACTCTCTATCTCCAATAGGTTTTGAGATATGGGCTTTCAAAGATTTGACCTTTTCCCAAACAGAAATTGAAAAAGGTACCCCCAAACTAAAATGGTCATAACTGGGCCAATTTTGATCCTAGAGCTATAATTTTGGTACTGGGTGAAACTTTAGCATTTCTGCTATCTTTTTCATTCAGAAAAAAAATTTCATATTTTTCAAAATTTCGAGAAAAATGAGTTTGAAAATTTGTACCCAATTTTCGAGAAGACAAATTCCTCAAATTTCAGTTTTAGAGAGTTGCCAACACTAAAAAATTCGAAGCACCCAGACTATTAACGACAGGAACTTGAAATTTGACACATAATGACTTCATATCAATGCACAAACGCAGTGCAAATTACAACTCTCCAGCTCCAATAGTTTCTGAGAAACAGGCTGTCAAAGATTTGCTATTTAATTGAAAAAGTGAAAAATTGACCCCAAAACTAAAAATGGCCATAAACTGGCCAATTTTGATGATAGAGCTTTGATTTTTGTACTGGGTGAAAGTTTAACATCTCTTCTGTCTATTTCAGTCGAAAACAGAGTTCGGACAAATTTTCAAACCTTGGAGAAAATCGAATTTGAAGTTTAGCCATTTTTGAAGAGGAAAACTGAAAGTAAAAGTGCTCCAGCAGCCAGACCGTGGACGGTAGGAACCTGAAATTTGACAGGTATTGACTTCACATCGATGTGCAAGCACATATCAAATGGCAACTCTCTATCTCCAATAGGTTTCGAGATATGGGCTTTCAAAAATTTGGCCTTTTCCCAACCAGAAATTGAAAAAGGTACCCCCAAACTAAAATGGTCATAACTGGGCCAATTTTGATCCTAGAGCTATAATTTTGGTACTGGGTGAAACTTTAGCATTTCTGCTATCTTTTTCATTCAGAAAAAAAAATTTCATATTTTTCAAAATTTCGAGAAAGATGAGTTTGAAAATTTGTACCCAACTTTCGAGAAGACAAATTCCTCAAATTTCAGTTTTAGAGAGTTGCCAACACTAAAAAATTCGAAGCACCCAGACTATTAACGGCAGGAACTTGAAATTTGACACATAATGACTTCATATCAATGCACAAACGCAGTGCAAATTACAACTCTCCAGCTCCAATAGTTTCTGAGAAACAGGCTGTCAAAGATTTGCTATTTAATTGAAAAAGTGAAAAATTGACCCCAAAACTAAAAATGGCCATAAACTGGCCAATTTTGATGCTAGAGCTTTGATTTTTGTACTGGGTGAAAGTTTAACATCTGTTCTGTCTATTTCAGTCGAAAACAGAGTTCGGACAAATTTTCAAACCTTGGAGAAAATCGACTTTGAAGTTTAGCCATTTTTGAAGAGGAAAACTGAAAGTAAAAGTGCTCCAGCAGCCAGACCGTGGACGGTAGGAACCTGAAATTTGACAGGTATTGACTTCACATCGATGTGCAAGCACATATCAAATGGCAACTCTCTATCTTCAATAGTTTTCGATATATGGGCTTTCAAAGATTTGGCCTTTTCCCAAACAGAAATTGAAAAAGGTATCCCCAAACTAAAATGGTCATAACTGGGCCAATGTTGATCCTAGAGCTATAATTTGGGTACTGGGTGAAACTTTAGCATCTCTGCTATCTTTTTCATGCAGAAAAAAAAAATTCATATTTTTCAAAATTTCGAGAAAAATGAGTTTGAAAATTTGTACCCAATTTTCGAGAAGACAAATTCCTCAAATTTCAGTTTTAGAGAGTTGCCAACACTAAAAAATTCGTAGCACCCAGACTATTAACGACAGGAACTTGAAATTTGACACATAATGACTTCATATCAATGCACAAACGCAGTGCAAATTACAACTCTCCAGCTCCAATAGTTTCTGAGAAACAGGCTGTCAAAGATTTGCTATTTAATTGAAAAAGTGAAAAATTGACCCCAAAACTAAAAATGGCCATAAACTGGCCAATTTTGATGCTAGAGCTTTGATTTTTGTACTGGGTGAAAGTTTAACATCTATTCTGTCTATTTCAGTCGAAAACAGAGTTCGGACAAATTTTCAAACCTTGGAGAAAATCGACTTTGAAGTTTAGCCATTTTTGAAGAGGAAAACTGAAAGTAAAAGTGCTCCAATAGGTTTCGAGATATGGGCTTTCAAAAATTTGGCCTTTTCCCAACCAGAAATTGAAAAAGGTACCCCCAAACTAAAATGGTCATAACTGGGCCAATTTTGATCCTAGAGCTATAATTTTGGTACTGGGTGAAACTTTAGCATTTCTGCTATCTTTTTCATTCAGAAAAAAAAATTTCATATTTTTCAAAATTTCGAGAAAAATGAGTTTGAAAATTTGTACCCAATTTTCGAGAAGACAAATTCCTCAAATTTCAGTTTTAGAGAGTTGCCAACACTAAAAAATTCGTAGCACCCAGACTATTAACGGCAGGAACTTGAAATTTGACACATAATGACTTCATATCAATGCACAAACGCAGTGCAAATTACAACTCTCCAGCTCCAATAGTTTCTGAGAAACAGGCTGTCAAAGATTTGCTATTTAATTGAAAAAGTGAAAAATTGACCCCAAAACTAAAAATGGCCATAAACTGGCCAATTTTACTGCTAGAGCTTTGATTTTTGTACTGGGTGAAAGTTTAACATCTGTTCTGTCTATTTCAGTCGAAAACAGAGTTCGGACAAATTTTCAAACCTCGGAGAAAATCGAATTTGAAGTTTAGCCATTTTTGAAGAGGAAAACTGAAAGTAAAAGTGCTCCAGCAGCCAGACCGTGGACGGTAGGAACCTGAAATTTGACAGGTATTGACTTCACATCGATGTGCAAGCACATATCAAATGGCAACTCTCTATCTCCAATAGGTTTCGAGATATGGGCTTTCAAAAATTTGGCCTTTTCCCAACCAGAAATTGAAAAAGGTACCCCCAAACTAAAATGGTCATAACTGGGCCAATTTTGATCCTAGAGCTATAATTTTGGTACTGGGTGAAACTTTAGCATTTCTGCTATCTTTTTAAAGCAGAAAAAAAAATTTCATATTTTTCAAAATTTCGAGAAAAATGAGTTTGAAAATTTCGAGAAGACAAATTCCTCAAATTTCAGTTTTAGAGAGTTGCCAACACTAAAAAAATCGTAGCACCCAGACTATTAACGGCAGGAACTTGAAATTTGACACATAATGACTTCATATCAATGCGCAAACGCAGTGCAAATTACAACTCTCCAGCTCCAATAGTTTCTGAGAAACAGGGCTGTCAAAGATTTGCTATTTAATTGAAAAAGTGAAAAATTGACCCCAAAACTAAAAATGGCCATAAACTGGCCAATTTTGATGCTAGAGCTTTGATTTTTGTACTGGGTGAAAGTTTAACATCTGTTCTGTCTATTTCAGTCGAAAACAGAGTTCGGACAAATTTTCAAACCTTGGAGAAAATCGAATTTGAAGTTTAGCCATTTTTGAAGAGGAAAACTGAAAGTAAAAGTGCTCCAGCAGCCAGACCGTGGACGGTAGGAACCTGAAATTTGACAGGTATTGACTTCACATCGATGTGCAAGCACATATCAAATTGCAACTCTCTATCTCCAATAGGTTTCGAGATATGGGCTTTCAAAGATTTGACCTTTTCCCAAACAGAAATTGAAAAAGGTACCCCCAAACTAAAATGGTCATAACTGGGCCAATTTTGATCCTAGAGCTATAATTTTGGTACTGGGTGAAACTTTAGCATTTCTGCTATCTATTTCATGCAGAAAAAAAAATTTCATATTTTTCAAAATTTCGAGAAAAATGAGTTTGAAAATTTGTACCCAATTTTCGAGAAGACAAATTCCTCAAATTTCAGTTTTAGAGAGTTGCCAACACTAAAAAATTCGTAGCACCCAGACTATTAACGACAGGAACTTGAAATTTGACACATAATGACTTCATATCAATGCACAAACGCAGTGCAAATTACAACTCTCCAGCTCCAATAGTTTCTGAGAAACAGGCTGTCAAAGATTTGCTATTTAATTGAAAAAGTGAAAAATTGACCCCAAAACTAAAAATGGCCATAAACTGGCCAATTTTGATGCTAGAGCTTTGATTTTTGTACTGGGTGAAAGTTTAACATCTATTCTGTCTATTTCAGTCGAAAACAGAGTTCGGACAAATTTTCAAACCTTGGAGAAAATCGACTTTGAAGTTTAGCCATTTTTGAAGAGGAAAACTGAAAGTAAAAGTGCTCCAATAGGTTTCGAGATATGGGCTTTCAAAAATTTGGCCTTTTCCCAACCAGAAATTGAAAAAGGTACCCCCAAACTAAAATGGTCATAACTGGGCCAATTTTGATCCTAGAGCTATAATTTTGGTACTGGGTGAAACTTTAGCATTTCTGCTATCTTTTTCATTCAGAAAAAAAAATTTCATATTTTTCAAAATTTCGAGAAAAATGAGTTTGAAAATTTGTACCCAATTTTCGAGAAGACAAATTCCTCAAATTTCAGTTTTAGAGAGTTGCCAACACTAAAAAATTCGTAGCACCCAGACTATTAACGGCAGGAACTTGAAATTTGACACATAATGACTTCATATCAATGCACAAACGCAGTGCAAATTACAACTCTCCAGCTCCAATAGTTTCTGAGAAACAGGCTGTCAAAGATTTGCTATTTAATTGAAAAAGTGAAAAATTGACCCCAAAACTAAAAATGGCCATAAACTGGCCAATTTTACTGCTAGAGCTTTGATTTTTGTACTGGGTGAAAGTTTAACATCTGTTCTGTCTATTTCAGTCGAAAACAGAGTTCGGACAAATTTTCAAACCTCGGAGAAAATCGAATTTGAAGTTTAGCCATTTTTGAAGAGGAAAACTGAAAGTAAAAGTGCTCCAGCAGCCAGACCGTGGACGGTAGGAACCTGAAATTTGACAGGTATTGACTTCACATCGATGTGCAAGCACATATCAAATGGCAACTCTCTATCTCCAATAGGTTTCGAGATATGGGCTTTCAAAAATTTGGCCTTTTCCCAACCAGAAATTGAAAAAGGTACCCCCAAACTAAAATGGTCATAACTGGGCCAATTTTGATCCTAGAGCTATAATTTTGGTACTGGGTGAAACTTTAGCATTTCTGCTATCTTTTTAAAGCAGAAAAAAAAATTTCATATTTTTCAAAATTTCGAGAAAAATGAGTTTGAAAATTTCGAGAAGACAAATTCCTCAAATTTCAGTTTTAGAGAGTTGCCAACACTAAAAAAATCGTAGCACCCAGACTATTAACGGCAGGAACTTGAAATTTGACACATAATGACTTCATATCAATGCGCAAACGCAGTGCAAATTACAACTCTCCAGCTCCAATAGTTTCTGAGAAACAGGGCTGTCAAAGATTTGCTATTTAATTGAAAAAGTGAAAAATTGACCCCAAAACTAAAAATGGCCATAAACTGGCCAATTTTGATGCTAGAGCTTTGATTTTTGTACTGGGTGAAAGTTTAACATCTGTTCTGTCTATTTCAGTCGAAAACAGAGTTCGGACAAATTTTCAAACCTTGGAGAAAATCGAATTTGAAGTTTAGCCATTTTTGAAGAGGAAAACTGAAAGTAAAAGTGCTCCAGCAGCCAGACCGTGGACGGTAGGAACCTGAAATTTGACAGGTATTGACTTCACATCGATGTGCAAGCACATATCAAATGGCAACTCTCTATCTCCAATAGGTTTCGAGATATGGGCTTTCAAAAATTTGGCCTTTTCCCAACCAGAAATTGAAAAAGGTACCCCCAAACTAAAATGGTCATAACTGGGCCAATTTTGATCCTAGAGCTATAATTTTGGTACTGGGTGAAACTTTAGCATTTCTGCTATCTTTTTAAAGCAGAAAAAAAAATTTCATATTTTTCAAAATTTCGAGAAAAATGAGTTTGAAAATTTCGAGAAGACAAATTCCTCAAATTTCAGTTTTAGAGAGTTGCCAACACTAAAAAAATCGTAGCACCCAGACTATTAACGGCAGGAACTTGAAATTTGACACATAATGACTTCATATCAATGCGCAAACGCAGTGCAAATTACAACTCTCCAGCTCCAATAGTTTCTGAGAAACAGGGCTGTCAAAGATTTGCTATTTAATTGAAAAAGTGAAAAATTGACCCCAAAACTAAAAATGGCCATAAACTGGCCAATTTTGATGCTAGAGCTTTGATTTTTGTACTGGGTGAAAGTTTAACATCTGTTCTGTCTATTTCAGTCGAAAACAGAGTTCGGACAAATTTTCAAACCTTGGAGAAAATCGAATTTGAAGTTTAGCCATTTTTGAAGAGGAAAACTGAAAGTAAAAGTGCTCCAGCAGCCAGACCGTGGACGGTAGGAACCTGAAATTTGACAGGTATTGACTTCACATCGATGTGCAAGCACATATCAAATTGCAACTCTCTATCTCCAATAGGTTTCGAGATATGGGCTTTCAAAGATTTGACCTTTTCCCAAACAGAAATTGAAAAAGGTACCCCCAAACTAAAATGGTCATAACTGGGCCAATTTTGATCCTAGAGCTATAATTTTGGTACTGGGTGAAACTTTAGCATTTCTGCTATCTATTTCATGCAGAAAAAAAAATTTCATATTTTTCAAAATTTCGAGAAAAATGAGTTTGAAAATTTGTACCCAATTTTCGAGAAGACAAATTCCTCAAATTTCAGTTTTAGAGAGTTGCCAACACTAAAAAATTCGTAGCACCCAGACTATTAACGACAGGAACTTGAAATTTGACACATAATGACTTCATATCAATGCACAAACGCAGTGCAAATTACAACTCTCCAGCTCCAATAGTTTCTGAGAAACAGGCTGTCAAAGATTTGCTATTTAATTGAAAAAGTGAAAAATTGACCCCAAAACTAAAAATGGCCATAAACTGGCCAATTTTGATGCTAGAGCTTTGATTTTTGTACTGGGTGAAAGTTTAACATCTATTCTGTCTATTTCAGTCGAAAACAGAGTTCGGACAAATTTTCAAACCTTGGAGAAAATCGACTTTGAAGTTTAGCCATTTTTGAAGAGGAAAACTGAAAGTAAAAGTGCTCCAATAGGTTTCGAGATATGGGCTTTCAAAAATTTGGCCTTTTCCCAACCAGAAATTGAAAAAGGTACCCCCAAACTAAAATGGTCATAACTGGGCCAATTTTGATCCTAGAGCTATAATTTTGGTACTGGGTGAAACTTTAGCATTTCTGCTATCTTTTTCATTCAGAAAAAAAAATTTCATATTTTTCAAAATTTCGAGAAAAATGAGTTTGAAAATTTGTACCCAATTTTCGAGAAGACAAATTCCTCAAATTTCAGTTTTAGAGAGTTGCCAACACTAAAAAAATCGTAGCACCCAGACTATTAACGGCAGGAACTTGAAATTTGACACATAATGACTTCATATCAATGCGCAAACGCAGTGCAAATTACAACTCTCCAGCTCCAATAGTTTCTGAGAAACAGGGCTGTCAAAGATTTGCTATTTAATTGAAAAAGTGAAAAATTGACCCCAAAACTAAAAATGGCCATAAACTGGCCAATTTTGATGCTAGAGCTTTGATTTTTGTACTGGGTGAAAGTTTAACATCTGTTCTGTCTATTTCAGTCGAAAACAGAGTTCGGACAAATTTTCAAACCTTGGAGAAAATCGAATTTGAAGTTTAGCCATTTTTGAAGAGGAAAACTGAAAGTAAAAGTGCTCCAGCAGCCAGACCGTGGACGGTAGGAACCTGAAATTTGACAGGTATTGACTTCACATCGATGTGCAAGCACATATCAAATGGCAACTCTCTATCTCCAATAGGTTTCGAGATATGGGCTTTCAAAAATTTGGCCTTTTCCCAACCAGAAATTGAAAAAGGTACCCCCAAACTAAAATGGTCATAACTGGGCCAATTTTGATCCTAGAGCTATAATTTTGGTACTGGGTGAAACTTTAGCATTTCTGCTATCTTTTTAAAGCAGAAAAAAAAATTTCATATTTTTCAAAATTTCGAGAAAAATGAGTTTGAAAATTTCGAGAAGACAAATTCCTCAAATTTCAGTTTTAGAGAGTTGCCAACACTAAAAAAATCGTAGCACCCAGACTATTAACGGCAGGAACTTGAAATTTGACACATAATGACTTCATATCAATGCGCAAACGCAGTGCAAATTACAACTCTCCAGCTCCAATAGTTTCTGAGAAACAGGGCTGTCAAAGATTTGCTATTTAATTGAAAAAGTGAAAAATTGACCCCAAAACTAAAAATGGCCATAAACTGGCCAATTTTGATGCTAGAGCTTTGATTTTTGTACTGGGTGAAAGTTTAACATCTGTTCTGTCTATTTCAGTCGAAAACAGAGTTCGGACAAATTTTCAAACCTTGGAGAAAATCGAATTTGAAGTTTAGCCATTTTTGAAGAGGAAAACTGAAAGTAAAAGTGCTCCAGCAGCCAGACCGTGGACGGTAGGAACCTGAAATTTGACAGGTATTGACTTCACATCGATGTGCAAGCACATATCAAATTGCAACTCTCTATCTCCAATAGGTTTCGAGATATGGGCTTTCAAAGATTTGACCTTTTCCCAAACAGAAATTGAAAAAGGTACCCCCAAACTAAAATGGTCATAACTGGGCCAATTTTGATCCTAGAGCTATAATTTTGGTACTGGGTGAAACTTTAGCATTTCTGCTATCTATTTCATGCAGAAAAAAAAATTTCATATTTTTCAAAATTTCGAGAAAAATGAGTTTGAAAATTTGTACCCAATTTTCGAGAAGACAAATTCCTCAAATTTCAGTTTTAGAGAGTTGCCAACACTAAAAAATTCGTAGCACCCAGACTATTAACGACAGGAACTTGAAATTTGACACATAATGACTTCATATCAATGCACAAACGCAGTGCAAATTACAACTCTCCAGCTCCAATAGTTTCTGAGAAACAGGCTGTCAAAGATTTGCTATTTAATTGAAAAAGTGAAAAATTGACCCCAAAACTAAAAATGGCCATAAACTGGCCAATTTTGATGCTAGAGCTTTGATTTTTGTACTGGGTGAAAGTTTAACATCTATTCTGTCTATTTCAGTCGAAAACAGAGTTCGGACAAATTTTCAAACCTTGGAGAAAATCGACTTTGAAGTTTAGCCATTTTTGAAGAGGAAAACTGAAAGTAAAAGTGCTCCAATAGGTTTCGAGATATGGGCTTTCAAAAATTTGGCCTTTTCCCAACCAGAAATTGAAAAAGGTACCCCCAAACTAAAATGGTCATAACTGGGCCAATTTTGATCCTAGAGCTATAATTTTGGTACTGGGTGAAACTTTAGCATTTCTGCTATCTTTTTCATTCAGAAAAAAAAATTTCATATTTTTCAAAATTTCGAGAAAAATGAGTTTGAAAATTTGTACCCAATTTTCGAGAAGACAAATTCCTCAAATTTCAGTTTTAGAGAGTTGCCAACACTAAAAAATTCGTAGCACCCAGACTATTAACGGCAGGAACTTGAAATTTGACACATAATGACTTCATATCAATGCACAAACGCAGTGCAAATTACAACTCTCCAGCTCCAATAGTTTCTGAGAAACAGGCTGTCAAAGATTTGCTATTTAATTGAAAAAGTGAAAAATTGACCCCAAAACTAAAAATGGCCATAAACTGGCCAATTTTACTGCTAGAGCTTTGATTTTTGTACTGGGTGAAAGTTTAACATCTGTTCTGTCTATTTCAGTCGAAAACAGAGTTCGGACAAATTTTCAAACCTCGGAGAAAATCGAATTTGAAGTTTAGCCATTTTTGAAGAGGAAAACTGAAAGTAAAAGTGCTCCAGCAGCCAGACCGTGGACGGTAGGAACCTGAAATTTGACAGGTATTGACTTCACATCGATGTGCAAGCACATATCAAATGGCAACTCTCTATCTCCAATAGGTTTCGAGATATGGGCTTTCAAAAATTTGGCCTTTTCCCAACCAGAAATTGAAAAAGGTACCCCAAACTAAAATGGTCATAACTGGGCCAATTTTGATCCTAGAGCTATAATTTTGGTACTGGGTGAAACTTTAGCATTTCTGCTATCTTTTTAAAGCAGAAAAAAAAATTTCATATTTTTCAAAATTTCGAGAAAAATGAGTTTGAAAATTTCGAGAAGACAAATTCCTCAAATTTCAGTTTTAGAGAGTTGCCAACACTAAAAAATTCGAAGCACCCAGACTATTAACGACAGGAACTTGAAATTTGACACATAATGACTTCATATCAATGCACAAACGCAGTGCAAATTACAACTCTCCAGCTCCAATAGTTTCTGAGAAACAGGCTGTCAAAGATTTGCTATTTAATTGAAAAAGTGAAAAATTGACCCCAAAACTAAAAATGGCCATAAACTGGCCAATTTTGAAGATAGAGCTTTGATTTTTGTACTGGGTGAAAGTTTAACATCTCTTCTGTCTATTTCAGTCGAAAACAGAGTTCGGACAAATTTTCAAACCTTGGAGAAAATCGAATTTGAAGTTTAGCCATTTTTGAAGAGGAAAACTGAAAGTAAAAGTGCTCCAGCAGCCAGACCGTGGACGGTAGGAACCTGAAATTTGACAGGTATTGACTTCACATCGATGTGCAAGCACATATCAAATGGCAACTCTCTATCTCCAATAGGTTTCGAGATATGGGCTTTCAAAAATTTGGCCTTTTCCCAACCAGAAATTGAAAAAGGTACCCCCAAACTAAAATGGTCATAACTGGGCCAATTTTGATCCTAGAGCTATAATTTTGGTACTGGGTGAAACTTTAGCATTTCTGCTATCTTTTTCATTCAGAAAAAAAAATTTCATATTTTTCAAAATTTCGAGAAAGATGAGTTTGAAAATTTGTACCCAACTTTCGAGAAGACAAATTCCTCAAATTTCAGTTTTAGAGAGTTGCCAACACTAAAAAATTCGAAGCACCCAGACTATTAACGGCAGGAACTTGAAATTTGACACATAATGACTTCATATCAATGCACAAACGCAGTGCAAATTACAACTCTCCAGCTCCAATAGTTTCTGAGAAACAGGGCTGTCAAAGATTTGCTATTTAATTGAAAAAGTGAAAAATTGACCCCAAAACTAAAATGGCCATAAACTGGCCAATTTTGATGCTAGAGCTTTGATTTTTGTACTGGGTGAAAGTTTAACATCTCTTCTGTCTATTTCAGTCGAAAACAGAGTTCGGACAAATTTTCAAACCTTGGAGAAAATCGACTTTGAAGTTTAGCCATTTTTGAAGAGGAAAACTGAAAGTAAAAGTGCTCCAGCAGCCAGACCGTGGATGGTAGGAACCTGAAATTTGACAGGTATTGACTTCACATCGATGTGCAAGCACATATCAAATTGCAACTCTCTATCTCCAATAGGTTTCGAGATATGGGCTTTCAAAGATTTGACCTTTTCCCAAACAGAAATTGAAAAAGGTACCCCCAAACTAAAATGGTCATAACTGGGCCAATTTTGATCCTAGAGCTATAATTTTGGTACTGGGTGAAACTTTAGCATTTCTGCTATCTTTTTCATTCAGAAAAAAAATTTCATATTTTTCAAAATTTCGAGAAAAATGAGTTTGAAAATTTGTACCCAATTTTCGAGAAGACAAATTCCTCAAATTTCAGTTTTAGAGAGTTGCCAACACTAAAAAATTCGAAGCACCCAGACTATTAACGACAGGAACTTGAAATTTGACACATAATGACTTCATATCAATGCACAAACGCAGTGCAAATTACAACTCTCCAGCTCCAATAGTTTCTGAGAAACAGGCTGTCAAAGATTTGCTATTTAATTGAAAAAGTGAAAAATTGACCCCAAAACTAAAAATGGCCATAAACTGGCCAATTTTGATGATAGAGCTTTGATTTTTGTACTGGGTGAAAGTTTAACATCTCTTCTGTCTATTTCAGTCGAAAACAGAGTTCGGACAAATTTTCAAACCTTGGAGAAAATCGAATTTGAAGTTTAGCCATTTTTGAAGAGGAAAACTGAAAGTAAAAGTGCTCCAGCAGCCAGACCGTGGACGGTAGGAACCTGAAATTTGACAGGTATTGACTTCACATCGATGTGCAAGCACATATCAAATGGCAACTCTCTATCTCCAATAGGTTTCGAGATATGGGCTTTCAAAAATTTGGCCTTTTCCCAACCAGAAATTGAAAAAGGTACCCCCAAACTAAAATGGTCATAACTGGGCCAATTTTGATCCTAGAGCTATAATTTTGGTACTGGGTGAAACTTTAGCATTTCTGCTATCTTTTTCATTCAGAAAAAAAAATTTCATATTTTTCAAAATTTCGAGAAAGATGAGTTTGAAAATTTGTACCCAACTTTCGAGAAGACAAATTCCTCAAATTTCAGTTTTAGAGAGTTGCCAACACTAAAAAATTCGAAGCACCCAGACTATTAACGGCAGGAACTTGAAATTTGACACATAATGACTTCATATCAATGCACAAACGCAGTGCAAATTACAACTCTCCAGCTCCAATAGTTTCTGAGAAACAGGCTGTCAAAGATTTGCTATTTAATTGAAAAAGTGAAAAATTGACCCCAAAACTAAAAATAATTTTGATGCTAGAGCTTTGATTTTTGTACTGGGTGAAAGTTTAACATCTGTTCTGTCTATTTCAGTCGAAAACAGAGTTGGACAAATTTTCAAACCTTGGATAAAATCGACTTTGAAGTTTAGCCATTTTTGAAGAGGAAAACTGAAAGTAAAAGTGCTCCAGCAGCCAGACCGTGGACGGTAGGAACCTGAAATTTGACAGGTATTGACTTCACATCGATGTGCAAGCACATATCAAATGGCAACTCTCTATCTTCAATAGTTTTCGATATATGGGCTTTCAAAGATTTGGCCTTTTCCCAAACAGAAATTGAAAAAGGTACCCCCAAACTAAAATGGTCATAACTGGGCCAATGTTGATCCTAGAGCTATAATTTGGGTACTGGGTGAAACTTTAGCATCTCTGCTATCTTTTTCATGCAGAAAAAAAAAATTCATATTTTTCAAAATTTCGAGAAAAATGAGTTTGAAAATTTGTACCCAATTTTCGAGAAGACAAATTCCTCAAATTTCAGTTTTAGAGAGTTGCCAACACTAAAAAATTCGAAGCACCCAGACTATTAACGGCAGGAACTTGAAATTTGACACATAATGACTTCATATCAATGCACAAACGCAGTGCAAATTACAACTCTCCAGCTCCAATAGTTTCTGAGAAACAGGCTGTCAAAGATTTGCTATTTAATTGAAAAAGTGAAAAATTGACCCCAAAACTAAAAATGGCCATAAACTGGCCAATTTTGATGCTAGAGCTTTGATTTTTGTACTGGGTGAAAGTTTAACATCTGTTCTGTCTATTTCAGTCGAAAACAGAGTTCGGACAAATTTTCAAACCTTGGAGAAAATCGAATTTGAAGTTTAGCCATTTTTGAAGAGGAAAACTGAAAGTAAAAGTGCTCCAGCAGCCAGACCGTGGACGGTAGGAACCTGAAATTTGACAGGTATTGACTTCACATCGATGTGCAAGCACATATCAAATGGCAACTCTCTATCTCCAATAGGTTTTGATATATGGGCTTTCAAAGATTTGGCCTTTTCCCAAACAGAAATTGAAAAAGGTACCCCCAAACTAAAATGGTCATAACTGGGCCAATTTTGATCCTAGAGCTATAATTTTGGTACTGGGTGAAACTTTAGCATTTCTGCTTCCTTTTTCATGCAGAAAAAAAAATTTCATATTTTTCAAAATTTCGAGAAAAATGAGTTTGAAAATTTGTACCCAATTTTCGAGAAGACAAATTCCTCAAATTTCAGTTTTAGAGAGTTGCCAACACTAAAAAATTCGAAGCACCCAGACTATTAACGGCAGGAACTTGAAATTTGACACATAATGACTTCATATCAATGCACAAACGCAGTGCAAATTACAACTCTCCAGCTCCAATAGTTTCTGAGAAACAGGCTGTCAAAGATTTGCTATTTAATTGAAAAAGTGAAAAATTGACCCCAAAACTAAAAATGGCCATAAACTGGCCAATTTTGATGCTAGAGCTTTGATTTTTGTACTGGGTGAAAGTTTAACATCTGTTCTGTCTATTTCAGTCGAAAACAGAGTTCGGACAAATTTTCAAACCTTGGAGAAAATCGACTTTGAAGTTTAGCCATTTTTGAAGAGGAAAACTGAAAGTAAAAGTGCTCCAGCAGCCAGACCGTGGACGGTAGGAACCTGAAATTTGACAGGTATTGACTTCACATCGATGTGCAAGCACATATCAAATGGCAACTCTCTATCTCCAATAGGTTTTGATATATGGGCTTTCAAAGATTTGGCCTTTTCCCAAACAGAAATTGAAAAAGGTACCCCCAAACTAAAATGGTCATAACTGGGCCAATGTTGATCCTAGAGCTATAATTTGGGTACTGGGTGAAACTTTAGCATCTCTGCTATCTTTTTCATGCAGAAAAAAAAAATTCATATTTTTCAAAATTTCGAGAAAAATGAGTTTGAAAATTTGTACCCAATTTTCGAGAAGACAAATTCCTCAAATTTCAGTTTTAGAGAGTTGCCAACACTAAAAAATTCGAAGCACCCAGACTATTAACGGCAGGAACTTGAAATTTGACACATAATGACTTCATATCAATGCACAAACGCAGTGCAAATTACAACTCTCCAGCTCCAATAGTTTCTGAGAAACAGGCTGTCAAAGATTTGCTATTTAATTGAAAAAGTGAAAAATTGACCCCAAAACTAAAAATGGCCATAAACTGGCCAATTTTGATGCTAGAGCTTTGATTTTTGTACTGGGTGAAAGTTTAACATCTGTTCTGTCTATTTCAGTCGAAAACAGAGTTCGGACAAATTTTCAAACCTTGGAGAAAATCGAATTTGAAGTTTAGCCATTTTTGAAGAGGAAAACTGAAAGTAAAAGTGCTCCAGCAGCCAGACCGTGGACGGTAGGAACCTGAAATTTGACAGGTATTGACTTCACATCGATGTGCAAGCACATATCAAATGGCAACTCTCTATCTCCAATAGGTTTTGATATATGGGCTTTCAAAGATTTGGCCTTTTCCCAAACAGAAATTGAAAAAGGTACCCCCAAACTAAAATGGTCATAACTGGGCCAATGTTGATCCTAGAGCTATAATTTGGGTACTGGGTGAAACTTTAGCATCTCTGCTATCTTTTTCATGCAGAAAAAAAAAATTCATATTTTTCAAAATTTCGAGAAAAATGAGTTTGAAAATTTGTACCCAATTTTCGAGAAGACAAATTCCTCAAATTTCAGTTTTAGAGAGTTGCCAACACTAAAAAATTCGAAGCACCCAGACTATTAACGGCAGGAACTTGAAATTTGACACATAATGACTTCATATCAATGCACAAACGCAGTGCAAATTACAACTCTCCAGCTCCAATAGTTTCTGAGAAACAGGCTGTCAAAGATTTGCTATTTAATTGAAAAAGTGAAAAATTGACCCCAAAACTAAAAATGGCCATAAACTGGCCAATTTTGATGCTAGAGCTTTGATTTTTGTACTGGGTGAAAGTTTAACATCTGTTCTGTCTATTTCAGTCGAAAACAGAGTTCGGACAAATTTTCAAACCTTGGAGAAAATCGAATTTGAAGTTTAGCCATTTTTGAAGAGGAAAACTGAAAGTAAAAGTGCTCCAGCAGCCAGACCGTGGACGGTAGGAACCTGAAATTTGACAGGTATTGACTTCACATCGATGTGCAAGCACATATCAAATGGCAACTCTCTATCTCCAATAGGTTTTGATATATGGGCTTTCAAAGATTTGGCCTTTTCCCAAACAGAAATTGAAAAAGGTACCCCCAAACTAAAATGGTCATAACTGGGCCAATTTTGATCCTAGAGCTATAATTTTGGTACTGGGTGAAACTTTAGCATTTCTGCTTCCTTTTTCATGCAGAAAAAAAAATTTCATATTTTTCAAAATTTCGAGAAAAATGAGTTTGAAAATTTGTACCCAATTTTCGAGAAGACAAATTCCTCAAATTTCAGTTTTAGAGAGTTGCCAACACTAAAAAATTCGAAGCACCCAGACTATTAACGGCAGGAACTTGAAATTTGACACATAATGACTTCATATCAATGCACAAACGCAGTGCAAATTACAACTCTCCAGCTCCAATAGTTTCTGAGAAACAGGCTGTCAAAGATTTGCTATTTAATTGAAAAAGTGAAAAATTGACCCCAAAACTAAAAATGGCCATAAACTGGCCAATTTTGATGCTAGAGCTTTGATTTTTGTACTGGGTGAAAGTTTAACATCTGTTCTGTCTATTTCAGTCGAAAACAGAGTTCGGACAAATTTTCAAACCTTGGAGAAAATCGACTTTGAAGTTTAGCCATTTTTGAAGAGGAAAACTGAAAGTAAAAGTGCTCCAGCAGCCAGACCGTGGACGGTAGGAACCTGAAATTTGACAGGTATTGACTTCACATCGATGTGCAAGCACATATCAAATGGCAACTCTCTATCTCCAATAGGTTTTGATATATGGGCTTTCAAAGATTTGGCCTTTTCCCAAACAGAAATTGAAAAAGGTACCCCCAAACTAAAATGGTCATAACTGGGCCAATTTTGATCCTAGAGCTATAATTTTGGTACTGGGTGAAACTTTAGCATTTCTGCTTCCTTTTTCATGCAGAAAAAAAAATTTCATATTTTTCAAAATTTCGAGAAAAATGAGTTTGAAAATTTGTACCCAATTTTCGAGAAGACAAATTCCTCAAATTTCAGTTTTAGAGAGTTGCCAACACTAAAAAATTCGAAGCACCCAGACTATTAACGGCAGGAACTTGAAATTTGACACATAATGACTTCATATCAATGCACAAACGCAGTGCAAATTACAACTCTCCAGCTCCAATAGTTTCTGAGAAACAGGCTGTCAAAGATTTGCTATTTAATTGAAAAAGTGAAAAATTGACCCCAAAACTAAAAATGGCCATAAACTGGCCAATTTTGATGCTAGAGCTTTGATTTTTGTACTGGGTGAAAGTTTAACATCTGTTCTGTCTATTTCAGTCGAAAACAGAGTTCGGACAAATTTTCAAACCTTGGAGAAAATCGACTTTGAAGTTTAGCCATTTTTGAAGAGGAAAACTGAAAGTAAAAGTGCTCCAGCAGCCAGACCGTGGACGGTAGGAACCTGAAATTTGACAGGTATTGACTTCACATCGATGTGCAAGCACATATCAAATTGCAACTCTCTATCTCCAATAGGTTTCGAGATATGGGCTTTCAAAGATTTGACCTTTTCCCAAACAGAAATTGAAAAAGGTACCCCCAAACTAAAATGGTCATAACTGGGCCAATTTTGATCCTAGAGCTATAATTTTGGTACTGGGTGAAACTTTAGCATTTCTGCTATCTTTTTCATGCAGAAAAAAAAATTTCATATTTTTCAAAATTTCGAGAAAAATGAGTTTGAAAATTTGTACCCAATTTTCGAGAAGACAAATTCCTCAAATTTCAGTTTTAGAGAGTTGCCAACACTAAAAAATTCGTAGCACCCAGACTATTAACGACAGGAACTTGAAATTTGACACATAATGACTTCATATCAATGCACAAACGCAGTGCAAATTACAACTCTCCAGCTCCAATAGTTTCTGAGAAACAGGCTGTCAAAGATTTGCTATTTAATTGAAAAAGTGAAAAATTGACCCCAAAACTAAAAATGGCCATAAACTGGCCAATTTTGATGCTAGAGCTTTGATTTTTGTACTGGGTGAAAGTTTAACATCTATTCTGTCTATTTCAGTCGAAAACAGAGTTCGGACAAATTTTCAAACCTTGGAGAAAATCGACTTTGAAGTTTAGCCATTTTTGAAGAGGAAAACTGAAAGTAAAAGTGCTCCAGCAGCCAGACCGTGGACGGTAGGAACCTGAAATTTGACAGGTATTGACTTCACATCGATGTGCAAGCACATATCAAATGGCAACTCTCTATCTCCAATAGGTTTCGAGATATGGGCTTTCAAAAATTTGGCCTTTTCCCAACCAGAAATTGAAAAAGGTACCCCCAAACTAAAATGGTCATAACTGGGCCAATTTTGATCCTAGAGCTATAATTTTGGTACTGGGTGAAACTTTAGCATTTCTGCTATCTTTTTCATTCAGAAAAAAAAATTTCATATTTTTCAAAATTTCGAGAAAAATGAGTTTGAAAATTTGTACCCAATTTTCGAGAAGACAAATTCCTCAAATTTCAGTTTTAGAGAGTTGCCAACACTAAAAAATTCGTAGCACCCAGACTATTAACGGCAGGAACTTGAAATTTGACACATAATGACTTCATATCAATGCACAAACGCAGTGCAAATTACAACTCTCCAGCTCCAATAGTTTCTGAGAAACAGGCTGTCAAAGATTTGCTATTTAATTGAAAAAGTGAAAAATTGACCCCAAAACTAAAAATGGCCATAAACTGGCCAATTTTGATGCTAGAGCTTTGATTTTTGTACTGGGTGAAAGTTTAACATCTGTTCTGTCTATTTCAGTCGAAAACAGAGTTCGGACAAATTTTCAAACCTCGGAGAAAATCGAATTTGAAGTTTAGCCATTTTTGAAGAGGAAAACTGAAAGTAAAAGTGCTCCAGCAGCCAGACCGTGGACGGTAGGAACCTGAAATTTGACAGGTATTGACTTCACATCGATGTGCAAGCACATATCAAATGGCAACTCTCTATCTCCAATAGGTTTCGAGATATGGGCTTTCAAAAATTTGGCCTTTTCCCAACCAGAAATTGAAAAAGGTACCCCCAAACTAAAATGGTCATAACTGGGCCAATTTTGATCCTAGAGCTATAATTTTGGTACTGGGTGAAACTTTAGCATTTCTGCTATCTTTTTAAAGCAGAAAAAAATTTCATATAATTCAAAATTTCGAGAAAAATGAGTTTGAAAATTTCGAGAAGACAAATTCCTCAAATTTCAGTTTTAGAGAGTTGCCAACACTAAAAAAATCGTAGCACCCAGACTATTAACGGCAGGAACTTGAAATTTGACACATAATGACTTCATATCAATGCGCAAACGCAGTGCAAATTACAACTCTCCAGCTCCAATAGTTTCTGAGAAACAGGGCTGTCAAAGATTTGCTATTTAATTGAAAAAGTGAAAAATTGACCCCAAAACTAAAATGGCCATAAACTGGCCAATTTTGATGCTAGAGCTTTGATTTTTGTACTGGGTGAAAGTTTAACATCTCTTCTGTCTATTTCAGTCGAAAACAGAGTTCGGACAAATTTTCAAACCTTGGAGAAAATCGACTTTGAAGTATAGCCATTTTTGAAGAGGAAAACTGAAAGTAAAAGTGCTCCAGCAGCCAGACCGTGGACGGTATGAACCTGAAATTTGACAGGTATTGACTTCACATCGATGTGCAAGCACATATCAAATTGCAACTCTCTATCTCCAATAGTTTTAGAGATATGGGCTTTCAAAGATTTGGCCTTTTCCCAAACAGAAATTGAAAAAGGTACCCCCAAACTAAAATGGTCATAACTGGGCCAATGTTGATCCTAGAGCTTTGATTTTTGTACTGGGTGAAAGTTTAACATCTCTTCTGTCTATTTCAGTCGAAAACAGAGTTCGGACAAATTTTCAAACCTTGCAGAAAATCGACTTTGAAGTATAGCCATTTTTGAAGAGGAAAACTGAAAGTAAAAGTGCTCCAGCAGCCAGACCGTGGACGGTAGGAACCTGAAATTTGACAGGTATTGACTTCACATCGATGTGCAAGCACATATCAAATGGCAACTCTCTATCTCCAATAGGTTTCGATATATGGGCTTTCAAAGATTTGGCCTTTTCCCAAACAGAAATTGAAAAAGGTACCCCCAAACTAAAATGGTCATAACTGGGCCAATGTTGATTCTAGAGCTATAATTTGGGTACTGGGTGAAACTTTAGCATCTCTGCTATCTTTTTCATGCAGAAAACAAAATTTCATATTTTTCAAAATTTCGAGAAAAATGAGTTTGAAAATTTGTACCCAATTTTCGAGAAGACAAATTCCTCAAATTTCAGTTTTAGAGAGTTGCCAACACTAAAAAAATCGTAGCACCCAGACTATTAACGGCAGGAACTTGAAATTTGACACATAATGACTTCATATCAATGCGCAAACGCAGTGCAAATTACAACTCTCCAGCTCCAATAGTTTCTGAGAAACAGGGCTGTCAAAGATTTGCTATTTAATTGAAAAAGTGAAAAATTGACCCCAAAACTAAAATGGCCATAAACTGGCCAATTTTGATGCTAGAGCTTTGATTTTTGTACTGGGTGAAAGTTTAACATCTCTTCTGTCTATTTCAGTCGAAAACAGAGTTCGGACAAATTTTCAAACCTTGGAGAAAATCGACTTTGAAGTATAGCCATTTTTGAAGAGGAAAACTGAAAGTAAAAGTGCTCCAGCAGCCAGACCGTGGACGGTAGGAACCTGAAATTTGACAGGTATTGACTTCACATCGATGTGCAAGCACATATCAAATGGCAACTCTCTATCTCCAATAGTTTTCGATATATGGGCTTTCAAAGATTTGGCCTTTTCCCAAACAGAAATTGAAAAAGGTACCCCCAAACTAAAATGGTCATAACTGGGCCAATGTTGATCCTAGAGCTATAATTTGGGTACTGGGTGAAAGTTTAACATCTCTTCTGTCTATTTCAGTCGAAAACAGAGTTCGGACAAATTTTCAAACCTTGGAGAAAATCGACTTTGAAGTATAGCCATTTTTGAAGAGGAAAACTGAAAGTAAAAGTGCTCCAGCAGCCAGACCGTGGACGGTAGGGACTTGAAATTTGACAGGTATTGACTTCACATCGATGTGCAAGCACATATCAAATGGCAACTCTCTATCTCCAATAGGTTTCGAGATATGGGCTTTCAAAAATTTGGCCTTTTCCCAACCAGAAATTGAAAAAGGTACCCCCAAACTAAAATGGTCATAACTGGGCCAATTTTGATCCTAGAGCTATAATTTTGGTACTGGGTGAAACTTTAGCATTTCTGCTATCTTTTTAAAGCAGAAAAAAAAATTTCATATTTTTCAAAATTTCGAGAAAAATGAGTTTGAAAATTTCGAGAAGACAAATTCCTCAAATTTCAGTTTTAGAGAGTTGCCAACACTAAAAAAATCGTAGCACCCAGACTATTAACGGCAGGAACTTGAAATTTGACACATAATGACTTCATATCAATGCGCAAACGCAGTGCAAATTACAACTCTCCAGCTCCAATAGTTTCTGAGAAACAAGCTGTCAAAAATTTGCTATTTAATTGAGAAAGTGAAAAATTGACCCCAAAACTAAAATGGCCATTAACTGGCCAATTTTGATGCTAGAGCTTTGATTTTTGTACTGGGTGAAAGTTTAACATCTCTTCTGTCTATTTCAGTCGAAAACAGAGTTCGGACAAATTTTCAAACCTTGGAGAAAATCGACTTTGAAGTATAGCCATTTTTGAAGAGGAAAACTGAAAGTAAAAGTGCTCCAGCAGCCAGACCGTGGACGGTAGGAACCTGAAATTTGACAGGTATTGACTTCACATCGATGTGCAAGCACATATCAAATGGCAACTCTCTATCTCCAATAGGTTTCGAGATATGGGCTTTCAAAAATTTGTCTTTTTCCCAACCAGAAATTGAAAAAGGTACCCCCAAACTAAAATGGTCATAACTGGGCCAATTTTGATCCTAGAGCTATAATTTTGGTACTGGGTGAAACTTTAGCATCTCTGCTATCTTTTTCATGCAGAACAAAAAAAATTCATATTTTTCAAAATTTCGAGAAAAATGAGTTTGAAAATTTGTACCCAATTTTCGAGAAGACAAATTCCTCAAATTTCAGTTTTAGAGAGTTGCCAACACTAAAAAAATCGTAGCACCCAGACTATTAACGGCAGGAACTTGAAATTTGACACATAATGACTTCATATCAATGCGCAAACGCAGTGCAAATTACAACTCTCCAGCTCCAATAGTTTCTGAGAAACAGGGCTGTCAAAGATTTGCTATTTAATTGAAAAAGTGAAAAATTGACCCCAAAACTAAAATGGCCATAAACTGGCCAATTTTGATGCTAGAGCTTTGATTTTTGTACTGGGTGAAAGTTTAACATCTCTTCTGTCTATTTCAGTCGAAAACAGAGTTCGGACAAATTTTCAAACCTTGGAGAAAATCGACTTTGAAGTATAGCCATTTTTGAAGAGGAAAACTGAAAGTAAAAGTGCTCCAGCAGCCAGACCGTGGACGGTAGGAACCTGAAATTTGACAGGTATTGACTTCACATCGATGTGCAAGCACATATCAAATGGCAACTCTCTATCTCCAATAGTTGTCGATATATGGGCTTTCAAAGATTTGGCCTTTTCCCAAACAGAAATTGAAAAAGGTACCCCCAAACTAAAATGGTCATAACTGGGCCAATTTTGATCCTAGAGCTATAATTTTGGTACTGGGTGAAACTTTAGCATCTCTGCTATCTTTTTCATGCAGAACAAAAAAAATTCATATTTTTCAAAATATCGAGAAAAATGAGTTTGAAAATTTGTACCCAATTTTCGAGAAGACAAATTCCTCAAATTTCAGTTTTAGAGAGTTGCCAACACTAAAAAAATCGTAGCACCCAGACTATTAACGGCAGGAACTTGAAATTTGACACATAATGACTTCATATCAATGCGCAAACGCAGTGCAAATTACAACTCTCCAGCTCCAATAGTTTCTGAGAAACAGGGCTGTCAAAGATTTGCTATTTAATTGAAAAAGTGAAAAATTGACCCCAAAACTAAAATGGCCATAAACTGGCCAATTTTGATGCTAGAGCTTTGATTTTTGTACTGGGTGAAAGTTTAACATCTCTTCTGTCTATTTCAGTCGAAAACAGAGTTCGGACAAATTTTCAAACCTTGGAGAAAATCGACTTTGAAGTATAGCCATTTTTGAAGAGGAAAACTGAAAGTAAAAGTGCTCCAGCAGCCAGACCGTGGACGGTAGGAACCTGAAATTTGACAGGTATTGACTTCACATCGATGTGCAAGCACATATCAAATGGCAACTCTCTATCTCCAATAGTTTTCGATATATGGGCTTTCAAAAATTTGTCTTTTTCCCAACCAGAAATTGAAAAAGGTACCCCCAAACTAAAATGGTCATAACTGGGCCAATTTTGATCCTAGAGCTATAATTTTGGTACTGGGTGAAACTTTAGCATCTCTGCTATCTTTTTCATGCAGAACAAAAAAAATTCATATTTTTCAAAATTTCGAGAAAAATGAGTTTGAAAATTTGTACCCAATTTTCGAGAAGACAAATTCCTCAAATTTCAGTTTTAGAGAGTTGCCAACACTAAAAAATTCGAAGCACCCAGACTATTAACGGCAGGAACTTGAAATTTGACACATAATGACTTCATATCAATGCACAAACGCAGTGCAAATTACAACTCTCCAGCTCCAATAGTTTCTGAGAAACAGGCTGTCAAAGATTTGCTATTTAATTGAAAAAGTGAAAAATTGACCCCAAAACTAAAAATGGCCATAAACTGGCCAATTTTGATGCTAGAGCTTTGATTTTTGTACTGGGTGAAAGTTTAACATCTGTTCTGTCTATTTCAGTCGAAAACAGAGTTGGACAAATTTTCAAACCTTGGATAAAATCGACTTTGAAGTTTAGCCATTTTTGAAGAGGAAAACTGAAAGTAAAAGTGCTCCAGCAGCCAGACCGTGGACGGTAGGAACCTGAAATTTGACAGGTATTGACTTCACATCGATGTGCAAGCACATATCAAATGGCAACTCTCTATCTTCAATAGTTTTCGATATATGGGCTTTCAAAGATTTGGCCTTTTCCCAAACAGAAATTGAAAAAGGTACCCCCAAACTAAAATGGTCATAACTGGGCCAATGTTGATCCTAGAGCTATAATTTGGGTACTGGGTGAAACTTTAGCATCTCTGCTATCTTTTTCATGCAGAAAAAAAAAATTCATATTTTTCAAAATTTCGAGAAAAATGAGTTTGAAAATTTGTACCCAATTTTCGAGAAGACAAATTCCTCAAATTTCAGTTTTAGAGAGTTGCCAACACTAAAAAATTCGAAGCACCCAGACTATTAACGGCAGGAACTTGAAATTTGACACATAATGACTTCATATCAATGCACAAACGCAGTGCAAATTACAACTCTCCAGCTCCAATAGTTTCTGAGAAACAGGCTGTCAAAGATTTGCTATTTAATTGAAAAAGTGAAAAATTGACCCCAAAACTAAAAATGGCCATAAACTGGCCAATTTTGATGCTAGAGCTTTGATTTTTGTACTGGGTGAAAGTTTAACATCTGTTCTGTCTATTTCAGTCGAAAACAGAGTTCGGACAAATTTTCAAACCTTGGAGAAAATCGAATTTGAAGTTTAGCCATTTTTGAAGAGGAAAACTGAAAGTAAAAGTGCTCCAGCAGCCAGACCGTGGACGGTAGGAACCTGAAATTTGACAGGTATTGACTTCACATCGATGTGCAAGCACATATCAAATGGCAACTCTCTATCTCCAATAGGTTTTGATATATGGGCTTTCAAAGATTTGGCCTTTTCCCAAACAGAAATTGAAAAAGGTACCCCCAAACTAAAATGGTCATAACTGGGCCAATTTTGATCCTAGAGCTATAATTTTGGTACTGGGTGAAACTTTAGCATTTCTGCTTCCTTTTTCATGCAGAAAAAAAAATTTCATATTTTTCAAAATTTCGAGAAAAATGAGTTTGAAAATTTGTACCCAATTTTCGAGAAGACAAATTCCTCAAATTTCAGTTTTAGAGAGTTGCCAACACTAAAAAATTCGAAGCACCCAGACTATTAACGGCAGGAACTTGAAATTTGACACATAATGACTTCATATCAATGCACAAACGCAGTGCAAATTACAACTCTCCAGCTCCAATAGTTTCTGAGAAACAGGCTGTCAAAGATTTGCTATTTAATTGAAAAAGTGAAAAATTGACCCCAAAACTAAAATGGCCATAAACTGGCCAATTTTGATGCTAGAGCTTTGATTTTTGTACTGGGTGAAAGTTTAACATCTCTTCTGTCTATTTCAGTCGAAAACAGAGTTCGGACAAATTTTCAAACCTTGGAGAAAATCGACTTTGAAGTATAGCCATTTTTGAAGAGGAAAACTGAAAGTAAAAGTGCTCCAGCAGCCAGACCGTGGACGGTAGGAACCTGAAATTTGACAGGTATTGACTTCACATCGATGTGCAAGCACATATCAAATGGCAACTCTCTATCTCCAATAGTTTTCGATATATGGGCTTTCAAAAATTTGTCTTTTTCCCAACCAGAAATTGAAAAAGGTACCCCCAAACTAAAATGGTCATAACTGGGCCAATTTTGATCCTAGAGCTATAATTTTGGTACTGGGTGAAACTTTAGCATCTCTGCTATCTTTTTCATGCAGAACAAAAAAAATTCATATTTTTCAAAATTTCGAGAAAAATGAGTTTGAAAATTTGTACCCAATTTTCGAGAAGACAAATTCCTCAAATTTCAGTTTTAGAGAGTTGCCAACACTAAAAAATTCGAAGCACCCAGACTATTAACGGCAGGAACTTGAAATTTGACACATAATGACTTCATATCAATGCACAAACGCAGTGCAAATTACAACTCTCCAGCTCCAATAGTTTCTGAGAAACAGGCTGTCAAAGATTTGCTATTTAATTGAAAAAGTGAAAAATTGACCCCAAAACTAAAAATGGCCATAAACTGGCCAATTTTGATGCTAGAGCTTTGATTTTTGTACTGGGTGAAAGTTTAACATCTGTTCTGTCTATTTCAGTCGAAAACAGAGTTCGGACAAATTTTCAAACCTTGGAGAAAATCGACTTTGAAGTTTAGCCATTTTTGAAGAGGAAAACTGAAAGTAAAAGTGCTCCAGCAGCCAGACCGTGGAAGGTAGGAACCTGAAATTGGACAGGTATTGACTTCACATCGATGTGCAAGCACATATCAAATGGCAACTCTCTATCTCCAATAGTTGTCGATATATGGGCTTTCAAAGATTTGGCCTTTTCCCAAACAGAAATTGAAAAAGGTACCCCCAAACTAAAATGGTCATAACTGGGCCAATGTTGATCCTAGAGCTATAATTTGGGTACTGGGTGAAACTTTAGCATCTCTGCTATCTTTTTCATGCAGAACAAAAAAATTTCATATTTTTCAAAATTTCGAGAAAAATGAGTTTGAAAATTTGTACCCAATTTTCGAGAAGACAAATTCCTCAAATTTCAGTTTTAGAGAGTTGCCAACACTAAAAAATTCGTAGCACCCAGACTATTAACGACAGGAACTTGAAATTTGACACATAATGACTTCATATCAATGCACAAACGCAGTGCAAATTACAACTCTCCAGCTCCAATAGTTTCTGAGAAACAGGCTGTCAAAGATTTGCTATTTAATTGAAAAAGTGAAAAATTTACCCAAAACTAAAATGGCCATAAACTGGCCAATTTTGATGCTAGAGCTTTGATTTTTGTACTGGGTGAAAGTTTAACATCTCTTCTGTCTATTTCAGTCGAAAACAGAGTTCGGACAAATTTTCAAACCTTGGAGAAAATCGACTTTGAAGTTTAGCCATTTTTGAAGAGGAAAACTGAAAGTAAAAGTGCTCCAGCAGCCAGACCGTGGACGGTAGGAACCTGAAATTTGACAGGTATTGACTTCACATCGATGTGCAAGCACATATCAAATGGCAACTCTCTATCTCCAATAGGTTTCGAGATATAGGCTTTCAAAAATTTGGCCTTTTCCCAACCAGAAATTGAAAAAGGTACCCCCAAACTAAAATGGTCATAACTGGGCCAATTTTGATCCTAGAGCTATAATTTTGGTACTGGGTGAAACTTTAGCATTTCTGCTATCTTTTTCATTCAGAAAAAAAAATTTCATATTTTTCAAAATTTCGAGAAAAATGAGTTTGAAAATTTGTACCCAATTTTCGAGAAGACAAATTCCTCAAATTTCAGTTTTAGAGAGTTGCCAACACTAAAAAATTCGTAGCACCCAGACTATTAACGGCAGGAACTTGAAATTTGACACATAATGACTTCATATCAATGCACAAACGCAGTGCAAATTACAACTCTCCAGCTCCAATAGTTTCTGAGAAACAGGCTGTCAAAGATTTGCTATTTAATTGAAAAAGTGAAAAATTGACCCCAAAACTAAAAATGGCCATAAACTGGCCAATTTTGATGCTAGAGCTTTGATTTTTGTACTGGGTGAAAGTTTAACATCTGTTCTGTCTATTTCAGTCGAAAACAGAGTTCGGACAAATTTTCAAACCTTGGAGAAAATCGAATTTGAAGTTTAGCCATTTTTGAAGAGGAAAACTGAAAGTAAAAGTGCTCCAGCAGCCAGACCGTGGATGGTAGGAACCTGAAATTTGACAGGTATTGACTTCACATCGATGTGCAAGCACATATCAAATTGCAACTCTCTATCTCCAATAGGTTTCGAGATATGGGCTTTCAAAGATTTGACCTTTTCCCAAACAGAAATTGAAAAAGGTACCCACAAACTAAAATGGTCATAACTGGGCCAATTTTGATCCTAGAGCTATAATTTTGGTACTGGGTGAAACTTTAGCATTTCTGCTATCTTTTTCATGCAGAAAAAAAAATTTCATATTTTTCAAAATTTCGAGAAAAATGAGTTTGAAAATTTGTACCCAATTTTCGAGAAGACAAATTCCTCAAATTTCAGTTTTAGAGAGTTGCCAACACTAAAAAATTCGTAGCACCCAGACTATTAACGACAGGAACTTGAAATTTGACACATAATGACTTCATATCAATGCACAAACGCAGTGCAAATTACAACTCTCCAGCTCCAATAGTTTCTGAGAAACAGGCTGTCAAAGATTTGCTATTTAATTGAAAAAGTGAAAAATTGACCCCAAAACTAAAAATGGCCATAAACTGGCCAATTTTGATGCTAGAGCTTTGATTTTTGTACTGGGTGAAAGTTTAACATCTGTTCTGTCTATTTCAGTCGAAAACAGAGTTCGGACAAATTTTCAAACCTTGGAGAAAATCGACTTTGAAGTTTAGCCATTTTTGAAGAGGAAAACTGAAAGTAAAAGTGCTCCAGCAGCCAGACCGTGGACGGTAGGAACCTGAAATTTGACAGGTATTGACTTCACATCGATGTGCAAGCACATATCAAATTGCAACTCTCTATCTCCAATAGGTTTCGAGATATGGGCTTTCAAAGATTTGACTTTTCCCAAACAGAAATTGAAAAAGGTACCCCCAAACTAAAATGGTCATAACTGGGCCAATTTTGATCCTAAAGCTATAATTTTGGTACTGGGTGAAACTTTAGCATTTCTGCTATCTTTTTCATGCAGAAAAAAAAATTTCATATTTTTCAAAATTTCGAGAAAAATGAGTTTGAAAATTTGTACCCAATTTTCGAGAAGACAAATTCCTCAAATTTCAGTTTTAGAGAGTTGCCAACACTAAAAAATTCGAAGCACCCAGACTATTAACGGCAGGAACTTGAAATTTGACACATAATGACTTCATATCAATGCACAAACGCAGTGCAAATTACAACTCTCCAGCTCCAATAGTTTCTGAGAAACAGGCTGTCAAAGATTTGCTATTTAATTGAAAAAGTGAAAAATTGACCCCAAAACTAAAAATGGCCATAAACTGGCCAATTTTGATGCTAGAGCTTTGATTTTTGTACTGGGTGAAAGTTTAACATCTGTTCTGTCTATTTCAGTCGAAAACAGAGTTCGGACAAATTTTCAAACCTTGGAGAAAATCGACTTTGAAGTTTAGCCATTTTTGAAGAGGAAAACTGAAAGTAAAAGTGCTCCAGCAGCCAGACCGTGGACGGTAGGAACCTGAAATTTGACAGGTATTGACTTCACATCGATGTGCAAGCACATATCAAATTGCAACTCTCTATCTCCAATAGGTTTCGAGATATGGGCTTTCAAAGATTTGACTTTTCCCAAACAGAAATTGAAAAAGGTACCCCCAAACTAAAATGGTCATAACTGGGCCAATTTTGATCCTAAAGCTATAATTTTGGTACTGGGTGAAACTTTAGCATTTCTGCTATCTTTTTCATGCAGAAAAAAAAATTTCATATTTTTCAAAATTTCGAGAAAAATGAGTTTGAAAATTTGTACCCAATTTTCGAGAAGACAAATTCCTCAAATTTCAGTTTTAGAGAGTTGCCAACACTAAAAAATTCGAAGCACCCAGACTATTAACGGCAGGAACTTGAAATTTGACACATAATGACTTCATATCAATGCACAAACGCAGTGCAAATTACAACTCTCCAGCTCCAATAGTTTCTGAGAAACAGGCTGTCAAAGATTTGCTATTTAATTGAAAAAGTGAAAAATTGACCCCAAAACTAAAAATGGCCATAAACTGGCCAATTTTGATGCTAGAGCTTTGATTTTTGTACTGGGTGAAAGTTTAACATCTGTTCTGTCTATTGCAGTCGAAAACAGAGTTCGGACAAATTTTCAAACCTTGGAGAAAATCGACTTTGAAGTTTAGCCATTTTTGAAGAGGAAAACTGAAAGTAAAAGTGCTCCAGCAGCCAGACCGTGGACGGTAGGAACCTGAAATTTGACAGGTATTGACTTCACATCGATGTGCAAGCACATATCAAATGGCAACTCTCTATCTCCAATAGTTTTCGATATATGGGCTTTCAAAGATTTGGCCTTTTCCCAAACAGAAATTGAAAAAGGTACCCCCAAACTAAAATGGTCATAACTGGGCCAATGTTGATCCTAGAGCTATAATTTGGGTACTGGGTGAAACTTTAGCATCTCTGCTATCTTTTTCATGCAGAACAAAAAAATTTCATATTTTTCAAAATTTCGAGAAAAATGAGTTTGAAAATTTGTACCCAATTTTCAAGAAGACAAATTCCTCAAATTTCAGTTTTAGAGAGTTGCCAACACTAAAAAATTCGTAGCACCCAGACTATTAACGACAGGAACTTGAAATTTGACACATAATGACTTCATATCAATGCACAAACGCAGTGCAAATTACAACTCTCCAGCTCCAATAGTTTCTGAGAAACAGGCTGTCAAAGATTTGCTATTTAATTGAAAAAGTGAAAAATTGACACTAAAATGGCCATAAACTGGCCAATTTTGATGCTAGAGCTTTGATTTTTGTACTGGGTGAACGTTTAACATCTCTTCTGTCTATTTCAGTCGAAAACAGAGTTCGGACAAATTTTCAAACCTTGGAGAAAATCGACTTTGAAGTTTAGCCATTTTTTGAAGAGGAAAACTGAAAGTAAAAGTGCTCCAGCAGCCAGACCGTGGACGGTAGGAACCTGAAATTTGACAGGTATTGACTTCACATCGATGTGCAAGCACATATCAAACGGCAACTCTTTATCTCCAATAGTTTTCGAGATATGGGCTTTCAAATATTTGGCCTTTTCCCAACCAGAAATTGAAAAAGGTACCCCCAAACTAAAATGGCCATAAACTGGCCAATGTTGATGCTAGAGCTTTGATTTTTGTACTGGGTGAAACTTTAGCATCTCTGCTATCTTTTTCATGCAAAAAAAAAAATTTCATATTTTTCAAAATTTCGAGAAAAATGAGTTTTAAATGTCACCCAGTTTGGGAAAAGACATCTGCCTCAAATTCCGGTTTCAAGAAGTTGCCGACATTAAAAAAATCCTGGCACCCATACCAATAACGATAGGAACCTGAATTTGGAACCAATCATCCTCAGAGCGTGGCACATAGGCCATGCAAAGCACAACCCTCCATCTATGATAGTTTTTGAACAGCAGCCCGTCAAAGTTTAGGTTGTTACCCTGCGCCTGACCTGCAAGCGTGATGAAACAGACCCCAATACTAAAATGGCCATAACTTCGCTAATTTTGATCCTAGAGTTATCATTTTTGCATTGGAGGAAAATTGAACATTCCCTTGCCTATTTTAGACGAAAACACAAAAAGTCATATTTATCAAACTTTCGAGAAAAATGAGTTTAAAATGTCACCCAGTATTGGAAAAGACATCTGCCTCAAATTCCGGTTTCAGGAAGTTGCTTTATATGTAAACTGTTAACACATCAAGAACAATAATATTGTTTTATTTTGCTTAGCCTTAAGTCTCTTGAAATATCTATATCTAGACTGAATGTTAAAGGAGGTTTCGAAACCAACAATGTCAATGAAGTAGGCTAGAGTGTAGAGTAGAGAAATCTGTAGGAACAAGACAATAAAATTTATAAACTACTTTATTTTTAAGACAACAGAAGAATAAAATATATCATATTTATAAAAATATATGACCTTATAAAATGTTTTAATTGTGCAAAACAAAGACATTTTAAAAACAATATTGACATTAATATTGTTGTGTAAATAGGGGAAAAAGATATCAAAATTTGTTCATGTTTCCAATACTAATCAATAAGAATGCAGAGAAGAAAGGATTATATTGATAAAATCATATCATCATTGATAAATTATTGATCTAAATACAACACAAAACATCATTATTTTTTTTAATTTGTATTGTATTTTATACAAGTATAGTCAAACAGAGATATTTCGGCTCATACGGGTACCGTCAAAACATATACACAACCAGTCCATTATATTTTCAAGGGTATAAAAGTATCTTATTTAGAGGGTTGTTTGTTTGGCAAGTTACAGCAACACCCTTGAAAATATAATGGACTGGTTGTGTATATGTTTTGACTGTACCCGGATGAGCCGAAATATCTCTGTTTGACTGTAATTACATCCGATACAAAAACTCAACATATACAAATATCAATATGGGATAGATCTAGACTGTTATTGAGCATATAAATCCAAATATTAAGTACTTTATCTTTATATTAATACAAGTACCTTGCCATAATTATATATTCATTATCACAGGATACCAAATCATATATCACCAAATAAATAACAGGCCAAAAATTGCAAAAAGGTCACAACACATATATGGAATGTTTGAAATATTCATGTAAAGGCACATTATGAAATACCAGTTTTTTTTAATGCATAAAATTACAGAGAGAACCTTCCGAGAATCTTTACATACCCAGTTAATACCCATATCAAACATTATATTTATCTTTAATGATCACAATTCAAACCAAAAGTAGTTTTATCTATAAACATATAAAAGTAAAGGGATAAAAAGAATAAAAACAATATATCTATCTACAGTATTATAAGATATGTAAATATAATGAACAAATGTCATGAGATAAGTACATCAGTGTTAAAATAGTTACAGTACATGTTATTAATTTGTTACTGCCAAACTGTCAATTATTCTTTCAATCGTATGTGCCTCGCTTTTTACTAATGTTTGTAACAAGTATACTGCTAGTAAGGGGGTAGTCAACATGTTACTATATATAAAAGCTGGGGATAAAACTTTGATTTAAGATATAAACCGGTATGTTATTAGTATTTAAAAATTCAGATTTTACATCACAACAGATCAATGTCATATTGAGAAAGATTGGGGAAATATATGTAGGTTATTAAATAGCAAAGATAAAACTAAGTAGAACACAGATCAGTGCTACAGCTGTAAGGCTGGCTTTATTCCATTTATTAGCCATGCTAGAAGGACAACCCAAACAACCATCTCCTTTACACATTTCACAATAATCTACACTCTTATCAGCAATATTATATAAAACAGAAGACTCAATTTCTGAAAAGAAAGATATATTTTAACTTACATTTTTAATGAGAATAGAACATGAATACAAGAAAAGGAAAAAATAAATAGTTTTTACATTGTTATATTCTTAACCTGTTTGGGCATCTGAGCACGTGTAATTTTAGCAAGCATGCATCTTACTGACTGAGCTCCCACAGATCCCTTGTGTGATGTTGAGATTTAAAGGATTATTGTTAACATATATACAATATATATGTATTACCTGTTTGATAATATGCTTTAGCAATAATAGGTGCATCTTGTATATTCTTAACATCTTGAGTTTGCATCAATTCAACATTAAAACAGCTTTCTACTTCTGGTATCTACAAATATAATAAAATCTATCGTAAAAACATAATATAGATATACTTTTACAGTTTCACACAATCACTATTTGTCATATTGAAGGAATCGGGCTAGAGTATTTGTCTTGCCTATTACCTCTTTTACATGTACACACATTTAAACTGTCTCACTGAAGAAGACCAAGAAGGCCAAAACATTGGGGAATAAAAGCTTTTAATTCCCACAAGAGTTCTGTAGTTTCGGTTTTGGGGAATCTTTCAAGTATTGAATCATAGCAGTATGTTCCCCTGTTAATCTTGGTGAACCTGATAACAGCCCTCCAGTTTATACTTATCCAGCTCATCGCTTTTCTTCTTTTCTGGGGATGCTGATAACTTTTATGAACAGGACATAATCATTGTAGAAATAATTATATCATATTGTCCAGTCATATCAACTTATACACAAACATGTATTTCAGAGAAAAGTTTTTGGTTCACAGTTCAGACAGAAGAAAATGTTGAAATATCTTTTGACTTACTTTGTCAAGATAAATATGTAAGGCTTCATCTTTCTCTTCAACACGTTTGATTTGCTTATTCTTTTTCAGTTCATCAACATTAGTGGGTGTATTACCACTAGGCATGTCAAATGATATAATACTCATACCAATATCTTCAGCACATCTATAAATAAACGTTAATAATAATAAATTCATTATTCAATGGTTTTCCTCTTCGGTATTTTTGGGTATTTATTACACATATATGCCCACCTATATCAGAGTGACAGTGTCCTTCAAACAACCAGTCACTCTGATATGCAGGAGAATAAGTTAAGATCAGATATAAAACTGAATATACAGATTCAAAAACCTTTTCACTTTCTTTTCAACATGTTTGAGTGGATGGACATAATTTCAAAGAATATTTTCAAAGAATGAATTAAAACAAAACTTACTTCACACAAGCTGACACAGCAGATTGGCCATTTTCTAGTTTATTGGTTCTTGCTGTTAGAATAATAGGTGCCTTATTTTCACCAGTTTGTGGTAGAAGAGAGGGAACAGGTGTTTTAGAGTGATATCTCCACATGACCTACAATAATTTAAATCTAAAAATTAAAATTCCTTATTTGATTAATCAACAGTAACAAAGAGCAATGAGACAACATTCATTGAAAGTCTAAAATATTCTATAACAGTCTCATCAATTTTTAGTGATGCAAAAAAAAAGCAGATGGAAAGTCTCAAGTTGAAGGTTAATTGATTGCAAAATTTTAGCACATCATTATAATGATGCTGTCACAAACCAAAACACTCTCAATCTAAACATAGTTTACCTTGACTATAGCAGTTCCAGTTCCTGTAGCTTTTACTTTAACATTTCTCGAATCATCAGACAACTATAACAATATCAATAATATTACATATAAAAACCAATATTATCAACTTAATATCAAAATAAAAACAAGGTTTTTATACCCTTATCCCTGGATAATAATCTGAAAATCAAGATCACATTCAATACCTTCCATATATCTATATAGCTCAGTTAATAGTCAGTTAGATAATTTGGGGTTAGGAGAGTCTGCTTATGTATTCTCAAACCTCTTTCTTATGTACAGGGTTCATACAGACCATCTGATTAAATTTTCCCTGACATTTCCATGACTTTCCAGACAACATTTCATCATTTTCCATGACCAATTTGATAAAAATCATGAACAAAACGGTTAACTTGAGACTATTATGGATCATGATTTTTTTAATTTGATAACGCAAAAATAAGAGAACGGTATGAAATATCATTTTTCCAGGTTATTTTGACAATTTTCCAGAATAATCATGATTTTCCCTGATATTCCATGTCTGGAAAAGCTTTTTTAAAATTCCCTGATTTTCCAGGTTTTCCATGGATTTTATCTCTTTTACATAATTTCTCTTTTTTCCAATGAAGAAATGTAGTTTAAAAAGTGTTGTTATAATATAAAGAAATCAATAAAATAACTTACAACAACTGACTGTAAAATAAGAGCATTGTCCTTATTAACACTGAATGTCTTCTTTATACCATTAGCATCTACATTAATCGTCAAATCTTTCTCAGCATTAGATGTTAACTTGGCAAAGGCAGCAAGAGCTTGTAAACCAACAACTGTGTCCTATAACATATAATAATTGAAAGTCAATCCTAATTACTAAACAATTAAAGTTCAAAAATTTATTCCACAACAGTAGATATGAAACTGATCATTTATTTATAAATCTTCTTAAATCTATTTCTTTTATATGATTTATAAAGAAAACACTCTTTAAAATCATATGTTTTGATTAGGCATATTTACACATAAACATCATAATCTGCTTTGACATGACATCATTGTATGTATATGCATGGACTTGACATTAACACTCATGACAAGAAAATATACTTGTACTTGACATATTTACTAAAAAACATCATCATATTGCTTTGATTTGACACATTTACACAAAAATATCACCATATTTATGCTTCACTTGACATATTTACACACATACATTACCATATGCTTTGACTTGACAATTTTACACAATAATATGACAAGAAATTGTAAGAAATTAACTTACCTGAGTAGAGTGATAACCACCAAAACTATTTTGTTGTGACATCATCCACTTGACAACTGGTCTTGCATCAGCAACTTTATCTAATTCACTTAAACTCAATAAAACATAAGCCCAAGTTTCTACATCGGAAGCTGTTGCTTTTGGTGGATGGTATGGGGTAATACCAATTCCGTCATTTACAGGACTTTGAGTGGTAACTGTATTAGTTCTGGTCCATGGTTTTTCAAAATTAGCATCTGAAAAAATAATTTTATTAACAATATTGAAGTTATTTAGGCTTTTACGAATCCAGTTGGTAACAATCCAGCAAATTACAATTAAATTATATAGATCACAAATACTTTCGAAAGACAATCTTGATCAACAACTAAGATAAAAAAGCTGTTTTACATCGACGCCTTAAAGATTTAATATTATAAATAAAGTACAAAATAGAACATACCCATTAACTGACTTAATAAAACGTTTTTTTTATCGCTCTTAGCTAATGTAAGAGCATAAAGAATGATAGCTTTTTCATAAGTTCTGGAAATTTTATTATTGTCTACGAGTCCTTCCAGATAATTAATGGAGCCCTGTGTAGCTTGTGTATATAAAGTAGCCTAAAATAAAGATGATTACAAATTCTTTTCATTTATTACATACTTGTGTTATACCACAACAGCAATACAGGAGATTCAAGCTCATGTAATAATTATTTTCATATTCAACATACATTGAATATTGCACTCAGAGCTTAGAATAGGGATATCACAGGTGTATGTAGCCCCTTCATACAATATTGAAAACCATCCTGCAGTTCTACCGTTTAACTACACTTTTATTACATTTACGATTCACACTCATGAGTCACAAACTTTAAAGGGAAAGACTTCTGATTTCAGGATTTACTTCCTTTTCTACTTTTTTTTATATGACTCAGTCTAAAACTTACATCAATATGGTCTTTACTTTCTAACATAGCTGTTAAAACAAAGGCTGTAAGACCTTTGTTATCTCTACCAGCACCTCCCTACAAAATACATCAGTTATATATATCTAATAGTCAAATTAATATTCATATATGAAAAAGATATAGATTTTAACAAATTTATGTGATGGATATAGAATTAGATGTAACTCACTCTCAATGATTTGATAATAAAAATGTATTAAGCAGTTAATTTTTATTGAATACAATCATCTTGTCACAATCAAAAAAAACATCAAGTAAAAAAGTAAGGAAACATACCAACATTTCTGTATGAATAACGCGTCCTGGTTCATTAAATGTTCCATCTTTGTTTAGCTGGTTCTTTAAGAACTGAACAGATTTAGCCTGTATAGAACTATCTACAGTAATATAGTCACTGGCTTCAGAATATGACTTTAATACAAAGGCTGTTAACCTGAAATCATCACAATACATACCATCAAGACATATACTTTATATTCATATAACTTTTCAATGAACCAGAAAGTTTAATATTATGAAAAGTGGTGAAATGTGAAATTCCTGCAGGTATCTAAGATCTTTTTTCTGTTTACAATATATATCTTAACATAATAAAGAGAAAATTAGTAAATAATTTTAAGTCTGATTGATATTAGGATAAAATAAGTGAATTTAAAAAGAAGTAAAAACTTACCATGTGCTTCCAGATTCATCAGATTCACCAAAAGCACTGAATGAACCATCTTTATGTCTGTATTTCAACTCTCTTTGATAACCTGAAATATATAAACAAATTTAATAACCATTACAGTTACCCATTGAGCATTCCATGAGAAATATGATGTTGGGCAATTTTAAAGTGAAACTGTCTTGTAAATAATTGTTTGGTAACGACTGTCTGGTAAACAACTACATGTATCTGGTGAAATACCGTTGAGTGACTGGATGGTGAACAACTGTCTGATATGCTACTGTCTAGTGACTAAAATCAGAAAAACTGTATAGTGAACTACTGTCTTGTGAGCAACTGCCTGATGAACAATTGCATGGTGAGCAACTGTCTATTGAGCTACTCTATTGAGCTGCTGTCTAGTGAACTAGTCAGTTACTGTCTAGTTGATGATCACACAGCATTCTAACAAACTACTTGGTTGATTTTGTTCATTAAATGGTTTATGATCATTACACCATGGAATAGAGGTAAATGTAAATAAAAAAATATAAATGTGATTGCTCTTGCCCATATTTTATTTTATCAAAATTAGACTGACCTGTTTGCATATTTTTGACTGCTCTAGATCTAATATCGTCTGTAATTTTTCCAGAACTTGTAAGATAATCACATACATATAAATTAGGTACAAAGGTGATCATATTCTGTTCTCCACAACCAGAGGGTACTTGAAGTAATTTATCTAATCCATCTAATGCTGGTCCCATTACATCACCTTAAAACAACATTATAAATATATATATAGACAGTATAGTTACAATGAAAGTACTATTCCCATGATGTTGTTAAGTTGTATAAAAGAATGTGAAACAAAATTCTTAGCAAATCAAATTTTCTGCCTACATGTGTCTTCAATCTAGTATTCTATATCTCTGTAAATGTACTAATTGATTGATCAGTGAACATTAACTTGTATTTGCAAACAGCCAGAAAGTTTCCAACATTTGGAGAACTGATGTAATTACTGTGAGATTGCCTTTGCCTACTTTATTTCCTGACTCTTGAGTTAAAGTTATCAATATCTACATATATATGAAATCCCAGCTTTAATATACTTCTTCTATTCACATTTTCAATGGCAAGTGAACATTTTTAAAACCATAAAAATCACATCACAAATGTGATCCCTGACAATAAACCTATTATTCTTTTAATCAAAAATTCTTAATTCAAGAATAAGACAAAGAAATTAGCATATTTTCTTTAAGCTTTTGTCATTAAAATAACTAGCATACCTGTTACTTGGACTTCAGCACGTCTTGAGCCAGATACAACATCTACAGGGTACCAAATATCAACCTCATCATCATACATTGTGGTTTCACTTAAATCAACATAAAATGATGTGGCATTCATCATCTTAAATCCTTCAGGCTGTAAAAAAACATTTTCAATTTCATTAGAAATAGAATAAAGTTTGTGCTCAGTAGAAATTTTTCTTTATAATTCAGTGGAATGATTATAGGCCCAATTATCAAGGAGACTTATACTCTTCCAAGGAAAATTAGTGATTAAGTTCGTTAAGATTTTGGAATACTCCTGTTTAGTGCTCATAAATTTAATAGAAAATCATTTAAATACAACTATGTACTTGTTGATTTCAAGATGGAGACAGTATGAGATGAGAATCAATATAATGTTATAAGGCATGAGGACTTTTTGATATAGAATCAGTCCTCAATAAAAACTATATAAAACACATTTCTAAATAAATAGGTAAAGTACCTTAACAAAGACTGTTTTATCAACAGCATCACCATCTTCACCAGTGCTCTGTGGTGGTTGAGCTTTCACTGAGACAGTAATATCACCAAGTTTCTTAGGTTGAATACGGAACGAAACGGTCTGGACACTGTCACTCTTTACCTAAAAAATAATAATCATGTTTCATAAAAGAGAGTGTAACTACCAATTAACTGAAATATAATTTAAACAGGCAAGTAAATAAATACAACACATGTCAAATGGTTCTTGGTTCAAGTATCTTGATGTATGTATTGTTCAGTAAGATGAAAACCTTACCATTACGTTTTCTACTATCTCTTCACTAACATACTCTTCTTCTAAACTATTAGGGTTTAATACAGCAAAGTCATCTGATCTTTTTAATGTTACAACAACCTAAAAATAATAGAATAGTAAAATCTCTTGAGCTCTATTTAAAACTACAGCGATTTTAAAGAGATATCTGAAGAGAATTGATAGTTTATATTTCATTCAATACATGATTCACTTTCAACTTCTAGGCATGTTTTTAAGTTATCCCTAAATCACACTTGAAGAAACCTGTTGACAAACTTTGTGTTGCCAAAATTGACAAGTAAACTGAAGGAGACAAAACAAAATATAAAACCTAAACAAATAATATATTATGATTATAGAATTAGAATAAAACTTACATTGATATCTTGTTTCAAATAGTTACTAACTGAAGCCAACATTTCAAAATTCTCACCACGTCTGATGGAATATGGTAAATTCAAACTCACAAAGAACTTTTGGAAGGCATTTAACTGAAATAAAAATTGATAAATCATGTCATGATAATGATCTCCTTAACAATCATTCAACAAGAACTCAATGATTACCTGATATGCAAGTCTTAAGCGACACACAAAAAGATATTTATAAAAGAAGTACAAAAGAATCAGAATTGAAATTGACTAATTAATATTTTCATAATCAAAACCAATTTCTTTAAAGCAGTTTGAAAATAAGATAAGTAATTGTTAACAATATTTCTTTATTGTAATATTTCATTCTATAATGGCTTATTTTAGTTTCATTCTAGGTTTCTTTCTGTAAAAATATCTGAAATCAAGAAAACAAACTTACTTTAGCTGGTGAAGTGGTTAAACCTAGACCGTTAGAAGGACTGACAGAGAAAGCTGTAGCATACCATGATGTTATAGTATCTGGTACTCTTGACGAAAACACAACTTCACCATTTAATCTAAAATACAAGGTCCACTATCTAAAAATTATACTCAAAATAAAGGGTCTAGGAAAACAATGTTATTTTTATTTATTTCAGTGGCAATTGTTTGCAAAGTAAGTCTTATTATCTTCAAATAAAACACTTAAAATATATAAAACCTCTTATCTTCTGGTCCAATTTCTAATAAATATATTTAGACCTTATTCAGTATTCACACATTTTGAAACCGAGGTTTGCAACGCAATTTACGTCATCCATTCATAAAATGTTATGTCAAATGAATGAAAAGGAATATCACTAAATCACTAAACACCCTACAGTGAGAAAATGGACTAAAAATAATAGTAATAATAAAAATATGTGAAGAAACACTTCATCTGAAAGTATCTTTTTAAATAGTGTTATCAAATCCGATTTCAATTTCATTAGTTTTGAGTTAGTGGGATTGGAGAAGAGGTGTTAGAGACCTCAAGGTGGTGATTTTGTTTGTTTGCGTTATAAGCCTCGATATGGATCCGATATGGCTGACGTGTTATTAAGGTTTATAACATACCCTGTTTTACCACTCTCCCATAGCCATGTTTCAGGGAAATTTTTACGAACATGTTTAACTTCAGCCAGTGGTTCTACTGAACCACCAACACCCATTCCTGCGTTAGGGGCTGAAATAATAAAAACTAGTTAAAACATCTTGGATACTGATTATAATTCTTAAAAATTAAATAAATTATTTTTCTTTCCATAGAAATTGATCAAAAACTAATCTCCAAAAATAAATCTTTAACATGTATTTGATGTTTAAAGAATATCCTGAAAAAATTCTATCTTTACAAGCTAGTAAAATAATAAGCTGTGAAGGGTAGCAAAGTAGAGTAAAGTTAGAAGCAGGGTTAAGTAGCAAAGTAGAGTAAAGTTAGAAGCAGGGTTAAGTAGCAAAGTAGAGTAAAGTTAGCTGCAAGGTTAAGTAGCAAAGTAGAGTAAAGTTAGCTGCAGGGTTAAATAGCAATGTAGAGTAGGGTTAGAAGCAAGGTTAAATAAGTACACAAGATGCTGTACCATCACCATATTAAAATATTTACTTTACTGTTGATCTACAGCATGCCATATTGTAATAACATAATGATTCATGTACCCTACATGATTTGTATGAATTTAAACACTAATAATGATGGTTACAAGTAAAATGATATTTGAAAAATTGTTAGTTTTATGGCTTGATCCTTTTAGCTTCACAGTAGCTTGCACAATGAGTTTTAGCAAAATTACACTTCTAAAAATAAAAATAATTCGTGAATGTTTCTGCAAATATAAATTCTTGTAAGAGAGACATGCTATTTTCATCTGAAGCGCATGCTCTACTGTAAATAATTATAATGAACATTGATTTTTTTTTGGTAGAGCTGGCTAAAAAAAAGGTTTTCCACTATTAAAAAGCAAGCTTTCATCCCTTTCATAAAAATGCATTTCATTTCTACTATAAATTTATCAAATATGGGAGAAATAATCTCAGAGTTCAAATTGAATACCTTCATTTTTAGCTAAAGGGATCATTCTATCATCATCATCATTATCTTCATAATAGAATGGATATATTTCTCTATAATACATTTCTATATCAGTCATATATCGCGTTTCTAATGCCTACAATAAAATATTAATAGTTATTCTGAACAGATAGATTGTTTTCCTGTTATCACCATTATTGTAAACAATCCTTCCAAATAGTTGTATAGAATCTGTAAGATAAAATCTCCTATAAAAAGTGACAATATTAGGAAATAATAAATATTTAATAACAATATGTTAACACAACATCAAACAGTGGGTATACACAGATAGTAATAGAGTACATTATCCAATTGCATTCTTCCCCATATCTTCATTTTTAATCAAAACGTTACAGAATGTCATCCAATCAGAAAGCTTCTAATGGTATAGTTTTCAATCATACCTGCTTTTCTGAATCTCCAGAAACAAATATTATAACCTGAAGTTTTCAAGATTACAAAGTAATTGTACATCTTTTTCAGTTTTGTCTGTTGAATATCATATTTAAAATTCATATCCCAGAAAAATTTATGAGGCAAGTATATAATAGAATGCAATGTGACAAGATGAATAAAGTATGTTAAGAGAATATGTTTAATCTCAAGGATGGAAACATCAATAATTTAAAAGGTCATGAACATTCAGATGTTCACTAACAGAGACATATATCTAACCAATAACATTTAAGATATAACAGTAAACTGGCCAATATGACAATGTCCCAATCCTTGAGAGAAATGAAAGAGAATAAAGCAAAAATGAGTTTTTGAGATCACTCTGTTATGGAAAAGGTTTATGTGTATTTATTCAGAGTGATACCTGGTTGTTTGTCAGCTTCAGGTCTCATCTGTAAATCATCGTCAATAAACATTGGATAGTTCATTGAAGCTTTTACATCCAAATCAGTCATATACTGTATTTCTTGAGCCTAACAAATGAGTAATGTTTAAGTAAAGATAGTGGACCACGGCCATATACGCCTAACGAAAAATTTAATCGGGATAAAATTAAACTTTCTCAAACCTTTCGATTTAGGTCCAATAACATCCATCTTAAGTTTCAACAAAATTGGTTGAAAACTTATAGTGCGTTCACACGACTAAAGTTAAGCTAGCTTAACTTCTAACCGTTCTTCGTGCCTGGTTTACGTTTTTTTCCATGAGCGTTCAGACGGACATAAAAGTTAAGCCAGCTTGGACATGACCTCGGAATTTATCTGGAAGTTCAGAGGTCAAGATACCTACGCATGCGTGTGTATTGTTTACTTTTCCTACAAAATGGTGAAAATACCGATTATTTTAATTTATAAACTTCTTCAACTTTCATTTTTACGCCCGTCATTTTCATTTTCATTTTTTTGCTCCATGGCTAAAGTTGTTTACAAATGAATAGGTAATGGCGGGTGTCCGGTAACAGGACTGCGCATGCGCGTAACATGTTATATCAGGCTTTGTTAGCCAGGAGCGTTCAGACAGCAATAACCAAGCCAGCTTAAGTTTAAGGTGCAAGTTAAGGCAGCTTAAGTTCAACCGGTCGTGTTTAGACGACAAAAAAAACCAGGCTCGAAGAACGGTTAGAAGTTAAGCTGGCTTAACTTTAGTCGTGTGAACGCAGTATAAGACAGTAATCTAGCATATTCAAGACTTTGGGGCAAGGGCAATAACTCTGCTACTAACGGTCGAAAATAGCTCAAATTCGAACTTGATCTTTGTTTTCTGAATATGCATATACATACCAAATTTCGTTTGATTCTATCAAAAATTCTAGTTTTTAGAGCGTTTACAAGCAATTGATGTTGATAGAAGCACTTACTGTATAGAGGTTAAAGGGCGAAAACTCCTCAAAACTGATGAAAGAGGCCTAAATCTTGAAAAAGCTTTAATTTTAATAAGGAAAAAACTAAACTTTCTCAAACCTTTCGATTTAGGTCCAATAACATCCATTTTAAGTTTCAACAAAATTGGTTGAAAACTAAGAGAGTAATAGCATATTCATGATTTGGGGCAAGGGCAATAACTCTGCTTCTAACAATCGAAAATAGGTCACAATCGAACTTGATCTTCGTTTTATAAATATGTATACACATATCAAATTTCAATTGATTCTGTCAAAAACTTAAGTTTTGAGAGCGTTTACTAGCAAATGTTGACTGACGGACCAACGGATTTTGGGGCAAGGGCAATAACTCTGCTTCTAACGATTAAAAATAGCTCAAATTCGAATTTGATCTTCTTTTTATGAATATGTATACACAAATCAAATTTCATTTGATTCCGTCAAAAACTCTAGTTTTAGAGCGTTTACAAGCAAATGTTGACGGACGGACGGACGGACAGGGGTCCCGACAATATACGTCCTCATAGAGAGATGAGGGCATATAAAAATCATCAGTGCTTGATCTAAGCATGAATGGAACAAAGATTAAACTGTGAAAATAAAAGAACAAGACAGGATAAAGGATTTGACAAAGTAGATTGATGATTTTAGCTACAATAATCACACACTGTTCCATATCACTGGCCTGAAACTATAACTCATGTTTTTATACTAAAGAAAACTAGAACTGTTCAGTTAACAGTACTGATGCAGGGCTTGTTACGACACAAAGGTACGACCGGTGCGGCAATATTTTTTGTGCATGCCCTATACTCATTTTCTTGTTCTTATAGCGCATGCGACACAAACTGATTTTGAAGGAATTCGGGTAAGAAATAAAAAAATTTGGCGATGCACATGCGCACAACACAAATTCAATATATTCATGAAATATCAAGTCTAATTATACACATACATGTCAATTTTGAAGAAATTCGGATAAGAAATAAGAAAGTTGGCGATGCGCATGCGCACTACACAAATGCAATATATGCATGATATTTCGAATCTGATTATGCACATACATGTCAATTTTGAAGAAATTCGGATAAGAAATAGGGAAGTTGGCGATGCGCATGCGCACTACACAAAATCAATATATCCATGATATTTCGAATCTAATTATACATATACATGTCAATTTTGAAGAAATTCGGATGAGAAATAAGAAAGTTGGCGATGCGCATGCGCACTACACAAATTCAATATATCCATGATATTTCGAATCTAATTATACACATGCATGTCAATTTTGAAGAAATTCGGATAAGAAATAAGAAAGTTGGCAATGCGCATGCGCACTACACAAATTCAATATATCCATGATATTTCGAATCTGATTATGCACATACATGTCAATTTTCAAGAAATTTGGATGAGAATTGAGAAAGTTGATAATGCGCATGCGCAGAACCAAAATCTAACATTTCCCCTTAATTCGCAATCCGATTATGCATTTATATGTATTAAGTTTCATAAAATTCGGATGAGAAATAAAAAAGTTGCTAAATTAAGTGGAAATGTACCTTTAAATGTGGTTCCGTATGCATAAATTATAGCATTACGCTGTTCAATGCAACCTAGAGTGTTCTTATATGTTATAGTGGACACATGAAATAGTTATAAAAAAATAGTGTAATCATAGCTTTAAATTAACACCCTAAACTTTGATTTATATCTGTGTTGACAGGGTCACTGACACTAATTAACCGAAATAATAAAAATAGAATCCAATCCAGTGCATAACATTTAATGACATATTGAATATGCTTGAAAGGTGTGCATACTATACATCATTGGATGCGTCTTGATGCGTAGATTACGAATCTGCAAAAAATAAGAAATTTGCATAAAAAGGGTAGCTGCTAGAGCTATTTAAAAGAAATTTGAACTATTTTCAATTGCTTATAAAACCGGAAGTTACGGTCAAAAACAAAAAATGAAAATACCAGTGGATAGATATTGTCGAGATCTTCGAGTGATGAGAAACTCAAGGTCATGAGATGTCAAGGTCACGAGAAAAATGACTTCAAAAATTGAGCCATTCTGAAAATTTTTTAAAATGTTTAATTAAAAATTTCAAGAAGCCAAGATCAAAACTCAAAATTTAACTTCCATAGAAATGAGCCCAAACGACTAAGGTTTCGATGAGAACCAGAATCATGAAAATCGGATAAAAATTGAGGGACAAGTAGCAATTTAAAGACATGTTACTATTATCCAAGATGGCGGAAGATTTTACGTTTCCGGTCTATTTTTTTTTGCTAAATCTGTGTCTAATGATATGTCTAGTTACATGCATATATTTTTTTCAGTGTATCAGTGATAGGTAAAAAGTTGAAAATCGAACTTTAAGTGCAATTTTTGCAAAAACCAGAAAAGTTGCAAAATTTCTGAAAACGGATTTAGGTTTATCATCATGGTAGTATTATATATTTTTAATTTCAGATCGATTGTATTATTAGCAAAAATTGTAGTACTGTACTATAAAAATTTGCAACAAATAGTTGCAATTTTTTTTGCAAATTGACATTTTTTATTATCCGATACTATGTTGTTAAACATAGAAAGTACAATCCAAGAAACCCTTTACAAATCTAAGAGTAAATACGACTTCCATTACTGTCTAAAGTATATCATGATTGCATAATTTCTGCATAACCGTATTTGCATAACTGTTCCGTAATACATTTAAAATCTAATGACCGCGGAGTACAAATACGACATGGTACGAGCATTACCATAACATTTGCCAATTCGTCCCAGTACTCTGTCAAGAAATCGAAAAAAAAAAAAAAAAAAAAAGAATAATCATTTGCAAAACAAAGCAGGGCGTACTTGTAAAGTACGCCCTGCAATTAAAGTTGACATTTTGACTGGGATATATGGTTATACAGAAAAAACACTGTAGGGTTGTTGACTTGGTAGATAGGGAAGTACAATACAATAATCTGAAACTCAAGAAAGGTTGGTCCATTGTAATATGATATATTTATATTTCTATATATGTTGGGGTAGTAATCTTAAGACTACATAAAAATAAAACTAGATTGTTGTTTTAAAATGCTGCGTCATTATACAGTAATTGCTGTTTCTGAAAATCAAAATATATTAAGTTTTATAGTTATAGTAGTTATATTTTTCCTGAGGTTTCGTCAGTGTGCATTGGTAAAATTCTATTCATAGAGAAGAAAAATATAAACTAATCATTTGAAAGTGCTAGTCTAAGCCAATCTACAGCTTCTAAAGGGCTCACACACCATTTTAAATACGTGCAATCCATGCATGACATAATATGGAGCACCCTAGTCTCTATTAACTAGCAGAATATACAAGCAAAGGTAATGCAAGCATAAAACTGAAACACAGGAGTAAAGGAATTTTATTGTGTTCCAGATATGAATACCTTTTGCCATCATCATTTCACACTTGGGACAACCACCCGCATCGTTAAATCTTTCTAATATAAAGGGATAGTATCTTGTTTTATTCACTATGACATCTGTTAAATACTTTACTCCAGTAGCCTGTCAAAATAAAATTATCCTTAAATAAAAATCAGACAACTGAACTATTTCATCCAGTGTCTCTATTGAAGATTGTCAAGTCGAACAGAGAAACAACGTGTTTCTCATGTTTTTTGAACATTTTTAATAGTCTTATCTCTACATTACTGAGCAGTGAAAATATACTGTATTGAACAATAACTAGAAAGATAGCTTGCCAGGCAAAGTAACATACGCCCACTTCAGCAAATTTGAATTTTCCAAGTTGATTGAACCATCATTAAACTTATCTGAGCTGATATTTAGATGAATCAAATCAAATGAAAACTCTATCCTCTATAATGTACACAAGTTAATTTAAACGTTTTTTTCACAATGTCAAGGTAAATAACTCATAAACTGACGACTGGAATCGCACGATTCTTGAATTTATCTGAGTTACTATCAAGATGAATACACATTACATTCAAATCGAATGAAAACTCTAGCCTCTATTACATACACAAGTTAATTTTAACGTTTTTTCACCAAGTCAAGGGCAATAACTCATAAACCAACGACTGAAACAATTTTGAACTGATCCGAGATATTATCAAGATGAATGCACGTACCAAGTTTTATTCAAATCAGATAAAAACTCTGGTCTCTATCGCGTACACAAGAAATTGTTGACGGATGGACCGATGGATGAATGGACAGAGGTGACGGCAATATACTTCCACATTTTCATGTGGGCGTATAAAAAAGTAACAGCAACAATGGATTGCAATAATTGTTAATGAAAACACTCATCCTTAAGTTCAATGATAACCATCAAATAATTATCTCGAAGTCTGGAAAAAATATCAAGTGATCAGATTTACAATTATATCAGTTAATGAAATCTAGTTTGGCTTTATGTAATTTTGTTACAGTGTAAAGCAAAAATATTGACACTTCAAACCTGTTTGTGAATGCAGTCTTTTACTCCCTAATAATAATAATTAATAAACTCTTTCTCTAGAATAAGGGAGAGACAAAAACTGGTTGAGAACTGAAAGAGCAATGAAAAATTTACCGGTATGAAAATAGGCAAACTACACCTCAATCTTCTATATCATACATAAACATTAGGTTTCACACAATAACTATTGTCTTTAAATTCAAAACTCTAATAAAGCAATCTGTCCTACAAGTCACTCTATTCATATCAATGATCCAAAGGACTGTTTTCCCACCAAGATATACCATCAATGATCTGCAGGAAGTCATTACTAAGATATACCATCAATGATCTGAAGAAATTATTCTGTACCAAGATATACCATTAATGAACTGAGAGAATTGTTCTCTACCAAGATATACCATCAATGATTTAACAGAATTCATTTGTACCAAGATATACCATCAATGATCTGACGGAATTGTTCTCTACCAAGATATACCATCAATAATCTGACGGAATTGTTCTCTACCAAGATATACCATTAATGATCTGACGGAACTGTTCTCTACCAAGATATACCATTAATGATCAGACGAAACTGTTCTCTACCAAGATATACCATTAATGATCTGACGGAATTGTTCTCTACCAAGATATACCATTAATGATCTGACAGAATTGTTCTCTACCAAGATATACCATTAATGAACTGAGAGAATTGTTCTCTACCAAGATATACCATTAATGATCTGACAGAATTGTTCTCTACCAAGATATACCATTAATGAACTGACAGAATTGTTCTCTACCAAGATATACCATTAATGAACTGAGAGAATTGTTCTCTACCAAGATATACCATTAATGATCTGACGGAACTGTTCTCTACCAAGATATACCATTAATGATCAGACGGAACTGTTCTCTACCAAGATACACCATTAATGATCTGGGAGAAATGTTCTCTACCAAGATATACCATTAATGATCAGACGGAACTGTTCTCTACCAAGATACACCATTAATGATCTGGGAGAAATGTTCTCTACCAAGATAAACCATCAATGATCTGACGGAATTGTTTAAAGGTTTACAGAAAAGCAGAAATAAAACAACTGAAAAAATGAAATTTCCAACCTTAACACATAATTCTGAAGACATCATCACTGAACAGATAAGGTATAGTGTCTGGTATGGCGTAGGGAGTAGGATTAAGAATAAAGCAAAAATAAAAAAAAGGGAATCCAAACACATCATGGACACAACTGGCTATTTCTTTATTTTATCCATTTAAACCCATAGCGCATCCATTTTCATCTACAATGACCCAAGTATGTTATGGTAACAAATTAATTGATTATACAATACCAAGAGATCAACATCTTCAACTACCATAAAAACCTAGATTTCTAACTCACAATTTTTAAATAAAAATTACCTAACAGGCCCCCTACCTAGTCAAAAAAATCATTTACATTTCTAGTCACCACAATTTGTTGGTTTAAGTTGCTAAATATATAGATTTGGAATAACGGTAAGTTTTTTTTACAGAATATGAACTAACAATATAATGGAATAGATGGTAAGAGTTATTAATGGTATATAATCCTCTAAATATCTAACAAAACTTATTGACATTACTCAAAAAAATCAATGCAACATATACTAGTAATTGCTAGTTATTTCTAAGCTCTATATTAAATATGTACTAATATATCTGGTTAGTAATACTTGGTACAGGAAACAATTGATGTAATACCTCCTGGCAGCTGTCCTGGTATTGCTGCAGGCATTGGTTGTGGAACCATATCATCCACTGCTTCAAATATAAATCTATTGCTAACTACAGTCACTGCAATATTTGTTATGTATTTGAGACCACTAGCCTAATAAAAAAACAAACTAGATCCATAGGCTTTGCATGGTTCTGAGCAGTGCGTAACAGTTTTGGAATTACTTAAAAACTGTTTTTAAAAGGGTCTGTATTGGTATTATTTATAGACAAAGAAAGCTACCACAACTAGCGAAACCTTGGATGTTGCCTGTAAAGTCAAAAATCGCAAATTTGAATTGCTTACAAAACCGGAAGTATACATCGAACAACAAATATGAATACATAGTCGGATAGATCTCATCGAGGGCAAAAACTTTTGTTCAGGTCACAATGTCACCAAAGGTCAAGGTCACGAGGTGTGAGTCTTGAAAGGTTTTGTAATTACTGAAAAAAATAAAACAGAAATGCAAGAAAGGCAAAACAGAGGATCAAAAATCGATTAACAATGCTATGAATGCAATCGACTGTAGTTTCCAAAAATATCAAAGTTACGAATTCCGCTCATAGCCCTGAGGCCCCATTTTGAGTTTTACAAAAGTTAGTCATATCAATATGGCGGCCGATTTGTAACTTCCGGGTTAATTTTTTTTGTTTCAAATTGTTGATATACCATAATGTTAAATATTGCAAAAAACAAATTTCAAATATATTCAAAATTCCGGAAGTTGAAATTTCAAATTTACAAGACAATTACGTCAAAACCGGAAGTGGTATCAATTTTTCGAAAACAGATTTTGGATTGCAATCGAAATATCTTTCCATCTGTAAATTTTCAGATCGATTGAAATAAAATTTGAAAAAAACACGCGCAGTTACAATGGAAATTTGCACAAAATGTTCAAATTTTAAATCGTGCAATTTTAATTTAAGTGTATATTGTCGTACATCATTGGAAAGAGCAAATTACGCATAATATGATTGCGAAATCATTTTTGACGTATTTACGCTAGGTCACGTGACAGGACTGCTTAAAGTCAAAAATAACAAATTTCAATTGCCTATAAAACCGGAAGTATACATCGGATCACAAAAATGAATACATCATTGGATATATTTCATCAAGGGCAATAACTTTTGTTCAGGTGCCAAGGTCACCAAAGGTCAAGGTCAAAAGATATGAGCCTTGAAAGTTTTAGTAATTGCATAAAAAAATCAAAACGAAAATAAAAAAAAAATTGAAATCAAAAATCAAAATTCGGCGACTAGACTTTTTTAGCAATCGATTGTAGTTTCCAAAAATACTAAAGTTACGGATGCCGCTCATAACCCTGAGGCCCCATTTTTAATTTTATAAAAGTTACGCATATCAAAATGGCGGATGTTCTCTTACTTCCGGGTCGGATTTTTTTATTTCAAATTGTTGTTATAACAAATTATAACACATTGAAAAAAACAAATTTGAAATATCTTCAAATTTCCGGAAGTTGAAATTTTAAATTTACAAGCTAATTACGTAAAAACCGGAAGTGGTATCAAAATTTTGAAAACTGCATTTTGTTTAGAATCAAAATGTCTTTACACCTGTAAATTTTCAGATCGAACGAAATAAAATTGTAGAAGTTGAAAAAAACGCAAAAATTAAAATTAAGAAAATAGTCAACTAAAAGTCAAAATTAGAGAAGTTTAAAACTTTTATTTAGTAGCGCACAGTTATAGAAAACAGTTCAAAACAGTTTGATAAAAATCGGATAAAAAATAGAGCTGTGAGATTCCAAAAACCAAAACTGTGTTTTTTGTTCTACCTCATTTCCGGTTTGTCAAAATGGCACCAATTTATATTTAATAGTTGATGGTCAACAATTTATCGTAGGGAATTGAACAAATCTATATGTGGCTTGTTGCCTTCTTACTAAAATAGCGAGTGTAAAATTCGAAAAAAAAAAAAAAAATAGCCGTTTGCAAAACAATGCAGTGCGTTCGATTATCGAACGCACTGCAAATTAAAATAATTTTGAACAAAAATGAATGCACATGGAAAATATCTTTGTCACAAACCACAAACACAACCATCTTAACAGTTTCATTTCTTGCCATGTCTACATTCCTATTTCTAACCACATAACACAATCAATCTCAATTTTAACATGACCTCAACAATCTCAATCCTAACAACACCATGTTAACAATGTCAATCTCAACAACAAACAATAAACAATCCTAATTATCCCATTCTCAGCCACAATCTGAATCATAACAATATCATGTAAACAATCCCATTTTAACAATATCATAAAAGATATCTCATGCCCAACTAAACTCCATCCAATGATATACTTCCTAGCCAACCACTTCATTTGAGAATCACATAGTAAAAACTTCACTATTAGTTAAGGCATTGTATGTAAACAATTTCATTACTTAGATAATCACACACTCAACTGAATCAGGTGAAGAACCTTCTTCTTTACCACATTAGGTAAAAATAATCATTCAAAACACCTCATATGAACATTAAATAAATTTAAGCACAATACGTAAATTTAGATGTTTACCTCAAAGTAAAATTTGATTTATGTAATTTGATGTATCATTATGTTCAATCAACATTAGTAGTAAAACCAACACCTGATCACTAGAAGACCATTGATGAAGTCCATCTTATCATTGAGAAAAATATGAAGATGATAAAAAGTTTAAACTAACCCCAAAATTACCACTACCAAGAGTAAGTAGAATGAAATTAAACAAAAATTGAGGATAAAAATGGAAAAATGCAATAATTTCTAGCCAGCTAATAACAATTATATTGGTTTAAAAAAAAAACATGCTAAAAACATTGTTAGATAAAATTGGAAGAAATTTCTTTAAAACATATCCAGCCTTCCACCACATACCTGCCATAGGGACAGAAGCAAATGCCATTTCACAATCGGCACAATCTGCTCTCTGCAGTATGGGAAACACATCAAATGTGGGTTTTTTCAAAACAATATTTGTTAGATACAACAGTCCTGAAGCCTACAGAAAAAAGTTTTCATATACAAAATAATTACAACAAAAGAAGAAATAAAAGATAGAAATTATAAATAGATGATTGTGAAATATGAAATACTTCAGACATTTAAAGAAACTTGATGAGTAGCAGATCACATAAAATTGATTATCACTTTGTTTTAAATCTGACCTTTTATTTTTGTATCTAAAACCCGTTTTCTTTGCAAGATTTTGATTTTATTATTCTAAATATGTATAAGATCTATATTAGAAATCATAGGATAATGTTACATCAGTTTTATGTGATCATGATAGACAATGTTACATCAAAGTTGGAAAAGAAACATTTAGAAATCTGGTAACATTCAGGAGTTAGACATACCCTGATCCTCTTGTGTTAAAGCAACATCCTTCCATCTTATATCACCACTTTTGTTTATAATCATATTTTTACTAATACAGTACTTTAGTCCTAAAGCCTAATAAAATTATTTAATTTCAACTAGTTCTTCTTAAAGGGCCATTCTGCTTTTTTGAAAAAAGTTTCCATTGTAAAAATAATCGCAAATGCTACCTGAGAGTATTTCTAAAGTATGCTGATTGTATCTCTATATCTTCTCGATCAAACTGAATTTGGTTTTAAAGGGTTAATTACAAACAGGGAGTACTTATTGTTAATTAAGCTATTTGACCTAGTTTTGGTGTTTGCCCTTTAAATGGCTCAATATTTCTAGCTGAAAATGTTTACATACACAAGACAAACATTTCTCTACAATTAGGCGTTTATTTTACTAAAATTCGTTCAGTAGTTTCCCATTGGCGTCCAAAAAACATAACACACTTAAATCATCATTCATACACATACAGCAAGTACTACAATGTCTAGCTCTGTGTAGAAAAGTATGTTTATTATAATTTCCATTTACCAAAAAGAAATTGTGTTATACATCCATGGCCACATCATTATATTATTATGTATTTTATATAATATATATCATTTTTATCATTAATTGCATATAAGTTTTTCTGGTGATCAAACAATTAAATATTGTGTTCTTATATTGTACTGACATTCCCTTGACTTGATTTGCTCATACTTTGGCTTAGATTTGTTCATCTCAAGCTAGCTCAATCAAAGCCTTTTTTTGTTAGAGCTATATCAAATTAAGGTTCTTGCAAATAATTCATAATTAGTCTAAGCCAAAGTTTGAACTGTGAATGTTTCTAAATATTACCATGGAACAATTCTGTTTTAACAATCCACATAAGTAATTGAACAATTGTGATATCACTCATATATACTAATCCTGAAGACTAATAACAAATCATTTATTTCAGTTTAAAATGTGGAAATTGAAGAGGTCAAAATGATCAAAATATACATAATTGATTAGACTTGATTTGTTCACACTTTGGCTCTTTGATATCGCAGTTAGTGAGGTATCCAAATAATGACTTAAGGAATTATTTAATATCAACCTAAGCCAAAGTTTGAACTGTGTAGGTTTCAAATATTACCAATTAACCATAAAACATTCTCTTTTACTACTAATCTTACAATTCTGATATCAGTCATAAAAACTAATCCTGAAGTCTAATAACAATACATTTAATTTGCTGAGATATAACAATTATCAGTAGAGATCTAGATTTCAAAATAAATCTAAGTTAAATTTCATAGAAAATTAATTAAAATATCAATGTGTTTTATAGTGTTAAAACAGTTATTCAGTTAATATCAGGTAAAATTTCACTGGTATCTTGGTCTGATTTGATCAGTTAAACATCAATATAGAAATGTCTTGCAAATGAGAGACAGTGGGGCTATGTTCCTCTAAGTAAATTTGGGTGTTTCTCTTGCAATGTCTGCTTTGGTCTGTTGGCTTTAACCAATCTAGGTAAAATGTTGTGTCACAGCTTCTAATGCAGTTTTTTATTCTTGCTTTCAAGCTTGAGAAATTAATCGAGTAATAAAAGGTTATTGCCAAAAATTACACAGTTCTTAAAAATCGCTAACCATTTCAACACTTTGATGGTATTTCAAACTTTCAAAATCTTAACTTTAAATTTTTTTTATCAATTCATAGGGCAACATAGAATATGGTTGAAAATCTTAAACTGCAGTATATAATTTATCTACAATCTTTTTGAAAATGTGGGAGCTTATGAATTCACATGATTCTGAATTTGGCATTAACATTGATTGTCTTTAAAAACATGTGTTTAAAAAAAACTTACTGTCAGTAATGCATCAGCATTTGCTGCTCCATAAGGGGGTAATATGGATCGTTTTTTACGGAACATAATTTCACCAAAACCATTTCCATTATCATTTTCCTTCTTCTCTCCCGTAAACATTTTGAAACCATCAGCAAGCTACAAACATGTATTTATATTTATATTTATATTTGTGTCAGTCTACAATAAGGGTTTTAGAACCTTTAGCTTGTCATATCTCTTACAGGTCATATCTTACAGATAAGCTAAGGATTAGTTATACACCATAATTAAAAGTTTTATTCAGTCATATTTAACAAAAAAAGAAAGTTTTCAGTGAATTCAAAAGTGTGACTTAAGTACAAAAGGCAAAGTTTTACATTCTCAAGTTCAAACCAAATCAACTGCCCTTATTATTATTAATATACATGTATTATAATATAAGCAAACTTACAGATTCAGGTGTGATATCATTAGGTCTACCATTAGTTAATAACATAACACTTTTATCCACACCCAGTACAAAAACATCTGAATTAGGGTCACTTGACACTTTAAGATCAACATCACTGTTAGCACGCAGTTCAGGAGCTGAGAATTGTACTGACACCTAGAATACAAAATATATTAGTGTGTTTAATAGCTATACAGATATCTAATATATAGATATATACATCACTGTTAGCTAGCTATACAATCATCTAGAATATAGATATACATCACTGTTAGCTATACAGTCGTCTAGAATATAGATATACATCACTGTTAGCTATACAGACATCTAGAACATAGATATGCATCACTGTTAGCTATACAGACATCTAGAATAAAGATATACATCATTGTTAGCTATACAAACATCTAGAATAAAGATATACATCACTGTTAGCTATACAGACATGTAGAATAAAGATATACATCACTTTCAGCTATACAGATATCTAGAATATAGATATATATCACTGTTAGCTATACAGACATCTAGAATAAAGATATACATCACTGTTAGCTATACAGACATCTAGAATATAGATATATATCACTGTTAGCTATACAGATATCTAGAATATAGATATATATCACTGTTACCTGTACATACATCTAGAATATAGATATACATCACTGTTAGCTATACAGACATCTAGAATATAGATATACATCACTGTTATCTATACGGACATCTAGAATATAGATATAGGCTACATCACTGTTAGCTATACAGACATCTAGAATAAAGATATACATCACTGTTAGCTATACAGACATCTAGAATATAGATATATATCACTGTTAGCTATACAGACATACAGAATATAGATATACATCACTGTTTTTGCTATATACAGATATTTTGAATATAGATATACATCACTGTTAGCTATACAGACATCTAGAATATAGATATATCACTGTTAGCTATACAGACATCTAGAATAAAGACATACATCACTGTTAGCTATATACAGATATCTTGAATATAGATATACATCACTGTTAGCTATACAGACATCTAGAATATAGATATACATCACTGTTAGCTATACAGACATCTAGAATATAGATATACATCACTGTTAGCTATACAGACATCTAGAATATAGATATATATCACTGTTAGCTATACAGATATCTAGAATAAAGATATACATCACTGTTAGCTATACAGATATCTAGAATAAAGATATACATCATTGTTAGCTATACAGACATGTAGAATAAAGATATACATCACTGTTAGCTATACAGATATCTAGAATATAGATATACATCACTGTTAGCTATACAGATATCTAGAATAAAGATATACATCATTGTTAGCTATACAGACATCTAGAATAAAGATATACATCACTGTTAGCTATACAGATATCTAGAATATAGATATACATCACTGTTAGCTATACAGTCGTCTAGAATATAGATATACATCACTGTTAGCTATACAGTCGTCTAGAATATAGATATACATCACTGTTAGCTATACAGACATCTAGAATAAAGACATACATCACTGTTAGCTATATACAGATATCTTGAATATAGATATACATCACTGTTAGCTATACAGACATCTAGAATAAAGACATACATCACTGTTAGCTATACAGTCGTCTAGAATATAGATATACATCACTGTTAGCTATACAGACATCTAGAATATAGATATATCGGGTGTCACAAAAAAAACGTCCCCAACTTTGAAGCAAAATATCTCAGCTGCTGATGAGCTGATCTCTTTCAAAATTCTCACAGATTTACATCAACATGTTCTTGTTAGACCTTGAAAATATGAAAGTCATCAAACAAAAATTGTTTAAGAACTGCCTCGATCAAAATAGCATGTAAAAAAATTCCATATCAGAGGAAATTACATATTCGCATTTGTGTTCATTGTGCCTTCACCACATCAACCAATAATATCAAACATTATTCATCCTGATAAACTCTCACGGATCTCATCTAAAGGTACCACTCGAGAAGCGACCATCCTGCATTTCAGTTCCTGTTTAATCAGTGTGTCCCTCTAACCCTAGTGCAGTACACCTGTTTCTTGGCTTACTGCCCGTAGTCATTACCATCACCAGTGGAACAAACTGGATGAATAGGAACTGAAAGGCAGGAAGGTTGCTTTTTGGGAGAAAATATCTTAAGATGAGATCGGTGACAGCATTTCAGGATTGAACATGAATGATATTGGTGGTCGATGTGGTGAAAGCACAAAAGACACAGGTTGAAATATGTAGTTTGCTCTGATATTGAATTTTTTGACATGCTATTTTGTTCGAGGCAGTTCTTGTACACTTTTTATTCGATGACCTTCATATTTTCAGGGTCTGACAAGGACATGTTGAAGTAAATCAATGAGAATTTTGAAAGAGATCGGCTCATCAGCAGCTGAGATACTTTGCGTCAAAGTTGGGGACGTTTTTATTGGGACACCCGATATATCACTGTTAGCTATACAGACATCTAGAATAAAGATATACATCACTGTTAGCTATACAGACATCTAGAATAAAGATATACATCACTGTTAGCTATAAAGACATTTAGAATAAGCATAAGCTGTAAGGTATTAAGACATTTCCTAATTGTATGTTTAAACAGAGAATCCTGCTTTTATTAAAAAATACACCTGAATTGATTTGTTTTGAAAAAGTAGTACCTTATTCTTCATGCCATTATCAATCATAATCTCATAAACATCAACAATGACTTCTTTAACTTTACCATTAGTTACACCATAGACCAGTAAGTTAGCCATAGGAGACATTTCACTTGACACTGTCAGACTTATAGATTGTTCTAAGTTATTGGCAAAATCCAGTGTACCATTGGCTGTAATTTTACCTTTAGATAATACCTAAAATTGCACAAAATGTTATAAATCAGTAAGAATACAATATCATCTAATTTAATATGTTTAAAAAGTGAATTAACTCCAGTGTTCTATATTGTAAATACTATTTAAGTTTTTTTAAATTTTTGGTTGTTCCACAAATCCCACATGAGCAGAACTTAGTAAATGTGCACAACAGATAAAGGACAGTGAAAAAATATAGGAATGTTTTACAGGAAACAAAGGAAGTTATTTCCATAATATAGGTACTATACCTTATTGATATGGTAATGCACAATTGCATCCCTAATTTGAAACAACAAAACATTTTTGCAAGTTGAAGAAATTGGTAAATGCATATTTGTGTGTTGCATTAGTTTCACAGTAGAAGAAAGGTTTAAATTATAAATAAATACTTACGATATAGGACATCAATGACAGAGAACCTGTTGCCTTCACTTGAACATCAATAGTTTGATCTTTGTCTAAATCTAATTTCTACAATAAATATTAACTTCAATCAATTCTAGTTTTTTCTATGTACTGTATAATTTAAATATCGTGTTAATGATCTACAACATTTCAAGACCTATTAGTATATAATTCATCTACCGGTAATAAACTGTAAATCTAAACAATGATGTATTTAACTGTGATGTTGGTTTTTTTTTAAATCTAATTTGTTTTGTCTTCTATAGTTCTATTGTGCAAAAACATACTCATATTACATCATTTATAGCGTACAGATTTGTTACATTCTTACAGTGTAATATGTAAATCAAAAATAAATACAAGCTCCAAAGTTTACAATGTTTTTTGAGAAAAAAAATATTCATACCTCTGTTGTAAAGCCATCTAAGTTTGAGAGTTGTATAACTGTATTACCCTCTGCACCATAAGCATTTACTGAAAGGCTTTCTTGACGTGCAATTTTGTCTTCATATTTAGTACCATTAATTTGGGCCTTGAAATGAAAATTATTAGGAATGAGTATTACCATTCATGCCACCATAAAATAATAATATCAGGCCAGATTTACAGTAGTACTTCATCTTCTAAGTTTCAAGATTCAATAATTGTTTTACCTCTGTATAATTTTAGATAAATAACATTACTAGTCAGATCTTCAACAGATTCACACAAGGCTCTTAAAATAATTGTGTATACATGTTTGTCTATATGCCTAGTATTTATACATGACCATGTTATGATATGTTAAATACCACGAACAAAATAAAAGTTTCCATACCTATTCGTGCATTAAGGGATATTTTTCTGTGGGATATCTAATCTACAAAGCCTGTAGCACATGAGCACATCCAAAAAACTAGATACTTTTTCATGCAAAGGAAAAAAATCTGAAGGCTTGTCCGAATTGGTCACTGGACCTTCAGGTTAGAATTAGTGACAATAATAGAAATCAAAAGTTAGTGGACCATAGCTATATGCCCACCGATGAATGGACAAGGGTACCGACAATATACGTCCACATAGAGAGATATGTCTTACCGTAAAATATAGATTAGGTGAACTATTGGAAGTTTGGTCAACAGTAGAAAAAGTCACTTCATGCCACTTGGCAGAGTCAATAAGAACATATTGAGCCAATAGATTATCATTACTTAGGGATACTTTTACAGTCATACCATATTGAGGTAATGGTTCACCTGCAGGATCTGTAACTTTAACCTAAAAATAATAATAATACAGTATATGAATCTCAAAACTATTTAGTCAACAGGCTTTGCCATTGCAGATCTACTCTTTTCTCATTTTGTTGATATTCATTTTTCTAGGTGAAGTTATGTTACTTTGTCGTACATGTACATTTGTCTAAATGAATCAGAAACTAATGATCAATGTAACTAAAACTCAATCAAATAATTAAATAATTAAAACTTGGGTAAAAACAATCAAATCAAATTTACCCGTAATTTAACTGGTAAACCAGGATGATAAATATTCATTGAGTTCATAGACTCAATATGAATTTTCTGAGGATAAGTATAGAATGTAACAGAAGAATCATCTAAGATAGAAAATCTGGAAGTGACATCTGTAACATTGACAGTAACTTTTATATCTTTCTGAGTCCAATAAAATCCTCTTGACATAAAGCCATTTACAACATCACTACCCAACATTTCCTCTACAGTAAATGTTACATTACCAGAGCCTTTAAACTGAAATATATTAGAAATATCTCTATACTCTACATTTATAAATTAATCTTATTTCCATATTCTATATTTATATATCTCCATACTATATAAGAATTTCAGTTTACAGTGTACTTTTACAGTGCCAATATCTCAGATTTCTGATAATCGGCAATCAGATAGAAGCAGATCCAATGTTAATCGCCATACTGTATCTTCATATATAAAATAAATTACATCATATATATACATTAATGTACCAGTATATATATTTCAAACTCAAACTTATTTTTTAGAAACTTATTTATATATGCACCATAATAAGACAGTTTAAGCTGAGCACTCCCACTTTTGATTAATAAGGATAGATTTTTACATTTAACTTTGCATCAGTTGTTCAATACAATTTGACATTATAATAAAATAATTTTGTTGGAATAACAAAAATCCGTACAAGCAAAACAATTCCGTTTATAAAAAATCTCGTCCAGAGCATGACAAAATTGAGTTACTTTTTATATTCAAACACTTACATATTTTGTTTTTTCGCTTGTCATTCCATCAGTTTTCAGTGTCACTTTAGCCATTGCATCTACATCTTTACCATAGGTATATCTATAACATTATATAGAACAATTGACAATATCAATTTTTATCACACAACAGTACTGTTATCGGGTTCATAACGCGAGTTAATATTAGAGATATTACACAGTAGACAGGTTAATAACTATGCAAATTAGGTAGAATTTAGGTCATGTATTCATGCGCCAGTTACACAGAACCTTTGACATTGGCGACTCCGTTAAAATTAACAATGCGGGGCATGTAATTTTCATTAAAATTGTTCCGAAAAACATTACTTTGATTAAAAAAATTAATTTAGTTAGCGCATGAAAGTATATTATTGTTAGCGCAAGGACATTTAAGCATACGTGAACGCGCCTAACCTAGTTACTAGCTCTATGACGTCAGAAAAGAATGACGTGATAGTTTAGTTTGCAAAAAGATTAAACTGAAAATTTGCGAAAAATGCATTGAATTTTAGGAAAACATGCCTGTATCGATAGTTGTGTGATAAATAGAATCTTAAACTCGTGCTTATGTCATATAAAATTTATGAAATTCGTTGCCGAATTAAATATTTCCCTCGCCAAGGCTCGGGGAATATTAAATCCGGCAACTCATTTCATAAATTTGATATGACATAAGCACTCGTTTAAGATCCTCTATATAATATATGACAATATTTCTATTGGCATATGTAAGAATATCTCTCTTGATATTCTTGGGATATCAGAAAAAAAATTGAACATTGGACTGTTAGTCTTAGAACAACTTTTGTATAAATAGAAATGTGAAATAAAGAGTTTAGTAAATACATTATTTCAAATGAATTCTGTAGTGTTGATAATAAGTACTACAATAAAGAGATAAATAACTTACTTAGCATTCATTTTAACTGTAACTTGATTTTGTTTACCATACAGGACATAGCCAGGGGTAATTTCAGTGTTGACTTCAAATTTAGGTAATACTAAAAAATATTTAATATTCAATAAGCCTCTCAATGTATGAAATTCAAGAAAAGAAATTCTGATGTGGTAACTAGCTCGGTTTTTCTAAAGATGGCTTCTAAGTAATATTTACCAGACTAAAGGTAAGGTATGTGTTTCCGAGTTAGTGGTCAAGGTCAGTTGGGCTGACATTGCAAAAGTGTCTAGGGCACAATTAACTGAGGAACAGAGTGAACAGACTGTAAATGTTCATAATTCCTTGACAAATAATACTCAATGCAGCTTTTCTTGCAAAAATTCCTTCATTGCGCACAGCATGGCATTGTCTGACTGAAAATCCAATACATACCATATTCATCTATTTTCACTGTTTTCATTTCACTGCCTCCCTAAAAAAATACCAAAATTTGGTGAGCACTTTAACAGCACTGTCACATGACCTCATTTACATAGGTCAAATTTTTTTATATATTCTTAGCGTGCCTAATCTACTCTTTCCACCAATTAATAACACTTTATGTTTTAATGAAAATTGTGCAATTTAAAATTTGAAAATTTTGTGCAAAGTTCCATTTAACTGTGTATGTTTTTACAAATTTTATTTGAAAGTTCTGAAAACTTGATTGCAAACTCAAATCTATTTTGAAAATTTCGATACCACTACCGGTTTTGACGTTATTAGCTTGTAAAAGATTAACCAAAATAAAATGAAAAAGAAAAAATTTGAGTTGAGAGAGAGAACTAATATTTTAATTGTAAATCTTGATTAAGCATGCTACACCTCTTCTAATAAAGAAGAAATTTTGCTATAGTCAAAACAGTTAAAGGAAGAGAACTAAATAATCTTTAATCTTATAAGCATTCAGACTATAAACAGCTACAATTCTTCTTAATAAGGAACTTTTTTATATTAATTTTATCATAACCATTTGGTTAGTGCCGTATGATTTATGAAAGACTTCCAGGATGACACGCCGTTTTGTTACGGCTCTATTTTAATTTGAATTCAATTTAAGTAACTTTAATATAAAAAAATGATTGCTTTAAAATGAAACATTTCAATGAGTATAAGACAACTAACCTCAGTTGTGGCTTGTACAGACCAGTCTCCTAATGGTGGTTCATCAGATAAAGGAAAATCAACCCCAACAACACCTAAAACACATAAAATACAAAAATTGTATATTATTATAAAGGGTTTTTGAATCAAATGTTTTATATAATCATGGCAAATGTTTTCAGTTGTGGGCTTTGTTTCTTTCAGATAACAATCTAGAATAATCTACAATAATTTACCTGATTCCGTTTGCTGATTCTTGAATTCTGCAAGTTTATTCTGGTTCTTGTCCTACAATAATAATGGTAAAGTGATAATAATTTTTTAACTACATAAAATACCCTATCGATACACTTTATTCATTTAAAAAATTATTGTTTAAAAACAACATTTCTTGTGCGTTTATTTATGACACTACCAGTTCAGTAGAAAAATAGCCATATCCTAAGATACGTTTTTGAATATTTTGGTGACTGAACTTAATCATTGTCCCTTCATACAATCAAATTCTTAGTCTATAGTTTGCTAATAAATCAATATTTTGCCAAAATACTCGTAGCAATAATCTGTATAGATTCTGGAAGTTAATTTAAACAATTAAACTTACCATGATAGAGATAGTAATGGGTCTTTTAACCACATTATAATTACTGTCAATAGCAAATGATCTAATCTTAACTGAAATAGTTACACAAATCATCATATTCCCTCAAATATTTCAACTAAATGTTTCAACCACATATATAACGACAAATTCAATTTTAATCCATTGCATTTTGACTAAGAACATACTAAAAAGTTTGGTATTACAGCCAATAAATTACCCAAATGGACTATGTGTCAAGACTAGACATCTGGCCAGAAAGTTTTCATAAATCGAACAGGATGAGTTGTGAAACATACAAAAGCTGGTGAATGAGGTCTGTTACTGCTTATGAATAGAAAATTAACAACAGGGAAATCAAAGTCTTCACATTTATCATAAAGTGAAACACAAAGATCCTGATTGTTGACAATTTCTAGTTGGGAGTGTCTATAAATCCAACGTTTCCGGCAAGATTTCATCAACAAAATCACTAAATGCGGATCAAGTAAGTGACAAAACTAATATTATATGTATATGTATCTGAAAATGGAAAAAACAGCTAGCAGTTTAATTCCCTTGTAATACAGATCTTGATTAAATTCAGCCTCATGACATTAGAAAAATAAGTCAGCAAGCAAAGGAGCACAATTGATACCCATAGGAATACCAATAACTTGCTGAAAAAACAAACTCTTCTGTATATTTGATAATAGATTCAGAGATTATATAATATTACTTACTGACTTGGTTTGGTTTGTAAATAGCTTTATCTGTCTGAATAAGTACCAACACATCATTTTTCACTTTTTCTACTGTAGTTGTATTGGTGAAAGTAACACTACCATAATTTCCAGTTATAGTCAAATTATACATACCATCATCAACACTACCTCCAACCTACATACAAAAATACATAATATACAATATACAAATATATAACTTTAATTAGTCTTTGAAAGAAAATAGAAGTTTGATTTAGGTCAAATATTCCACCATAAGACATCACTTAAAGGGAAGGCCAATAGTTCTCAAAATGTATTCTAGAACACTAATATAAATTAGTCAAATCTAATATTTTCTGCCCCTTATAAATGAACAAAAATGGACAATGAAAGTTGAGACTAGCTGGAATTTCTGTGGTGTCTGTGAATTTATCAATAGTTTAAAGCCATAACAATTTTAAGCATTAAGTGCATAAAAACATGAAATACATCTAAGATTTCATGCAGAATAAAAGTGACCTGATTCTATGTGGTTGCATGGGCATTGAATTACATCACATCAAAAATGTTTAAAAGTGCTTCTGTGTCACTTTGTACAAGTCACAAGAAGAACCTACACTCCATTATCTTCATATTCAATCTTGGTGTCATTTTAACTATGAATGAGTATAAACAAGTTCTACATGAATAAAGTTAAGCAAGTCAGGAGAATTGACAACCTGATACTAATCTTCTAAATACCGGTTATTCAATTTCTTGTCAGAGATACCTATATTCATGCGTAATTAACTCCCTTATCATCATATTATATTTCACACAGATTATTATTTCATAACAGGCCAATAATGATGATATGATGACGAGTTATAAAGATGTTTTGATAGAATTACTGTTGGACTTCACTAAATTGGCTTTAAATTTTAGACTTGTCAAAACTCTGATAGTGAACCACATGCTTCTACTAAGCAAGCAGCAAAAGATTAACTTCACAAAAAAATCGTAAGACATACAAAAGTCTATATCTGGAATTTATGCCCCAATGCAATTTCATCTACAAAGAACTCAAAATGATTGTAAATCTTCAGTTAAGATAAAAACATTAATCTATCATCAAAACGAAAGTTTGACAAAATGGATTACTTTTAGTTCTACCCATAAAATTACACAGGCCAGAAGTTTCGATTTTGTTTCTCCATTTGATGAATGATGTTTTCAAAGAACAATACTCAAAATAAAAGTATTGAAAAGTTACAACAAAAGTTACATTAAGTTTGACATTATGTTATAACCATACGTAGGAAAAGTGCTCAACCGTAAGGGAGCTAAAATAAGTATTGAAAAGTTACAACAAAAGTTACATTAAGTTTGACAGATCTGTTTCGTGAAAGTCTGCAGAACAGACCTTCACTCTTCAGAAACTAAATGCATTTAGTTTCTGAAGAGTGAAGATCTGTTCTGCAGGCTTTCACGAAACAGATCTGTCAAACTTAATGTAACTTTTGTTGTAACTTTTCAATACTTATTTTAGCTCCCTTACGGTTGAGCACTTTTCCTACGTATGGTTATAACATAAAGTAGATATACTCAAAATAAAAGAAATGTTATTGATTTGTAGATTCAGAACAGCTACTATTAAGTTTAGATTTACAAGTATTTGTATGTTGGATTTCTGTGTGTGATTTTTATTTTAAAAAAAAACATATCAAAATCAACCTCTGATTCAATTCTCTGATAAAATCATTAAAAATTCTCTAACTTTTTTCATCTAATCCAATTTTTTCATGTAATGTTTATTTAAGACATTTTTAGAGAGTGACATGCTTGATGTATATATTTATGGTTAACTCCTAGTTGATTGATCATTAGATAGTAATATTCATATTGCCTGAAGTAACCCTATCAAATTACCCAAAGCCATGCAAAATATCTAAATTATATAGTTATTTCCTTGTTAAAGGGATGGGGAGTAATTCAGCTTTAAAGGAAGTATGTAGATTAATTGTCATTGGTTATTTTTATTTCGGCATCATGCATTTTCATAAACTATCCTCTAACATCCTTTTCATCAAACTCATTCAATAATCTAAATTCTAAGAGCTATAGTTAGATGTGTATCATTAGACATTTTTTTAAGCCCGACTAATTTTCTGTTTTAATTTAGGTTAATAGTTCAAGTTTAATGCAGTTTTTGTTATAAGTTTGAAACCACGCAGTAATACTCCCTATACTGACAGTAAATAATATATACTGGGAGGATTAACTCATCATTAACTTATCATTTCTCTTTTAAAAAAACTTAAATGCACTCCCCATTTAAACCCAAGGCTAACAATATAAATCATTGTGTAACAAAATAATATCATACATTTTTATTTAAAGGGCCATTCTGCTTTTTTGAAAAAAGTTTCCATTATCCAAAAAATCGCAAATGCTACCTGAGAGTATTTTTAAAGTATGCTTATTGTATCTCTATATCTTCTTGATCAAACTGAATTTGGTTTTAATGGTTAATTACAAGCAGGGAGTACTTATTGTTAATTAAGCAATTTGACCTAGTTTTGGTGTTTGTCCTTTAAATGGCTCAATATTTCTAGCTGAAACCTTTCAAATACACAAGAGGGACATTTCTCTACAATTAGGCGTTTATTTTACTCAAATCTGTTCAGTAGTTACTTATCAGCGTCCAAAAAACATAACACACTTAAAAACCTTACGTAAGGTTTTAAAAAATGTTATTATGTTTTTAGCTTTTTTAGTTAAAACTTTCAGATACATTAAAGGGCACATAGTTGCAGATTTTGGTGTAAAGTTTTCACAAATTTGAGCAAAAACAATTCAGACTGTCCCTTTAACATAGCATTTGACTGGTTGAATAATAAATGAGCAAGAACACATTGTTCATAACAATTTCATTAGATCATGTTTGGTAGGTAAGTAAAGGATTACTATTTGAAATTCAAGTCAGCTGATCAAATCTATCATGAAAATTAAATTGTTCCTATGCATCAAAAATTTATCAAATTATTCAAATTAGTTCAGGGGCGCAGGGATTATCATAGTATAGTATCTATGCTATTAATCACTATGTGATAATTTTATTGCCAGACATAGAGCACTTTAGTGAATAAGATTTGACATTAGTCAACAACCTCATACACTTAGTCAAATAGGCATCAACTTAATGTTTACTTTAAACCTTCAAAATTGTCAAAATAAACTTTAAAAAAGTATTAGGATAAAGAAAGAATAGATTGACAATGATTACCATAATGTAACAATAGGACATTGTTTACAAATAAGACAATCCAACAAGGAAACAGGAACACTTAATGTAATAATTGTACCTGACCCAACAATTGAGTATTAAATGTAAGTATTTAGTTAAAAAAAAACTTATTACTCAATATATGACCATGTGATATACTGTTTGAATTTGGTGGTATAAGTTAATTAACTAACATGGTAGATGGTGTTGATAAAATGTGGATGAAAATCAATAAGTTAACTGATTATAATAAACTAATGCTCAAAAGAAAGTACCCATCTGTACAATTACAGTAAAATAAAGTGATAAAACCACTGTGATGCAACTCACACAGGGTCAACACAAAGCAACGTGTTCACATACCATGTTCCCTTAGTTAACGGTACACCAAGCATCGGCTGATATGGTGTTCCAATGCTGATGATGCCATTGACATTGCAGTAACAAAATGATTCCACAGATGATTATTCTACATGTGGCGTTCCTAAACTAAGTCTGTTGTACTGTCTGTGTGTTTCAAAAGCTGTATAAAGTAACTGTTACAGTTTTGTTGTTGAAGCCGAAAATGCTTGCAATCAAGTTGTTGTTTGCTCATTGTTGAACCATTCCCACAGCTCTCTTTCAATCCTGCTCAACGTGGCATACTTTTTGTGTTTTTCTTTAGCCTCTGTTGCTTAAGAGTCCTGTATGCTGTTTTACAACACCATCGTGCACATGCATTTCATCCAAGATCGGAAGTTGTTGTTTGTGTTTTTAACGCCTCTTTTTCATCCTTTTTTCATATTAAGTATTGTGTTGACCAAGTGTGAGATGTATAACAGTGATTTTATCACTTTCTTTTTACTTTATTTTTACTTTTGTTAAATCTACTGTACAAAATTCCGATGGGTAATTTCTTTTGTGCATTAGTTTAAATATTTGAATAGCCGACTTCATGCAAAATGTGTACCGTTGCGTACACTGACTTGATGTCCGAAAGAGGCTACCAGTATTTGAATTTGAAATTGTATACAAGAACCTTATTGAAGTTGTGTATTTAAATAACAAACTCACCTGAAAGTTCAACAATGTTGTTTGACCTAGAATATATAAATAACATTTCATAAATATCTTAATGTTAACGTCAGTGTTCAATATTCTAACCATACACGTAAATGTCATGTTACTTTCAAGTGGAATCTCAAATTTAGTAAGATAAATAAAAAGATTAAGAATAATTTTGGTAATAAAAATAAGTACAAGCAAGCAAATTCCATCAATCAAAAATCTCGTACAGAGCATGACAAAATCACGTGCAATAATTGAATAGTTGTTGAGAAGTACTATCAGGTGTTTTAAAAAATAGCGATGGACATCGTAATACGCCCACTTTTATAACGGCAGCCAATTCTTCCGGTGGGTTGACAAGAGTGATCAGTAAATGAAAGATTCTGAGAATGACATTTTCTCTTTTTACAAGAGTAAAACCATGGGTTAAAGTTTCCTGGAAAAAACTAATATGTCACTGAAATATGCATAAAACAAGGGCAACCAACGTTTAGGTTCCATCTTAAAATGATTAAGAGCAGTCACATAGTTGATGATGTTTCTGATTTTCAATGAGGTGTATCCGAAGGTCAATACAAACACCAACAGCCAGTTTCATAAAAATCCACCAAGAAACCAGCTTTCTATCGTGTCCGTAACGGCTGAAAAATTAACGTGTTTTAAAGAACAAGGGGCAATAACCCATAAAATATTTTTTCGATGTTTCTGATATTCAATAGGGTTTATCCTAATGTCAATACAAACACTAATACCAAGTTTCATCCAAATCCATCAAGAAACCAGCTCTCTATGGTGTCCACAACATATTTTCAAAAGCAAGGGCAATAACCCAGGAAATATATTTCGATTCATCTGATTTTCAATAGGGTTCATCCTTGGGTGATTACAAACACTCACAGCAAGTTTCATAAAAATCCACCAAGAAACCAGCTCTCTATTTGTCCACAACTTTGAGAGTGTAATAGCTGAAAAATTAATGCGTTTTAAAGAACAAGGGCAATAACTCATAATATTTTTTCGATGTTTGTGATATTCAATAGGGTTTATCCCAGTGTCAATACAAACACTCATACCAAGTTTCATCAAAATCCATCAAGAAACCAGCTCTCTATGGTGTCCACAACATATTTTCAAAAGCAAGGGCAATAACCCATGAAATATTTTTCGATTCGTCTGATTTTCAATAGGGTTCATCCTTGGGTGATAACAAACACTCACAGCAAGTTTCATCAAAATCCATCAAGAAACCAGCTCTCTATCGTGTCCACAACAATTGTGGACAGGCAGACAGACGGACAGACGGACAGACAGACAGGGGCGACTACAATATACGCCCACATTAATGTGTGGGCGTATAAAAAAGTAAGCATGCATGTGATAATATGTCATGAAACTATGTTATTGATATACATAAGCTTTATCAATTTGGATGAAATCTGTAGTTTCTGGTGCTTACACAAGAGATGTTGATTGAAATGGCTGATAGCATCATAAACATACTTGTGTGGTAAAAAAAAGTTGTGAAAGTTACAAAAATTCTCAATTGTGCCATAAAGATTGATATTGGTATCGTCATAAATTATGATGAGTCTTTTTGACGATAGTGCCAGAAGTGATGTGTTTGATTAAATTAGAAATAACAAAGTTATGAAAACCTGACACTTACAACCATTAGTGATTTGATAATGTTAACAGATTGGGATCAAAATAACATATTAGTGTAAAATTTAACACTAATGAGAAGCTAACAAAATATCATAATTAGTTAGAATTATAATAACAGATCTTTATATTATATAAACACTAATAATATACAGATGACAAGTGAACTAAAAAAATTAATGGAATATTATATTCAAACAAAATTATTTTTGCAGGTTTTGAGACCAATCGAAACAAAATTTCGAACAGTCTACATAATTTAAGGTATTAGGGTTAAGAAGTCTGACTTGGCCAAAATATTCTCTTACTTTTTTTATCATTTAATAAACTGTTTATTATACTTGTATATAAAACAAAGAACTTTGTAAGAGTTCATCAGAAATTTTTTAAAAAATAATACATTATAAACTTACCATTACTGACGGTTCCTGTTGTAGTAATTGTGGTACTGGATTTAATACTCTTTAATTCACCATTTAATTGTACATTGTTATTCATACCTTCAACTCCAACAGATACCTTATATTCTTCACCAGCTCGGAAGCTTTTAGGTGCCAATACTATGTAGCCACTAAAACAGAATTGACATTTATAACGAAAGTGATTCAATGCTGAAGATTCTAGTTTCCAATTGTAACCTGATTGGAACATTAAAATAAATAGGCAAAAAAAAAACTTGTCATGACAATTTGTCAATAAAACTAAATTTATCAGTTAATCAAAGTTACAAATATACAGAAACTCTTGAAATCTCACATTGATATTTTACATAATATACAATACCTTAAAGTACTGTACACACTGACAACATTTTCAACAACATGTTGCCGAAATGCCAAGTTGTCGAAAATGTTGCCCAACATGTTGCCATGTTGTCGAAAATGTTGAAAACTGTTTTCATGTGTGTGCAGGACCAAATTTGTGTTGGATAGTACGAAACTTGCTGACTCTTTTCCAATCCTTTGATAGATATTTGGACAGATATGGCTGGGAGAGAGTCAGAAAAACTAGGCCAAAAAAACTTGCGATTTCCTGCACCTCCGCAAGTGTAGGAGTTTTAAACATATTTATTTTCCTCGAATTCACAAAACTTCTATATATTTGGAAAGATGGATGATTTTGTAGTTCAAACATACCATCTTTATCAAATTACACAATACAGGCCATTAATGCGAGTCCATCAAAGTTTTTTTCCTGAGAAATAAATCAGTCGGTCACCGTTGAATGCTGCACGCGCAATTTGTGGATAATCGCAAGTTTTTGTAGCCTATTTTTTCTGACTTTCTCCCAGCCATATCTGTCCAAATAGCTATCAGAGGCTGGGGAAAGAGTCAGAAAGTATCAGACTACATGTTGGCCAAGAAGATCAATCTGAAGTCTTCAACTAGAGCATTACAAGTTGTTACCAAACTTAGTAGATGATGTTAGATGTTTTATTTGACGAAACTAAAATTTCATATGATGATTCCTATCAAATTTTGTGAATATCTGTAGCATTACCAACAATTGTGGTAAAAACTAAAACATCAGAATGTTAACTTAAGGGGGAATTTAACAGGAACATTTAAAACCCTGTTACAGTTTGCATAACAAACCTATTTGACCTTAGATAATGGAATAAAATTACTTTTCTACCATTGCCTACAACTAGCCTACAAGAGAATTTGTCAAGGTCAACATTTCATTGTACTAATCTTGGCCAGGAAATTCAACCTAAATTTTTGACATTATGTTTATGTTGGTATAGTAAAATTGTTAAATTTTAAAAGGAAAAGGTGGGCAATGAGAAAGGAAATCTAATCTAGACTTTATTTCACAAATACACATTAAAACAACTATGTGAAAAAGACAAAAGAATTAAATTTGGGATAAACACTAAGAAATTACAACCATATAACCATTACATTACCAATCAAAGCTCTTGATGGTCGAAACTGTAATTTGTATCAACAAAATCAAATTGAAGTAGAGAAAATAACAATGCATTCAACAGCTATAAAAACCAACATAGGCTTGGACAAGTCTCTAAAGCGAATACCCCACCAGCAGCTAGGGCTGGGCGATATTGGTCAAAAGTAATATCGCGATATTAGGGCTGATTATATCACGATATGGGTATATATCGCGATATTTGGTTTCTATGAATTTGATCATTCTACAACCGGATCTGAATTTTACAACTTGTTTTAAACACTTGATGTGAGAAAGTTTCTATTCTTTTTTGGTACCAACGCTCCAGCATCGAGATTTTCTACCAACGCTGCCATGTTTTTGTATTTACCCTAGTAACAAGGGTACGGAAATAACAAACAGATTTTGTTTTGTTTTTAAATAAATCTAATTTATTTCGACTTTAAAACTCTTGCTATATAGAAGCTATGTATGATTAATAAAAGAGATGAATAGTATCATTAAATAACCTTAATTCAAGAATTGTAGGCCTATTTAAATACCAGTACTAAATATGAATAGCAAGGAAGAAGCATTTATTTCACCTTCTTTTCGACCCTGGAGAAAACCTTTGTAAAACAGTCACCGTAAATAAAGTGTACCCTTCCAAATAAAATTAACAACAAGTTGGCAAAACGAAGACACCATATTATTGAGCGATAATATTGCATTTCCAACAACAATGTTTCTACTTCACCCAGGCCTACACATTCATATTTCTTCACAAATGGCTTTTTTATACTCCTCATATCTTCTGAGTTATATTTGAAAGTGATCATACTCGCATTTGTCATTTTATTCCCGTGAAATTGAGTCTAAATTTCAAGGTCGTACGGGTTAGTCTCTGATGCCCAGACTACACCTTTCTACGACAAAGCTATTAACAGGGACTGGATGATAGAGGCTACGTACAGGGAAAATATCACGATAATTTAATGAAACCGGTATATTACGGTATGAACGATATTTCGATATTTTTTCATCCGACGGTATTACTAACGGTATGAATTCCCATACCGGTATTTATCGTGATACCGGTATATCGCCCAGCCCTACCAGCAGCTTGATAAAAAACTAAATGTGAACTGTAAAACAAACTTGATATTAGAGTTTGATGCTATATCACATTTAGCTTGTACATATTTCTCTATTGAAATACTACCTGGTTCTATATAGGAGGCAGGCAACCAAAATCATATATTTTACTTGGTTTATCATTTTGATCATTTTCAATAAATATCACAGCGTCAAGAATTTCAGAATAGATATCAGAGGTTTTTGAACGCAATATCAGAGTTTTATGCAATATCTCTCAGATCATCACCAAATTCAATAGTGCATAACATCTTCTTAATGATACTGACATACATACAAAAGATCAAGAGAATCCATGGAGAATTGTAGCCTATAGAGTGAACACAAGGTTAATGTGAACCGACGGGTGACGGACCGACAGGGGCAATTACAATATACGCCCATGCTTATGTGTGGGCTTATAAAAATGATTAGGGTAACATGACTTTTATTGTATTAACAAATTCCAAGATAAAGTGAAAAAAATTAAACCTTACCATTCGAAACTAGGTAGACATAGCAGCAATGCCAAACCATACAGTAGTGGCTTGGTCATTTTGGATAGTTTCTTCAAAATAGTTTTTTCTGTGTTAGTTAATTGAAGTTTTCTGAAAAGATAAAAATATTATACTTTACACTATTATTGAAATGCAAAACGTCAAACACAAAACTCTACCAACAAATGTTCAATAACAAATGTTCAATAACAAGTCTCGCTCAACAAATCTTGCGAAACATTTCTCCAAATACATTTCTCGAATATATTGGAAGGTCATAATTATGACGACAAGCGGCGCTGATGGTTGTTTGCCGGAGTCAAGCTAGCAGTAAAATCAATATTGATATTAAGCCCAGTCTAAAAGTTGCATTGTCCGTGGTCAAAAAAAGCTTTGCCTTCCTTGTCAGACCCATAACGACAAAAAAAAAAAAAGGGGGGGGGGGGACTTGGGGGTTTCTAATTACAATCTTTATAAATGTCAATCGTTATTTTCAAAATACATTAATTCATTTAACTGAATCAAGGACAGTCTTTGTTTTAAGATAATATTCCTGACCCTTCATTTGGGAATTTATCTGGTGTCATAAACATACAATAACTAACCTATATAACCTAAAAAAAATCCATAAAATTATCTTATATATATATTCTCTTTAAAAAAGCTTACATATAATTTTCGGCGTTTTCAATATTAATCACCTTTATATTATGTAAGTTTTTTTAAATTCTATATTTACACCATTGATGAATATTTACTCATATTGAGTTTGAATGATCCCCAAATTTACAGGGGGGCGGGGGGTGAATTTGTTACCTAAAAAACTCCCATTGATTCGACGTTTTCCCTACATAAGTACTTGTCAGGCTTATACCTTGTTATTGTTTTGAATAATGAACGTTTAGAATAGTTTAACTTGACTTATTTAAAGCGATACTCCGTCTTAGAATAAATAAAAAAAAAAATTTCAGACTTGGTCAATAGGAGTATATATTCACCAGGGGACCAGGGGACAAACCTAGTGGCATAACTATAAAACAGATTACCTAAATACAGAAAACTATGTTTCAATACAATAATTGACAAATGCCTTAGCTGCCCCCTAAATATTATGCTTTCGGGCAAAAAATTCGCGAAATCGGGCAAAATATCATTAAAATTCGGTAAAATTCGGGCAAACAGTCAGTCTGCCCCCTGTTGAGTCGTGGGCCCCTACGGCTATGATTTGACCGACTAATTTCGTCGACTTTTCTAGTGTCTTCCAAGTTTTTTTTACGTTTGTGGCCGATACATAATGTCTGCTGGCTTGACTCCGGCAAACAACCATCAGCGCCGCTTGTCGTCATAATTATGACCTTCCAATATATTCGAGAAATGTATCTGGAGAAATGTTTCGCAAGATTTGTTGAGCGAGACTTGTTATTGAACATTTGTTATTGAACATTTGTTGGTAGAGTTTTGTGTTTGACGTTTTGCTTTTGAAGATATGTTGTAATTGGAAAACCGAATGTTTATCGAAGAATGTTCATTTTCAATACAAATTATGATTTTTGTATACGAATGTCAATTTTCAATGACAAAGTTGAATCAAACGTGCAAATAAAGAAGAAGAAATAAGAATTAAGAATTAAGATATATGAATTAAGAAGTAAAAAATAAGAATTTAGAAATAAGATATAGCAATTAGGAACATTCAATAAAAAGCCATTCCGCCTTCCATAGTTTCTAAAACATTATTTTTAATAAATAAATAATTTAAGTTAAGTCACTACATGTATGTCAATGCCATAGTGACAAAAACCTATATTTTATCAAGCCAAAAAATCCAAACGATGATATATTTTTCTGAATTCAATCTGCTAGTTCTTGTAAATTCATACAATTATGATCATGGATTAAAAAAAATATACCATACTGTATTTTCTTGGTGAGAAAGCTAAATTTGTTGAAAACAGAACTTCACTGATATCTTGCTACATATACATACCCGAGAAATGTTATTTCTTAAAGGCAATATTTTGAATCCTGTGAACTCCTTATAACATATTTGACCAAAGTTTCACTGTTAATTGCAGTATTAAAATATGAACTATCATATATATGTTCCTAACTACTTATTAAAATATACTAATTAATTTCTTACAGTGATAACAATTTATTACAAGTTTACATCTGTCAAAGTAATGTCCTATCTGGTACAGCAAGTAAGTGGTCAGTACAGTATGTCATTAGTCATATAATGTCAAGATAAAGAGCACTATGATATATCACGTGATAAACTGATTAAAATTCTAGTTATTCAAGACTTCAAAACTATCAACATTAGAAAATATTTACATTTCTATTATCACTTCCTTCAATGAACCAGTTAAGAAAACTGGCGTTCATTTTTCGATGAACGCTAGTTTGTCACGTGACACAATGACGTCATCAAAGCACAACAATGACATAATCTAAGATTTGTGGCAAATTCAAGCAAATTCTCATATAAAAAGGGCAAAATTTGATAAATAAAAGTATCTGAATATAAATATAAGAATTAAACGTTGGTCTCATTAGCATTATTGGTGTGTAAACGCAATAGATCACGCCACAAACATACATAAATGACTTCGTTAACACACCAATAATGCTAATGAGACCAACGTTTAATTCTTAAATATACTTTCCAAAAACCAAAACTTATGATTCTCTCATACCTTTGAAGTTAACATTTTTTTGATGGTTGATTTAGCTTTCAAGATATTAACAGATATTTTGATTCAGCCAATGGGTCCTTAATAAGCAATACAGGTCTAAAGGATTTAAAGAACAATTACCCAAAGATCATTTAACATGTGATTGTGGAAGTTGAAAAAGATGTCTCACTGACAATAACAATATAGGTAAAACAAGTAACAAAGTATGGTTTTCAAATCCTGTAATCTAAATAAGTCATTAGCATATCAATTAGACCAAAGATCATTCTCCCCCTACGACATACAGGCCACGTATGCGAGTCCATCAAAGTTGTTTTCGAAGAAATAAAATCTGTGGCTCGCCACATCTCTAATTTTTGTGTTTTTCTGACTTTCCCCCAGCCATATCTGTCCAAATAGTTGTCAAAGGCGTGAATAGAGTCAGCAAATTTCAGACTACTCTTTAATGTGTTTTTTTTTTTTTTAGTAAAATACAGGTATAAAATAATTTTAATCTTACCATATCCAACTGTGTTATTGATGATTATACCTAATATATATTAATAAAACTCAGTCGAAATGTTCAATACAGGTTCAACATACACGAATAACAGGTTTTTACTAGAATACCACATACAAAAAAACTTTTTAACTATTGAGCTATTTGTTAAAAAATATTTATCTGTATCAATATGACATAAATAGATGGTTTTATAAGAGTGATTATTTCATTTATGAAAATTATGAAGTGAGTTGCTGGATTAAACCCTTTCAACCCTAAAAGACAGTTCAATCTTACGATGTATATTACCCCAAAAGCCGGTGTTGTCAAGTGACGACATACAATTTTAACGTAATACACTTAAAGAAATAGTGCTGGGAATTTAGGGAATGATGTTCCAGCCAAAAACGTCGGGGTTCAAAGGGTTAATATTTGCAGAAGTTCATGTGATAACTAAATTTAATCAAAGTTCTATTATTAGGAATAAATTTTGGAAGAATTACATGCCTGTCACAGCTCGAAAGACATATTCCCACTGGAAGCTGACCGTAATGCCAAATACATTTATTGTTCAAAGACTTTGGTTGTATTAATATCTCATCAATCTACCATAGTTTTTCACACAATCAAGTTATATCAAGATCATATAACCTGTGCCATCTATCTTACCAGCTACCAAGAAAAGAGAATCACTGAATTTCATCTGACATTTCACATTTGAATGTGGGCATATTAAAAGTATGCTCATTAAATTTCACACATTTACCACTATTTGAACCTAGTCAAGTCTCCTAAAAATCTTAAATCAAAACTTATACAAATAAACAATAATCTTTAAAGTTTAAGAACAAAATCAAAGAGGTTTTAAAATATTTATACTTTTTGTACTGAATACTTTTATATATCATAACTTATAAATATGTCACATTTGGGAGATCTTAATAAAATAACACCATTAACTCAAGTAAATTGCAGGCAAATAAATCTAAATCTTCCAGAGACATTAGTGAACACATGTAAATGGGTGTAATCGTTTAAATCAAAAACTTTCAAATTAGCAGAAAAAAGTTAAGATAAACAATAAGTCTTGAAAAAAATAATTAAAAGTAATGTATGTGATGAATCTATATATAAACACTTTAAAAATTCATCAATCATTCAAATATTCTACTATTGACACTAGTGAAACTTATACATCAAAATAAACTACTACCTCAAAATTAGTTGAATACTTTGAGCAGTTCAATTTTATTTGTAAATATGATTCCATATGTGCGTTAAGGTAGCCTAAATGCGTTATCTTTCTTTTGACACACAGATTTCTACACAGATGGATGATTTGTCAGTAAAAAAGACAGGGAATCACCACAAAATATGTCACATTTGGATTTTGATTTCAGCGCGGAAAGGTGTCCAGATGCGATTTTTATTTTGACAAATGACAGAGACTATTTGACAGATACCGCTTCCTCATTCATTGAATCATACCCACTTAAACCAACCATTTCAATTTTTAAAGCATATTATACTTTATTTGACAGGAAAACCAGTTTGCCAGAAGCAAATCTTCCGTTATCCTCTTAACCCACTACCTAAAAATTAGTTATGTACTTTGAGAAGTTCAATTTATGTCATAACAATGGACTTGACCCCAAGAAGAAAGTAGTAGATGTGTAATAATGATTGCTGCTACTTATTAATTTATAGCAATGTCTGGTTACAGTTTTGCTCCATTTGAAGCAGGAATGTAAACAGATATTTATTAGTAGCAAACTGGTTTAAACACTTTTATGATAGATAACTGACAGTCACTAGTTTGCCTGAAGGTAAAAATATCATAAAAAAAACATCTAATAAAAAATATATTCGCCCTGTTAAAATTATCCATTAAAAGAATTATTTCTATTTAGTCAAACATCAAGAGCTCCAAATTTCATCAGTGGTAAATGAAGATTTTAAGGATTTATATGTGCCAGTCACTGAAATTGTATTTTACATCTTCAAAAAAATTTTCTCTATAAAACCACAAAAATCATCTCCATGACACTTCATGCTAGAGCTTGCACTATAAGATGCTTATATAATACAATATGTTCATAAACTTACTGTTTCCAACTCACTTTTCTCCACTTCAATGAATAAACACAAGGTATTTGATTACACTAAAAGATGAAGTTATACACCAGATCAGTATAGATTGAATTGAAGTCCTGTTAAACTCGGTGATGTGTGGAGGTCAATAAAGTACTGTATTTTCACAACCTTCTACTATGAAGCTCAAAGTAAATAAAACAACTGGCTTTAGGATTGAAAAGAATCAGGTTGTAATAATAGGAGTCGGTCACTAGATATGACCATTCAAAGTTAGACGCGATTCAATCAAAAAGTAAATTTTATTTATGAAATATTATTTAGCCACCTCACGTGCAATTTCAATTATCTGACAAAATATAAACATATCATTGAACTCATATATAGAACAGGATGTACTAATACAAGCAACCAATAGAAATATATAGATGAGTAGATGAGAGCTACCTGTACCAATGTCAAATTTTTGTCACGTTCTCAAATATCTCAGTCTTCACGTACTTAAAGGTCAAATTTGTTTTTTTTTTTTCAAAATGAAAAAATATTTTAACATGTAGAGGATAGTCATATTCAACATATCACAAAATTGAAATTTATACTACAATTAAACTTTTGAACGACTGATTGAACCAAAAATTTAATTTTGTTCACTTCGCCAGAATTCAAGAGATAAATTTTTGTTATATTCTCATACCTTCATTAAATATTTCAAACATCATGATAAAAAATATGTAATATTCATTATCATTACTCTCTAATGATTGTCAGTACAAACATGTATGAAAGTTGATGTAATGTTTATTACTTTACATTCAGTTTCACAGTGAGTTTAGACATCTACCTTGGAACGTTCAACCTAGTTTCTATCTTACAGTGATCTAAATAAATGTCAAAAAGAAAAATCCTTAGAATTGTCTAATAATCTTAGTCTAGTTATTTCTCTGGGGCTGAGACTTTTCTACTAAACAGCACTTGGGAATCTAAAAAAAAAAAAAAAAAAATTTTGGCTGATGTCACATTGAAATGGTACAAAATATTGGCAATGTTTGTTGACACCTTTTTGATTACCAACTGTAATTTTAGGGATCAAAACTAAGAACTATAATGCCACAAAAATATTTTCAGTTAAGAAAAAGAAATCACAAAGAAAGTAAGACTGGTCTTTGAATATTTTATGCTAGAAGAAAAGAAAGTAAATAGACATTATTGTATAAAGGTGGAGTGGACCTTTTATTTAGACTAACTTTCAGTGAGTATGTACACATCTAATATAAATTATGCAGTAGTTTCAATCTCCAAAAATGACAGGGAATCCCCACACGCACGGAAAGGCGTCCGGATGCGTCAAAAACTGCTCCACCCGGCGACGCATAAAGGAGACAATTTGACGGATACTGCTTCCGCATATATGGAATCATACCCTCTTAAACCAACCATTTCAATTTTTAAAGCATATTATACTTTATTTAACAGGAAAACCAGTTTGCCAGAAGTAGTGAATTCCACAGTTGACTTACTGTGTATTGGAAGTTTCAGTTCATTGCTTCCAGTTTACATTTAGGTAAATAAAGATCTTGATTGGTTTGCGAGCAAAGGCAGATATTTGTTGAAATTAATGATTTTTGGGGAAAGTAATTATCAAAATAGTTAGGGCATGTATTAATCATGATTTTGTATGTATAAGTATCCCAGCGTTCTGTTTGAAACATTGATAGATAGTAAGCCAACTAAGAGTTTTAAACAAGTCTGCTGATCTTGCATCTTGGTTCGCGTCTAGGATGCTTTGAGTTCCTTGTTTTTTAATTTTGTACAAGACTTCCAGTCTACCATGAGTCGCATTACTCCAAACAATACTAAAATAATCCATGATAGACAAGATACAGCTATTATAAAACAAAATACGTGTTTCAAATGGTAGGTGTGATTTAATCCGGTTAAGTGGATTTTGTTTTTGAAGCATTTAAAACCATTCCCTTTTCATTACACCACATATGACGGATCCGCATGCCGCGTATATGGAATCTTAGCTTATAGGAAATTATAATCAATATACATTTCAGAAATTGCCAATATTAGCCTACTGCATCACTGTTTAGAGTTTACAGAGATGCTAACAACTTTAAAGGTCTGATAATAGGTACAGAAAAGGCAAAATCGTTGTCAATACATGTTATGAGGTATGAAGATTTTGTAAAAATAATTCGGTTTTGGGTTCATCAATACAATAGCAGAATTCGGTCATTATTGATCAGTTATGATATAGAATAGATTTAGTTTCTATAATAAAGGTGATTATACTATTTATTCTACATTATCTATTATACCAAAGCATACATTATCTCCTAATAAATAACATTTCTCAACTCAAAAATATCAAAATGTTAACACTAATGTCATTGGTAAATCATGTCCTATTCATGTTGTTATTTAACCAAACAATAGATCATTAAAGACCACCTAGTACATACCAGTACCTATTTTGTCACAAAATAATATATTTCAATTATGTGTTGATAACACGTCCGTCGTAGGTCAGATTTTTTTTCAGGTATTCACTTTTATAAATATCACAATGTAATTTCAATCAAAATATAGAGCTGTACTAAATGCTTGCTTAACAATTTACACATTTGTTTTTTTATAAACTCTATTCTTAACAGATTCAGGTTGAAATTTTTGCATACATAAATGCCTGGGCAAACATTTTCTGGGAACAGAATGAATGAAATCAAAGCCATGCCAAATCTTGTCTTTCTTAAATAATTTGATATAACCATGGTTACTATAATTCTTGATACAATGGTATAATAATATAATATGTTACTGAAATCTCATATCAATGGAATCAATTGACAATAACTAATTAATGATATCAAATCTTAACTTGTCAAAAATACTTCACAATAAATTTTGATGCCAAACAAATATGGTGGTTCTCCTTTTTATTCTAATCGCTTTAACTTTAAAAATTTAATTTCTATAACAATCAACATACTGAGAGAAAAAAAACCTCTTATATAAAAAAAAAATTGTATGTCCTAAAGCTAATATTAATTGAACAAAAATTTGGATAATTTCTAAACCTTGTACACTAAAAATGTGTCATTGTTTTTGATAGAAATATAGTAGAAGAGATGAAAATGATTACCTTACAACAGTCACCACGTAAACAGACTAAAACCAGTATTGTTAATGTATGTTTTATATATATAGGCCTATAACAATTCCAGTATTGCGTAGTGTTATCGTACCAAGTACATCTTAACACTATTCAGTGTATTTACCTTACATTACAAATATAGATCCACTCAACTGAAACTAACTACTAAACATCAGACCAATAGATGTCAACAAATTTGAAAGCAGAGCTGTTTTTGACCGTGAAATGTGTTGGACCTACTGATGGTTATATAATTAAGTAGGCTACTGTCATGATCAACTAAAGTGAATTTAGACGTATGTCACTCAGAAGGTTGAATTAAAAGGCAAAATTACAAATACATGTAACTTTAAATATCATATAAAATAGGAATTTCAGTTTAAATTTCTATATATATATTTTCTATATATGGTGTAGTCTCACTAAAATACAAAATAATATTTTTCACTTTCAAGAGAAGATAATTCTACATACGAGAACGCATGTTGACCTGACCTAACCAGAATCAGGACATGTGGATAATTAGGAGACATTTTAAAGCCAAACTACTTTACTTAACGGGAAACACATGACGCTGCAATGTAAATTTGACTGATTTATGTTGGGCGTAGTAATTTAATGGACTCCAATTAGGTTCAGATCTGTTATTTCTATGTCATAAGAAAGATGTGATAATTTCAGATGGATAATTCTACATACGCATGAATTTAAATCAGAGTTCAATTTAGATGAAATAAACTGATTAGCAGTTTATAACATCAAATTTTGACTTCGGCTTATAAAGTTATATTCTGTATTGCTTTCAAACTTTTTCCACAGAAATTCAATATGTTCCAGTTGCAATCTTGACAATGATCTTGACAATGAAGATTGTTTCTTAGACTGTTGAGATTTTCAGAAGAATGAAACAAAAAAAATAAACTAGAACCATGATGGTACCAAGCAGTGCGCATACAAGACAGTTAAAGAAAATTAGACATGTAAATCAGGTCACTTGGTTAAGTTAAAAATTGCAATTTCCAAACTGCTATGAAACCGGAAGTAACCATTGGGCATCTGAAAAAAATATGTCATAGGATACATCTCATCAAGGGCAATAACTTTTGTACAGTCACAAAAGGTCAAGGTCACGAAATATGGAACTTGAAAGTTTCTGACAATTACTGATTTTTTGTCAACCGGAAATTAAAAAAATTCAGAATTGAAATTCAAAAATCGGCTTTCCATGTTTTGGTAGCAATCGTAAAGGCATCAAAATTATGCAAATTCTATAACACCCCGAGGCCAATTTGCGTTTTATGGAAATATACCATCTCAAGATGATGACTGATCTGTAACATCCGGGTAAAATTTTGTCATTTGTATACTTTTGTGTCTACATAATAAACATACTGCAAAAATAATTTTTAGAATATCTTCAAAATTCCGGAAGTGGAAATTTGAACTTTGAGAGCGAATGACTGAGGTTTAACACTTACACCAACACAAACTTTGAAATCACCTGCTGATGCTGCTGTTTCAATGGGTTTCCTAATTTTTCAGTGTCAAATTCTGATTCAGCTTAATTGTGCAAATGTAAATTATTGATTTCAGGTATTTGAGTGATCTGCTTTGGTTGGTAATGCTTTTGAAAATAGGCTACACAATACATACTCAAGGCAAGGTGTATATTATCTCATATAGATTATTATTGTGTAAGCGTGCATGTGCATTGACCCAATTCTTTGTAATAAACTTCTCAATTGTCAACTTTCAATTTATTCTAAGAAACTATACTAATCTGCGGAAAACAAAGATCCACTTTTACTTACATTTTGAAATCATTAATCCTTGTAGCGTCGAAGCTTGGATGAGGTTATTATTAAATTATTATTATGATTGTGATCTATTAAACCACTCAACGGCAGGTTTTATCTGACAAGGTTGTGATCCATATAACTCTATGTGTGATTCGACTATGTAAGGGAGATAATATACCAGATATGATAAATAAGACCACTTTGATCAAATTAGGTTACGGTTAGTTTGCTAGAGGATACACAGAGTTACAATGTAGGCCTATATATCTTGTCCCTCCTACTCTTTGGCCCATAATTTTTTTTATCAAAATATTTTTGTTATATTCAATATTCATAGGATAATATCTGAAATCCAGTGGCCGAAATCCGAGGAGTTTTGGTATGGGGGTGGAGGTGAGATCTTTACGTTATTTCGAACCACGGGCCCACCTATAACGGCATGTTTTATCTGACTAGTGCCCACCCACTTTCAGGGAGTCAGGAACGCTCCGCGGCCCCTGTGATCGGTGATTGATAGGCTATACATAACTCCATTTGTATAACTCTTCGAACCATCTGTAAGGGGGCTCTTCGTTGAAAATTTTCAAAATCTAACTTTCACCCTCACCCCCACCACCAAAACTTCTCGGATTTCGGCCAATCGATTTTCAGCTTCCCGAAATTATAAGAAAAATATTTTGATGCAAAAAAAATTAGAGCCAAAAAGTAGGGGGCCATGGCACCAATCCCCCTTCGCGGCCCCTGTAGGCCTATTGAGAAAGGATCTATAACAATATTGTATTTGGTGTATTATTACAGTCGGCTAATTTCCCTACTCGGAATCTGTAATCCTCAGTGGTGGTTCCAGGACCTATTTTTTTTTTTAACTTCAGTGAGAAGGGGTAGGGTGGCTGTTTTTAAAATTGTTGTTTCTGGACAACAACGCGATTGGCTCTTGCGAAAGGTTTCAGATATTCTCTAACTAGAAAATTTGGGCTAATTTGCTTCTTGCATTCGAGGCCTTTACAAAACATATTTCTCGTTGACAAATCTTACCTCATATTGAAGTGGGTTTGGGGACACTGTACCCAAAAAGTTTTCGGAAAGTTTCGGACTAGTTTTCTTAAATCTGCGGCCTTACTAGTATCTGATATTCTCGTTGACAGCGCTCATCTTTGACGATGGTTTGGGGGTTATATACCTCTATTACCTCATGCAAATTTTGAAGTCGTAGGCCTAAATTACCTTGAGACCCTTTGTGTATTTCTCGTTGACAGAGCTTATCCCTAGAAAATTTCATCTCAGACCTTTCAAGACTTTTTCTCATTGAATAATTTTTAGTTGCTGATATTTTTCATGGGTTGAATTATCGATGGGCCGAAGGCAGCTGCCTACTTTGCCTAGAGGTTAATCAGCCTCATCAGCTTCTGGTAATCCTACTTATACGCAGCTCTACATACATCTCTAAGTGAGGGTGAACTCCTTTCCAGCCACAAGATAGTCTTTGTCTCATTCAGCTACACTGCAAAAGGGAATTTCGAACTGCCTGTGTTATATTGGATTCCTAAATTGCAAAACTTCCCTTACAAACAGCGTTTTATAGCGAATCACTTTCAAAATTATCAACATCCATCTCACGACTGTACGGGATATACACAAATATAATTCATTATATTAAAACTTATGATTTCTCCACTTCATACTATAACAGACCTTCTCAAATGGCAGACCTCGACTTCTTTTTGGATGGCCGCTCAAGAGTCACCCCTTCTGCTAAAACACTCTCCTCTCTATGCTAGCTATGCTCTATTTGGCCCATATATTTACTTCATAAAATGCATTTGGCCCTTTACAAAAATTAATTGAGAAGGCCTGCACTATAAATTCCTTATATACTAAAATTAAAATGTAGATTGAAAGATAAAACACACCAAGCAACAGAAGATATAAATAAATTGTTACAAATCCACATATTTTGTCAAAGACCACTTTGACGCTATTATCAAATTTACCTAGGGCACCATACTGAGGCCGACGTTGCAAGGGGGCACCAAAAGCCCAAAAGTCGGTCGTAAAGAAATAATAATTATTTTCGAGCTTATTCTTTTAGTCCCATTACAACTCCCCCTTATTTTTGACCGAATAATGTCAGATTTGAAACATGTTATATTTCAGAGTCCCCCCCCCCCCCACACACACACACACACATTTCTATAAATCCTGGATCCGCCCCCGTTATTGATATCCGTCGGTAAAGTTGAGCCGACCTACCGCAGTCATAAACATACATAAAAATACCAAAATATAGCGTCAAATAGCCTTCCTGCATTGTTTCAAATAGCTAAAGCCTTGAAGTTTCTTGAAGGGTCTTGGTGTGAGTGTTTTTAATCACCCAAGGATTAAGCCTATTGAAAATAAGAGCAATTGAACAATATTTACTATGAATTATTGCCCTCGTTCTTGAATTGTTTGTGGACCCGATAGAGAGCTGATTTCTTGAAGGATTTTGATGAAACTTGGTGTGAGTGTTTGTAATCACCCAAGGATAAAGCTTATTAAGTTGTGATAAATGAAGGGAGTGAGCCGAAATGTTACTGCTTACAATTATTCAAGGGAGACAACTATGAGGGTCTCTCATAGGTCCGCGCTCGCATAAGCGTTCACTATGACAAATGGTAAAATTGCTTTTGTACTTCAAAATTAGGTCTTTCCAGTCTTCCTACGGACTAAATTAATTATTTTGGATCTTTGAATTTACTTCTGGGGTCCAAAGCCTAATTTCAATTTCAGAACAATGTTGAATTAACCCTCATTTACTACAGTTAAAACGAAAACTTTAAGGACAATGAAGACAATAGTGTGAATGTTTGTAATCACCCAAGGATGAAGCCTATTAAGTTAATCCACTTGAGAAAAAAAAATTATGTTAACAAAATCCGTGTAATATAAAAAATGTCACTCTCAGAATCTTTCATTTACTGATAACATTTACTTATTAAAACTAAAAAATTGTGTTTTGCCTTTCAGTATCGAATATTTTTATCGGGGCTGCAAGCGCCTGAAATATATCTAGATCGCACCTACAACAGTCTTAATTTTCAAAATTTTCCATGAAAGGAACCCCGTATTACCTCGTTCCTCCTCTTCGACGCGGTGTACCACGGTCGAAGGGCTCCAGAGGTTTTACATGTGCATCAGTGCATTCATGCATTGTGATCCATACCTGAACAGAATACCTTAGTGTAAAGCATTTGATGCCGGTCCTATTTGACTTTTAAGTACTGAAATATGCTTTGACTACCAACCAGCTCATTGAATGAAAGCCATTTCCTGTCCTTAATATTTCTTGATTTCCGAATCCCGATGATCAAAAAAAGTGTTTTATCTATATGAATATCTCTAATTTAAACATATATATTTCAATAAAATAAATAAACAGCGATTAAAAGCTGCTGTATAAATAATTATTATGCTGTTTGACTGTGTTTTCGTGATGAGAAAATTGTCGCCAAAACAATGGATCGAGAATGACTCGAATGAGTGTTGTTTGAAAAGGGATTAATATTATGAAACAAATGATGGTATACTGATACGATTTCACTTCTTTTGTTCTATAAATCGGCTAAATTGATTTAATTGGTTATACGTAATTAAACTGAAACAACTTTTTATACGCAATTGTTTTAAAGTTGTTGTTTGGGAATCGGGACCGCTCAGACCATTACAGATTCGGACCGATACCAAATTGGACCACTTTTTTTCTCACAACCGACTCGGACAACTTTTAATTAATAAAGTCAATTTTTGGTTTAAAATATCTGCTTTTTTTGACCCCCCCCAAAAATACAAATGACTCCTAATTAGCAATGTAAGGGGTCATGGTGACCCCCAAAATTTTATGTCTAGGGCAAACCCTGGGTTGAAGTATGTTCCTGTCCATACTACCAGGTTGTTCAAATTTGTCTGTGGCTGGTTTCTCTATCACCTACAATTGAGCAAGGACTACATAGTTGGTATAGTCGGCTTACAGCTTCACAAAAGATTTCACAGCAGTCGGGCACCATGCGGCAAGTTGGGCAATGCGGCAAAACCGTTGGGATATCATTGATGAAAATAATGAATAGAACTGGGACCGGAACACTTCCTTGTTGAATTCATTTTATCACTTTTGTCCATTGATATGATGTATTTTAGGACAACCCGCTGTTTCGATTCAGACAGTTCTGTATCCATTTTAAGAGATGTCCGGATATTCAATTTTTGCTACTTCTCTGGTAAATCCGGTTGACAGGGGCGGATACAGGATTTGACGTTAGGGGGGCGCAGAATAAAATATCGTCGAGCGGAGCGAGTCGAAAAATTATTTGAGGTTAAAATAATCAAAGTTATTGAAATATTCTTCTAGAGAGGGTGCAATGTAGATAGATATCTTGCCAAGCTAAGTGTGGAGAGAAACATTTGTGGTAAAATGGTGCTTTGCAAATTTTAGGGGGGTTGGGGGGGGGGGCGCACGCCCGCAACGCACCCGCCTTAATCCGCCCCTGTTGATGTTTCCTTTCGCAAGCCTTTGTTTTGACATATGTAGGCCTAGTTGGTATATCAAGTACATGTACTTCTTTCAATTTCTTTTGACATATAGAGGAAACCATTTCTGCATAATTTCTGTATTTTGCTGAAGTTGGATTCAAAGCTAACACCTCCATATTAACAGTGAACTATAACTATGTGAGTTTCTATACAGACATCCAATAAAAACTCGTAGTTATAGCCTAGTCAAATAAAACCTGTCGTTGAGTTATACTATAGCCATAGTCATAGAGTTATATAGTTCTTATTATAACTCTTTATGCCTACAAGTCCAACGCAAAGTTGACTTTTATAGTTTTAGCTCCTCATAGCCTACTTTTCATTATTTTGTAATAAATAATTTGAATGCTAACGCGCATTCATTCAATTTTGCAGTCAATCGCTATCTGTCCTGGTACACGACCATACATACACGTCATAGGTACAGTTTACGAAATGAGAGCCTACAATTTGCTTGTTGTCTGCTGGTAAGCCAAATAACCAAATTACCTCCCTTGATATTACTACTGTCGGAGTATTTTTATGTAAAATTTTGAAGGATTTCAAATAAACACTTGTTATTGTCAATTTTTCAATTTACACCTATTTACATCTCTTTGGAATACATGTTATAGGTTGCTATTTTAGAAATATGTAGCACACGTCCTCTATTATTGAAAATTTGTAATATTAATTTGGCAATACAGCATTAACATCACGTGATTAAATGACGGTCAAAATGGCGATGTTAAAGAATTATTAAAAACAGTAATTTTATGGAAATGGTGTATTAATTTTTTATCCATGTTTCATATTGGTGGTACAAAGTTTGTGTCCCGAATTATTGGATAGATATTTTGTACAGAATGTCTATGCGAGATGTGAAATTGTGTCTATTAGGGGTATGTACGCAATTTGCTTGGCTTGGACATCAAATTTATAATTGAAATATCTGATACACTACTATACTATATACATACAGGCTTACTATCAACAGTGCACATCAGTGAATAGTGACAAGTGTACTCCCCCTTACTTCTTGCTCCTTTCTCATATGATTGTATGTTTATTCAAAAATGCTTTTCAATTATCTTAATGTATCTTAAAAACTGTTTGATGGATTTGTTATTCTCTTAATTATGCTCCCAGTCTCACTCAGATTTTATCTGTGGTGTTTCTTTCAATTTTGTGAGTTGTAAGTTGTAACTGTTTGATTTTTTTCCCATTAAATGCTAGTCAGATAAAACCTGCCGTTGAGCGGGTCAACGTCAGGCTGCCATGCTGTATCATTTCATTGCTGAAATTCAAATTCTTTATTAAGCCCCCGTGTCCTTGAAAATTGGCACATCTCGATACATTTTCATAAACTATTAAATAAAAATGTAAATTAAATGATCTCCTAGCTCATATAATACCTTTTATTTTGATCGAAAGTTTCCAAGCGAGAATTCTATCAGTGATGGCTGCCATAAAGGCGGAGCTTACAGGTCGTGAGCGAGTTATCTCTGGTTAAACATGTAAACTCCGCCCACATCCGCCAACAGTTAAAAAAAAAAATGGCGACCTGGGACTGCTTCAAATTTTGTTTCGTCGTTAGACGGCACTTTTGAGAGTTTCTTGTGAAGTTTTTGTATTCCATCGATAAGAAAATTCTTTGAAATTTCCGAAAAACGTAAATTTATAAAGGTAGGCCAATTTGTTAAGACCTGAGAGTCGTTCAAACGCCGGGGACCCTGGTCTCCGGAAAATCGCTATGGATTTTAATAGGACGGATCCCCAACTAATTAAATGCATGACAGAAGAAAAATTTAGAACACAATGTTTTCTGTAACAAAAGTAAGCTTACATCATTGATTTTTTTTTAAAGTATTAAATGTCAAATTTTTTAGACACAATAATATGTTATTTGCTATTGTTTATCTACTGTTAGGATTCTGGTGTTGGAAAATCTAGCTTGGTGATGCGATTTGTAACAGATTCCTTTAAACCAGCTTTAGAAAGTACTATTGGGTGAGTATTCTGGCTATTGTATTTTTTTGGAAACACACTTTAAAGGTGTAAATAGATGTGGTACAATGTATGTTGCTGTTTAAGGTGAAATTATCAGTACAGTCAATAAGTGAAGAATGTTATATGCAATTGGTGAACTGAGAAAAAAATATCTAAAAATAATTCATATGAGTTATTGTCCTATTTCTTCGCTTGTAAATACTCTGAGTTCTGAAAGAAATATTAATGAATAAAGATGAATATTTTATGGTGGTGATTGTTGCTGTTCTACCAAATGTTCCTTTATCAAACAGCTTCCAGCTGGTGTATGTTATCTTGCTTGGCAAGCTATCTTAAATTGGCAATCTTACAGAAAAATATATGCATCCAACATAATCCAATAATCATTTTGAAAAAAAAAGTGTAAAATACAAAATTTAAACCATAGCCTTTTATCTGTTTTTTCAAAGCACAGATATTCTGTTCACAGATTTATAAGATTGGAACATCTGCGTGGGCTTGAAAATCTTTAAATGGATTGTTAAAGAAAATTAACTGTCAAAGAGCTTAAATTTGATACATTTTTTTCTATTTTTCAGAGCATCATTTATGACAAAAACAGTAGAAGTTGATGGTAATACGTACAAATTTCAGATATGGGATACAGCAGGACAAGAGAAGGTGATTGCATCCTTCACAATATTTTACAAATAATTTATCTAAAACTCATTAATTCTGTTTAGCTAATCTAAAAGTAATAGTGTTCCAACTCACCATCAAAATATGAGCCTAAAATCTATGAATCCATAATTATTTAAAAGTCAAAAATATTACTCAAATTTATAATGCTTTATATAGAAAACACTTTAGAAATTTAAAGACAAATGTTTAGTTTATGTGATATTCGTGCAGTTACAGCACTAATAAATCAAAAAATTTAAGTTCTCAAACTTTGCCAATAAGAGTATATTTTCATCAATGGTATCTAAAGTCTTCAAACAGAATCCAAAATTTCTGTAAAACTGAGTAATTTTCCATAAAATTAGAGGTTATGATTGGAAACTTTTAAAATTTTGTAGCGTTTTTTAATAATTATAATAAATAAGGTAGATTTTTGGATTTATAAGATTAAACAAGCTATCTGTTGTATATTTATGGCACCAGATAAGTGGCTTAATGAATATAAACCCTTATTTTCCAAGTCTGAGATTTTGATCATTCTAGTATATATTCAAAGCACAAACTTACCCCTTTGATAAGCAAAAATGATCCTGTTATTAGATGATATTTTAGGGATAACCTTACTGTTAATACAGAATACTACTCTCATTCTTCTACTAGACCTCATCTGTTCATTATACAATGTATGTAATGTTAAAGATATGTCTGTTAATAATAAGTTAAATATTTTCATTGTAAATTTTCAGTATCGAGCTTTAGCACCGATGTACTATCGTGGTGCAGCTGCAGCAATAATAGCTTATGATGTGACAAGGGAGGTAATAATTTTTATATTGATATTATTGACCATCATTTTTAACTCAATCAAGTGAGAAATGAATTAAAGTAAAACTTCATTATTGTTTTATTTCATTATTGTTTACAACTGATTAGAACTTTGATATTGTCAGAAATCTCTAGAAAAAGTGAAATTTCATATGCTATTGAAATTGGCAGAATATTGGTTTTGGCGCATTCCAACTCATGAAATTGTGTCAGAAATTATATATGTAATATCCTATTTTTCAGTCATCTTTTAAATCTGTAAAAAGTTGGGTACAAGAATTAAGACATCAGGGTCATCCTAATATAGTGTTAGCTATTGCTGGTAATAAATGTGATTTAGACGATCTCAGAGAAGTCAGGTTAAAAGGTGAGCTAATTTTTTAAATTATGAGGACGTATATTGTCGGCACCCCCGTCCGTCCTTCCGTCCGTCAACATTTGCTCGTAAACGCTCTGAAAACTAGAGTTTTTGACGGAATCAAATGAAATTCGGTATGTATATACATATTCAGAAAACAAAGATCAAGTACGAATTTGAGCTATTTTCGATCGTTAGTAGCAGAGTTATTGCCCTTGCCCCAAAGTTTTGAATATGCTATTACTATCTTAGTTTTCAACCAATTTTGTTCAAACTTAAAATGGATGTTATTGGACCTAAATCCAAAGGTTTGAGAAAGTTTAGTTTACTCCTGATTAAAAGGCTTTTTTGTTAGGCGTATATGGCTGTGGTCCACTATCTTTATACACAGCTCAGTATGTGAATGTCAGCTCCTATGTCCCTCATTCAGCCCTTCCTTTCATTTGTTCACTAACCCTAAATATTTTGATACTTGACATTTTAGATGCAGAAGATTATGCTAAACAAATTGATGCATTATTTTGTGAGACAAGTGCTCTAACAGCCGTAAATGTGGCAGATATTTTTACTTCCATATGTAAGTATTTTTAATTAATGCAACATAGATGTTTACTTTTGATTTTTGTCTGACTGTGCAGTTTGGTTGAAAGGCTATATTTAAGTATTTAGGGATAATCTTAGAATAGAGTAAAAGATAAAACAAAGTTTTGAATCAATGTCATGGTAGATGTGTTTATTGTTGTCTTTTTTTTAATTGTGTAGACAACTGAACTATTTCAGCTCTGTGTCAATTCATATTCTAATTGATCTGATTTCTGTACTGGCATTCAGATTGTTTGTTAAAACAAGTGTTTTAAAGTTAAAACAAGTGTTTTATGAGTGTGTATCATATATTGACTTTTTTCAGGTAAAAAATTACCAAGTGAAGATTTTTCCTCCTCTCGTGTTGGAAGTACTGTTAACTTACGGAAGAAGAGAAATGTTAAGAAAGAAAAGAAATGTTGTGGAGGAAGTCCATCTTGATGACAGTTTATTATTGTAGATAGAACATCATGCTGTATATTTTTAATAATTCATCGAGAAACTTCGAGAAACTTCGAGAATACTATTGGATAGTTTTTGTATAATGTAAGCTGTTAATATTTGTGTAAAATAGACATAAAGCTATAATAATAATACGATATAATATATGCTTTTATATGATATAATTTTATAACAGCTCTGTTAATTCATCAGAGGCATTTTAGTCTTAATTTAACATCACATTCAATACTCAGTATATTTTTTTAATGTTGCACAAAAAATGTAATGAAATGGACCTGTTGATTCTACAAAAGCACACTGTATTTATTTTTCAATCCTTGAAAGTCATTGTGTTACTTATAGTATCAGTTATTGAAAATCTTCATTGGATGGTTTTCTGTGTTGATATGGTTAAGTTCGATCAAAACAAGATCAACATTATGTTGTTATTTATTCAACCAATCTAAGGAGACTATTCAATAGGTGTAATGAATGTTACAGAATAATATTTTGATGTGCCAATCTTTCAGGCAAAATTGTTTTAAGAATGAATTTAACCAGTCATTGTTGTTATTTTTTATGAATTTAAATGTTTATGCTTGATAATGACACTGTAAGCAAGAAATTTTGAATCACATTATACATTGAAATCATCATGGTCTGTCTTACTGAATATTAGAAGTTAACTTTTATAACATCAAACATTTAATGTATTGAGCACTATTTTAACAGTAAAAATATTTGTTATTGAATAAATAATCTAAGTAAATATCAAAGATAAAACTAAATTTTAAATAGGTTTTAATGATTTACCATAGAGATGACAAAAACACTCAAAAGTTTTTAAGTGTATGCCCCTGGATTGTTAAACACAATTCTTACTTTTCCTAGGGTCAAGGTAAATAAGCCATTGTTTATAATAAAGCCTCACAAATGATAAAAATAAAACAAGTGAAGGGGTGTTTATAGAGCCACAGTGGTTAGTTATGGTTATGTTTTGAAATATAAATGTTACATGTATATCAAGATTATGTTTTTCTTCAAGATCAAATATTTGTTGTGGTATGTATTTTAATGAGAAAAAGGTTGAATTTACTTTCTGTAGTATATGTAGTTAGATGTTATTTCTAGATCATCATCAGTTATTTCTTTTAGTTAATTTTGTATATAAAATTTAGCTATTTATTGGTAGTGAGACTAGACAATCGATACAAAAGACAGTTGGTTTAGATTTTAGTCTGAGGTATATTTGAAGGGATTATGCAATATTTGTGCATTTCTAATACTTCTGAAGACTACTTACATACATTTAAATTTATATTTTAAGGGTCACATGGGCATAGTATTAGCTGTTAAAAAAATCAAAAAATTTTGAATCTTCTTTTAAATAAGAAACATTATGTTAGATTTATTAATTTGTTTGTTAATTTGTACATTTCTGTTGAATTATGGGAACACCAGGTTCCAGATCTTCATTTGAAAATTAATACTGTAAGCTGAAATTTTTTTAGTATGTAGTGCTTGTGTTTCAGCTTTCAGCTGGTTGAAAGTCTAAACCCTGCTTTAGCTAAGTTATCGATGGTTGTAATTTTTAGATAAAGACAATTAAAGGTATGTTAGATTGTATGATTTCAATGATGTCAGACAGGTCCAGAGACAGAACCCTGCGAAACACCCCTGAGTCCGTCTTTGATTCAGAAGAGACTTCACATGACACTTTGCTGTCTGTTTTTAAGATAGTTTTGAAACCACTGAAGGCATCAAGCTTATGACAGAACCCATCATGCCAGTCTTAGTCAAAAACTTTGCTGATGTTGCAGAATACTGTCCTTGTAAATTGATGCTGATCTATGGCTTGACAGATTAAGTGTGAAAGATCTATTAGTTTTAGAATTTTATTTACTTTGCATTAAAGTCTGAAAGAACAAAAAATATCAAAATCCAAAATTACATGCTGCTGCCACCAAATTGGCAACTGAAACGATTAAAGATAATTATTGTTTTAAGCCATATAGCATTGTGATATAATATATTTGTTATTGTTTTAAGCTGTAATATTATTATTATGTATTTATATTTTTACAGTGTTCACTCTATTATTTGTGCACTTATGGTTATGTTGAGTTATAAACAGCGAAAATATATCTTTTATGCAAATACACAAAATATTTTTTTTATCAAGGGAGGTCACTTTGTTATTTATCCTTTGTGTATATCAATTGGAGCTGTATTTAATGTAAACAATGTACCAGTATAGAGTCTCTTTCATTAGTGAAGCCAAAAAAATGTGTCAGTGCAATGACTTCATAATTGATATCCACAATGTATCAATACAAGGCCTATTCTTCAAGATTTGATGTGTGTTTGACATGTGAACTATGTGTTTTCGGATAATATCACGGCATGAGTTATTCAAAATCTTCCATTGTTAAGCAATTTTTTTGAAATTTTTCTTGATTGTATATCTAGATTCATTTAAATAAACATGATTATTTCAAATATTTTATTTAATAACATCAACAAATATACTTTATTAAAGTATGAAAACAACAAATATAGGCAAATTATACAGATATTGTCTAAAATTTCAATAAATAATAGCAACTTACAAAATATACAAAAATAAAGATTTAAAATATACAAACACCATTTTTTAAGGTTGTTATCAGAGGTCAAAACCTTAGCAAAATACTGGTGTTTTGGGGTTAGGGTATGCTGCTTACAATGTTAAGTTTATTGATAATTTATTATAAATAATTAAGTACCAAAAGAGCAGCTATAGTTTGTTTGCAAGGATCAATTTTTAGATTAAAAGATTTGATGAGCAGTTTATCATACTAATTTCATGTTTGGCAAATCAAGTTAAATTTTGTTTCAAACTTTATAACAATTCTGTAGCAATTACAATTGTTTAGCTAAAATAACAATTTGATGAGCAGTTTTTATTTTGTCTAATCATAAAAAATATTGGATTGTGAATGTGGGATTTTGACTCGCTATCTGATCCAATTTCTAATTTTCACACCTTGCCTAGTCAATAAATTACATGTTTGATAAATGCTGTTATAGAATCAGAATTTCTATGTCAATTTCTGTATGAGAAATATAGTAAGTCACAACATTGTACTCTCAGTAAATGTATGAAACATTTCACATCAACTCCAATCGTCTAGGAACTCAGTGTGTCTAACAACATTCTAGATAAAACATATTTTAATCATCACATATCACAGTAAAATAGCACTTTATTGCACATCTCCATCACATCCATTTGTGTCACATTTAGGTTGGAAACCAAGAACTAGTATTTTTGTGATGCTGCAGATCTTAAATATCAATTAAGGCTCCTTCAGATATAGCAGCTTTCATTTCAGAAGGGGGAATATATTCCACGCTTTCAGCTCTCTCAATAACCACTTTTGGCATTCTTGGAGTAGTCATGTCCATATAAAACCCTTCATTTGGAACTGTTGGAGTATGAGAGATCACAGGCAATGATTCTTCACTACTAAAGTTTATGAGAGGTTTTTCATGTTCGGAAGGATGAGCAGGTGAAATACTTCTGAGAACTGGTTCAGGGTTTAAAGGGGACGCTGATGCTGTTGCTGGTGTTGCTGCTGCTGATGATGTGAGGATTTCAAATCCATCATCTTTAAAGAAAAAGTCTATTAAAGGGTCTGATTTAGTTTTAGGTTTTGAAACTGGTTTGGTGGTATCTAACAATTCTAGTTCTTGTGTTTTACTGTTTATAGAATTGATAATATGGTCAATACTGAACTCTCCTGTTGGCAATACAATATCTGAAGCAATGTGAGTGGGTTCAAGATCTTTAGGTGAAAATCTTGTTGGGAGTGTAGCAAATTTGGTCTTAGTTGATGCCAGGACTTCTGGTATGGATTGGTATAAATGTTCTCCTTCAGAAATACTTTCATTAATTGGTTCCTCGAGTGGGACTGCTTGAATGTCTACAACTATCTCAGAATCTGTTACTGGCGACTTCTGGTGACTCACCGGACTTTCACTTCTCTCTGGACTATGGCTAGGACTCTGACCCGAAATCAGTAATGCTGATAAACGTTTCTTCCAACTTGGTTTGGTTCTCATACTGTGGCTCCATCTTAAACTTGCTGGTCGATCTGGCAGAGCTGGTGGTACGTCAAGTGGTACTGCTAAACCAGTTGAACTAAAAATACCTGTACCATCTTCACCCTTTCTACAATCCAATTCAGCATAATCAGAATCTTTCTCCACATCACCTGTAGAATGTCTACGACTTCGTTTTACACCCTTTGGTGCTTTTTCATCATCTAGTTCTTGGTATATATTAGATGGCTCAGCTTTAACTTCGGGTGTCTCTTCAGCTATAGCTTTATCGACATCACTTCCTTTCCGTTTAGTAGTTTCATCATAAGAACCGTTGGAGAAACCACTATCAAATGAATTACTAACAGTCCGTAATGGTACACCATCTGATTTTGTCCCCAGACTTTCATTTCTTGTTTCACTTATTCCCGAATCTCGTGTATTAGATCTAGAATGGTCTGAACGATTGGATAAAGTAGAATTTGTTGACGATACCGATCCAGATCGTGGTTTCATCCCTTGTTCTTCTCCTGGTTTAATAACACTATAACCATCTTCTACCACTGATATTGTGGATCCGGTAACATTAAAAGAATGTGAACGTATATTTCTCGAGAGGTTTGGTGTGGAGGTTATTGGTGGTGATTCTAGTTTACGACATAAAGTAGACACTGGCGATAAAGGTGGCGTTGAGCTACAGTCCGGGTTAGAACTATTTGTAAAAACTGAGCTTCCTAAAGAATTTACAGAACTACTACGGACTGAACATGATCTAGATGGTACATCGGAGTTAGCTAATAGATTAGTAAAGTGGTATTCGCTGGTCGTTGTAGAGGTCGAACTGCTTCTTTCTCTAACTTGCTCTGCCAGCTTAAGATGTTGTCTTTCTGATATAGCAGAGTTGATATTCTTTCTGATCGTACTCAAAATAAGGTCCCATTCTGGTGTCGAAAAACGAAAGGTTCCCTCCCCACTTGCTGAGCTTCTGAAAAGAAAGGATGGTGTTATTTTAGTTGGACTAGCTAATAAATTATGAAAGCATATTAACATCTTTGATTTAGTTATTTTATATTATTGTGGAATGATGAGTGGGGTTAGTTCTGTGATTAATTGATGCGTACAACCTGCGTATGGAATGCTTTAAGGGAATTTAATACATTTTAAAGAAATATTTAACTTACGGGCCTGTTTCTATAATGAATAGTTTTTGGGTCGAATCTCTTGAATCGTCTTCGGTATAAAATCGTTTGATTGTTGATAATTTCCACTGCACCACCTGTTTATACTCGGGTGTTAAAACACCTACTGAAGCTGAATTCACACTTAATAAAACTTTTTCTTCGAGATTTAATCTTGTAGCATGAGCATTAGATATAATATTTACTCCAAATATATCTGAAAGTGAAACACAAATTATAATAGAATTTGTAAGTTTTTCAATTTCTAGTATCTAAACGCTGTCACTATATGGAAATGTTTCAGCATCAATGATCAGTCAGAGAACACACTCAAAAGAGTACAGTATCCAGATATTGGGTGACTCTGTAGCATAGTCTAAAAAATAGTCATTAACAATTTGTGTAATAGAACAGCATATGTCACAGTAGAAACTAAAAAAAATCAAAAAAATTTTTTTTTAAATAATCTTTTAGACGTTTAGACTCAGATTCAATTTCAGGTCTCACTAGAACAAATTAAACTCCAATTTGCGTTTAGACTCAAATTCAATTTCAGTTCACACTAGAACCTAGGACAAAGTTCAATTCTAGTTTCTCCTAGAACAATTTTAAATTCTCCTAGGAGAAACTCCAATTAGAGTTCGTACTAGGACAAAGTCAAATTGAACTTTGTCCCAGGAGGATTTAAAATTCTCCTGGATTTTAGTTTCTACTGTGACATATACATGTATATAGAAATCTAGGGATTGACCTATACAATTTCATTGTGAAGTTGTAAGGAATAAAGTTCATGGATGGTGATGATTTTGCTAGGTCAGTCTTTTAGTACATAGTAGTTAGTAAGGTGGTTAGTAGATGGGTTTAATTGAACCCTTATAAAACAACCGAGTTAGTGTCTTGTTAGTAAAACTCATTCAATGATTAACTTTCAAACCTACTTTTTACATATGGGAAGGGTGTTTCCGAAATGAACTCACCAAGCTCTCCCAACTCATCATGTTGAAAGATACGTCTATAAATTGACATCCAGGTTGCAGTTTCTTGTTCTGAAGCAGCACTGAATACCAATACTGGTTCTAATTCAACAACTTCAAAAGCATTTGGATGTGTTTTAGATTTGGATAATTGAACTGCTGTTATATTCTCCAACACAAATGTCATTTTATCAGTAGGTGATTTTTTAGCTGAATTTGCATCTGGGTATATATCAATCTTGGCATTGTATTTCCCATTGGCTAAATCACTCATCTGGTGTACCACAACCCATCTTTTCTTCCATGACTGAAATAAATCAATTTCCAATATAAAAAAAAGCTCAATTAAACGTAACATTAGGAATTCCTCGGAATGGTTTTAATTCATGATGGTTTCAGTTGATAATGATTATATATTGCTAATTTTTAATTTAAAATCTACTAATTGTTTCATGCTCGATGTCTTTGTTATTTTACAAGATGATGATTCGAAAGAAACTTTAAATTGAAACAAAAAAAGAAAATTGAATTTTGATCTGGAAATATTTGTCTGCAATATTGAATGTAAGATCCGTGACAGAACTGTCGGGGTCAGTGTGTTGATATGATAAAGATATAGGCAATATAGATAGTAATTAATGATAACAATAAAGCAAGACATTATTATATATGTAATGATGACATCGTGATTTATAGCAAGAATAACAGAACTTAATGACTTAATGTCGTTATCTAATCACAAAATAAACTTAACTTTCAGGTTCGATTGAAATCCAATTTACATTTTCAAAAGCAATTTTAGATAGGTTAGAGCTTACTTTGCAATATACAAAACTCAATGAAAGAGACATATAGGCCTATCGTACAAAGACAGTGATTTCAGAGTCTCAAATATTCAAAATAAAATCTTCATTTGCATGTTATGTATCCCAGAACGTCTTCAGGTTTCTTTTTACATTTTAAATAAACACTTTTTCCTCCCAGTAATCTTCCAGTGAAATGTTTTTTACAATTTTGAAAGAATTTTTGCATATAAAACATCATATTTTCAATTTGTCCAATGAATAACATTTTCATCAACTCAACTTACACTCTCGATAGTGTTTGGAACTTACTGAACAATTTGATTTAATTTTGAGAAAAAGTCTTTTCAAAGGTTTACTCTGTATATATAGCTATATAAACGTCTGTAATTATACGTAAAGCACATTACAATAAATTATGCAATACTTATGTACATATATATATTTATTATATGCATTGTAAACATTAATGATATATATATATATCGGTGAGATCATAGACAATACCTGTTAATTGTTAATGTATGTTAATGAAGTTATAATTATAGTGTTGTATATATCTAAAAGTGAAGTAGCATCCTTGTGATATTTGACTAAGCCAAAAATGTTGAGAAATAAATGTCAAACATGAATGTAATTCCGGCTGTGGATGAAATATAAAATTATTTTGAAAATTATAGATTTCGGTATGAAGAAATTTGAAATCGATGTGTCTTCTGAATGTCGCAATAAATAAGAAAAATAAGAAGCCATTTGGAAACACATTCTGAATGCATAAAAAAAATTGGTAAAATGGTAAAACTCTGAAATTTGCTTTGATCAATTCTGTTCATTTTACTTGCAAACTTGTTCATATGAACCATAAATATACAATGTCTTCGAACCTACAGCAAAATTGCACGGAGACAGATATACATGATAAGTTTAAATTTTGAATTTTATAATAAAAATATAATATATATTGCGTTGACAATTGTTATAAAGACTTACTTTCAACTTTCTCCCTTTTGTTGAAGATGGTTGCTTAACATCCAGATATCCTGATTTTTCTATTCCCTTTTCTGATGTCATCTTTAATTGGAGTAAAAATGCTGTTGGTATTTAATAAGACATCAAAAACAAGAATCGACTGTTATATAAAACTGTACTGTATTATCCTATTACCATCATATAAACTCTTATCTTAAATTACACTGTTTTGAATATTTATCAGCAGAGAAACTCTATCTTCTATTTAGCGACATACAGCGACTGTTACTAGACTGAATTATAGATACACGACCTGACTGGTCTTTATCACAGTTCAAAGATCAACTAATAAGCAACGTTATTAAATAATTAGTGAAATCCAATCCATTTCCATCAAAATGTACTCGATAGTACATAAATTACGATCAGTCCAGATAATATTCCAACTATCAGCACAGAAGCAATAATTATGTTTTTGTAGAATTTATGTTCACATCCAAGATTATCGGATCAAATAGTTAAAACTGCCGACCTTTAAACCGTAAAGATTCATCAAAATCAAGATAATACCACACTTAATCAAAAAGATTAACACGATCAGCGAGCATTCGTTAATAATTGTAACGCAACCTTCTATCTGAATGACATTCATGCAACGATTGAATGATAATGGTCCCAGATAGTCCCCCTGTCCACTACCGTTATTTCATCGTCAATTTGATTGGGCCATTAGATTGTCCCTAATATATATATCAGATTTAGCACATAAACTTATTATTGTTTCTTGAAGTATAGGTGATTAGATATAAAGTGTTAGATAAATTATGGATTAAGAACCACTTACGAATTAAACGCGTGTCATCACTGTGAAAGAAAACAATAGTCACTTCGTTTGTAAGCATTGTTAAGAAGTTTATTTAGTATGATCAGCATGTCGCTAGTGTAATTTTCACCACTTACTGAGATCAAAACCTCTTGTAAACCTGCACTTAAGCAATATCACAGCAGTATGCTTCATTTCAAAGTAACCTACTAAACCACAAAACAACACAGCGAAAAAAAAATGTTTTATAGTTGATTATCGATGACTAAAACGGAATGATTTTAGATTAGGATGGTAGAAAGACAAACGTTTCTTTTCGACAGAAGGCACCGGCACATGTTCAAAGTTATGTTTACCACTATTGTAATGTTAATGTATAATAAACTAGAAAAGAAAAAAGATGGAGGGGGGGGGGATTATGAAAAGATAAATCCGTACGCATTAGCAACACATTATTCTTACTTCTCTCCAGACTATTCGAAGTAAAAATAACAACTTTAACTTGACTAGGTTTTTTTTTTTTTCATCTTAGAGCGAAATGATTTTGTAGGTTTTCAATCATATGTGATATCAAATTATGGGCTTATTCTGTCATGAAATACAAAGAGTACGAAGTATATACAAAAGATAACAAATGCACAACTGCAACGAGTTTTATAAATATAAATCACTTTAAAGGGGCATTGTCGAACTGAATACTGGATTAATCTCCTTCACAAAGACAATAGTTTCAAAATATCATCTTGTTATCCATATTTCTTTTATATCACGATAGTATAAAAGAATGCGGATAAACATTTATTTTCATTTGCTGAAAATTCTACTCTATATAAAACTGTATATGCATTTTAAACGTTGAAACATACACGATCTTTAATTAAAATTGTAGATATGTTATCTATTGATACCCTATAGACTGGAGGAGCAGGACTATTAACTATAGTTCGTTTACCAAACATTCCGGGATCATGTGATAACATTTAGATCTGACAAATAAAATAAAAAGGAGGCGTGTCAAGGTAAATTGTAAATTTTGATATTTTTTCTCGAATTCACAGGAGTTTTCCTTATGATTAACCCTATTAACGAAATAATTCATCGACTTGTAGGTCATAGTCTTATACAAAGACAATTCATTGCATACTCAGTATAAACCCTATGCCTATATTTGAGGACTGTCAAGACAGTTTCCTATCAAAGCCTCGGGGCGTTTCTGGAAATGGAGGGGCCCTGGTTCGAAAAATCGAACCGACCTCCACCCCTACCCCCATACCAAAACTCATCGGATTACGGCCACTCGATTTTCAGATTCAAGACATTATCGTATGAATGAGAAAAAAAAATATTTTATCGGCCAAAAAGCCTCCCGGACCCGCCCCAGCTCCGCGGCCCATGAGACTAATTTAGTACTTGACGGTGGTTTTCTTTTTCCAGATGTCAAATCCTATAGATGACAGTCCAGAACCAGTTAAAACCGACACCCCTACCCCTGGTAGTGAAACTATTGAAATATTTGGAATCAAATTAGACTTTAGTTACATGAAGAGTATACCTGGTATGCTACGCGCTGGAGAGATAGTAAGTTGAGATTTGTTCTGTAAAACACATTGATCTACATGGATATTATTATGAATAAAAAACACCCAAAAACCACCAAGTACGGGCAATCTGAACCGCAAAACTCGAAATCCATAAGAAAGTAAATGTATCAGAAATGCATTGGAAGCAGCTAAGGAATGTCGTATATGGGCCACCGTAGCTATAATAACGAACTTTTCATATTTAGAAGTATAATATACAAATTACTGAGGAAGTATGTCTTTATTAAAAAATAAAAGTATCAGGTTCTACATTGATCTATATATCAATATCTTATGGAATAAACTTTCCGATCCTTTTCACATCCATGTACTGTTAGCATTTAACAGAACTTAAAAAACTGTTAGCCTACATTGAATGTTTCAAATTGTTACCCCTGTCATTGTTATTATAGGTTTGAGAATGATGCAAAAGTCACTACCATGATACATAAAACATCCCTTGTTAATGCGAGGTTTTATAAAGTTACATTAGTTATTATTCTGGCAAAGTATGAAAAGGGTAAACTAGTCATTGGGCATTGTTATTGTAAGGTTTGAGAGGTTTGCACTAGCCATTTTTGTTGTGAGGTTTAAGAAGGTTACACCAGTCTTTGTTATTGTGAATTTGAGATGGTCTAACTGGTCATTGTTATTGTGAGTCTTGAGAAGGCTATATTGGTCATTGGTATTGTGAGGTTGAAGAAGGTTATACCAGTCTTTGTTATTGTGAAAGTCTAACTGGCCATTGTTATTGTGAGTTTGAGAAAGTCTAACTGGTCTGGTTATTGTTGAAAATGTTATAATAGTCATTGTTATTGTGAGGTTTGAGAAGCTTATACTTGCCATCGTTATTGCGAGTCTTGGGAAGGTTATACTGGTCATTGTTATTGCGAATTGTGGGATTCGAGAACGTTATACTGGTCATTGTTATTGTGAATTGTGGGGTTCGAGAAGGTTATACTGGTCATTGTTATTGTGAATTGTGGGGTTCGAGAAGGTTATACCAGTCATTGTTATTGTGAATTGTGAAGTTCGAGAAGGTTATACTGGTCATTATTATTGTGAATTGTGGGGTTCGAGAAGGTTATACTAGTCATTGTTATTGTAAACTGTGGGGTTATAGAAAGTTATACTGGTAATTGTTATTGTGAATTGCGGAGTTCGAGAAGGTTATACTGGTCATTGTTAGTGTGAGGTTGAAGGTTATACCATTCATTGTTATTGTGAGTTTAAGAAAGTCTAACTTATTGTTATTGTGGTGTTTGAAAAGGTAGTCATTGTTATTGTGAGGTTTGATAAGGTTATACATGTACTTGTCATTGTTATTGCGAGTCTTGGGAAGGTTATAATAGTCATTGTTATTGAGAATTGTGGGGCATAGTATCGGATATTGTGTGGTTGACTGGTTTGAAGAAGGAATGATAGCTTTTTGGTGCGCAGTACATTTACAAATTCAAGCGACTGAACGTTTAGTCGGTCGAATTTTCGATGAGCCGAAGGCATCTGCTTACTTTGCCTAGAGGTAAACCCGACTCTGGATGTATTAGACAAAAATGAGTTAAACCTTTCATATTTTTTTTTTTGTATTTTTCAGTTTTTAACCCTGATCGCATTCATTTGTGTTGTATCGTCTCGGAACTATGTATGTGATTATGCATATGCTTCTGGTTATAACTTTTTTGAATTTGTATCTATATCAGCTTTTTTATCAACACTTGTTATATATATAATCTACATAGTGGATCTACACAGTAAATTTGTCTTCAAATTTGTCCCATGGAAACTAGCTGTGAGTATCTGTTGTAGACTTTACCAGTGGCACTCAAAATCGGCTCCAGTTGTAATTTCTCACGCGAAATTGTTGTCACTGCAAAGCATGAATTATGCCTTAGTGTCATTTAATTTTGGCATTTATGATTAGCAATGATATTCTTTATTTTAAGATATAACAAGCTGTTATGTTGATAGGGCCAGTAAAATCTAAATTGCTTTATATAGGCAGAATGAGAATGAGTTTTGCGCAATTGATTACGGGTTGTGAGCCGGAAATCTGATTCTGATTGATTTTGAACACTAAAATTGTTCCTGAAATAAACTTCTACTGCATTAAGTACTTCAAACTTGGAACATAAGAAAAACGAAGCAATTCTTACAAAACCTTCCCTTAAAAGTAAAACCTTCCCTTAAAAGTAAAACCTGTCCTTTAAAAATAAAACCTGTCCTTCAAAAGTAAAACCTGACTCTAAACCCTGTAGGCTACTTCAGAATAAAGGATTATAATCAATAAAAGTGTCTAAGAGGCTTCGTAGGTACTCCTTGTGGTGTTCGATGGTACCAAGGGGTACTAGTACCCCCGGTAAGGGTTGGGAACCGAGGCATTAGACCAACATCCTACCCTTATCACATATCCTAGATCAATGGACCGCATAACTTTATCTACCTAGTATAGATCAGATCATAGGGTCACATATTCTAAAAACATTAGATCACACATCCTCATCACATACGGGGCATTAGATCCCATAACTCTTACCTCTCTAGATCTCACAGAAATAACATCATGGGGGCATTAGAATACAGATCCTTTACACTACAGCCTCTAGTTTTTACTCCAATGATTGTTTATGTTTACTTCTAACAGGACTGCGTATGGTGTGGCGTGTATACAGTATTCTTCTTCATAGCCTCAAGTGTTTTAGCTTCTTATGCTTGTGGTCAAGGTGGTAACAAGGCAGGGTCGGTAAGTATATATTGTAAGTTTTATTTAATCAATGGATTTTCACCATTTCTGTAGATGCCTTCTGTCAAACATTTCTTAAGGTCTAACTGACATGTGGGAGAACGAATCAGAATAGAGTCCGAATCCCACTTACCCTACAACCACTCTCTTGCTAACTTCAGATCCTTTTACTTGCACAGACAATAAAAATCCGTACAAGCAAAACAATTCCGTTAATCAAAATCGCATCCAAACATATGGTAAAATCGAGAGTAATAGTTGTATAGTAGTGGACTACACCAAAAAGAAGCTATGGACCATCAGGTGTTTCTAAAAGAGTAAGTATGGTCTACTTCGCGCGCTACAATAACTATTATATGAGTCTTTACTTTTTTCTTACAGGCATTTGGTTTCTTCTCAACTATAGCTATAGGTGTTGATGGATTTTTAACCTTTTGGGAAATGAGAGCTGAACGTCTGTCAACTACAACTCATAGATCTCCAGCAACAATCGACGTACCTGAACAATATTAACTCAAATGTATCATTATTATCATCACAGCACAGTATTAAAGTTTGATAATGTATTATAGTCCAACATTAAAAGATAATTCCATCTCATTGCAAGCTTTGTACCCTCACATATGATTCCCATTTTTGAAAAACTACAAACGAAGGCTATTTCGTTTGCTGGTTCCGACCGCTTTGGCGACGATCGAATCGAGTAGACGATGTTAATCATTTGCAAAAATAGGCAAACATGGCTGATTGTAACTGCATGGTTTCAAAAGTCAGAGCTTGTGGCTAATGTAGACCAATTTCTATTTAAATGAAATTCTTTAATATATCAGCATCTCTTAGGGTCTCGTGCAGTTACACAGTTTGATCGTCATCTGTCCGACATCCTAGCAAAGGAAAAAAACGAAGTTCGCTTTCAGAATAAAAATCGTGATCAATTTTAGAATAATAAAAATCCGTAAAGCAAAACAATTCGGCTTTTCAAAAATCTCGTCCAGAGCCTTACAAAATTGGGTGCAATAATTTTATAGTAGTGAACTTCCCATACGAGAAGTACCATCAGGTGTTTTGAAAAGACACCCGCCACTACTATAAAGGTCAAAATCATCAGGTGCAACGAGATCAATTATTCATGCCTGACTAAACAAATCCGCCAAAATGCAAGTAACAGATTTGTCGTATTTTACAAGTTCTCCATAATGACCATACAATTGTCTACGAGAAATTTTAAGTTTGTGTGTCAAGTAACCCTGTTTCAGTAATTTCACGGTGAATATTCGACCCCTTGCAAGAAAGTCCTTATAAAGAGAACAAGCTTTAGCATAGCGGATCAGTTGTGTAATGTACGTGCTATAAGCAGGCGATTGTGGTATTACTGCACATGAATGGAAAATTAAATGTTTGGCCCGCTTTTGTTTTCAAAAGATTCCAAAAAATTTGGTAGGGTTAAAAACCTAGGCCTACCCAGTTTTTCTTCAAGGCATTGGGCAATGTTCCTACGGGCCTGCTTTGTCTGTGATTCACGCAACAAAGCAACTGTAGTAGCCTTGACCGCAAAATAATTTGCCTTGGTGGTTCTGTTTGGTTTCCTCTGGAACAGCCGTAGAGCAGCCGTTCATTGGACCACCGGGACTTGGGTGACGTGCGTGTAGTGCCATCCTTAGTCCGGGGTATGGAACCCATATCAGCTTCAGTATAATGACTTGGGGTTAGCTTCCCAGACAAACTATGTCCTTGTGAGATCTAGCCTGGGACGTGTGAAATGACGCCTCTATAGAATTCCTAGTTAGCCTTCCCCAGTATGTGCCTAACAATTCATCAACACACATTCAACCATTTAAACTGAACATCATTAGGCCTACCACTGGACACTTTTTAAGCCTTTAAATCCCCGTGTATCCATGAATATCAGCGTTTGAAAGCCAAAAATACGACTCATCGTTAAGGGTATTGATTGGGCTACCGTTCGAGAAAAAAAACATGAGATGGAATTTTTGCAAATTACTTATTATTTTTGGGCTCAGATTGTAGATAAATATTATTACTTTGTTTGTAAACTATATAGAATGAAAAAAAAAACGACAAGAAATTAGGTATTTCGTTAGTTTTTGCTAAAAAATTAGGAAAAAGTAGCAAAATGTGTCCCGGTTGGTACAAGATTTCTCAGCCATTTTTTATTGGAAAATTATGATCTTGGTCTTGATTGAAAGCTTATTCAATAAGGAAGAAACGTACAGAGAGTTTTTTCGAAAATTCTAATTAGTTTGGCCCCTGGAAAATGTTTGCCGTACCTACGTGTAAATTTTCGTATTTCCATGGTAACCACCAAAATAATAATTTTTTGGGGAAAATCGCTCTGTACGTTTCTCGGCAATGTAATTGTGTACATTTATGCCAAGTTTGATGTAGATTGATCAATTCACATTTTTTTAAACTTGTATCAAAGGTTTGAAATGTCCAATTTTTATGACATGTTTGAAAGGGCTGTCAACTCATTAAAAAAAAATCTGATTGACATGAAATCAACCTTAAACTATCGAGAAGGACCCCAAATCATCAACAAATGCACAACAAGTCTCAAGAAATCATTATTTCATATACTTATTCCATTTTTTCATAACGTGAAATAGCCTAAGTAACACCCTTAAGTAAAACTATTTAATATAACTTATATAATGGAATTGTTTTGCTTGTACGGATTTTTATTCCCAATCACTCTGAAAGTGCGTGTGTGTAGAATAGAGTTATTTGTTGTCCAGATGGGTCTTATTATAACTCTGATTCGAGTTATGTTCTCTTTTACATTTGATCACAGGTGTCGTTGGGCTTAATCTTCCGGTGATCAGGGTCGGCGAAAGCAGGTCAGTAAACAAGAATTTCAGGGTTTTAACCAAAATCTAAGTCATTTATTTCCATAGCAACAAATATTTAAAAAGTTAGAGTCTTAGTTATAATGTTACAGCACACTTTGTATTGAATATTTATCAGGAAGTTGATGTAACTTAGCTTTGAGTCTCCAACCAATTAGTGGCCTCTCTGTAGTAACGCACCAGCTCGCCCAACATTTACAATCAAAAATGCTAATCAAAGGAATGCATCAAACGGGTTTGTCTAACATGACCATAAGAGGTTAACATTTGACAATCAAGCCCACTCATTATTATAACATTTAGCCAACTAGAGGAAGCCAACTGAAGGAGTTTAAAAACCAAAAAAATATGGCTCAACAATCCAACTGTTTCAACAAGGCTACCACAAGTTACAAGTCAATATAATAGGCCTATATTATATAGTAAAAGAAAAAGACTGTCACAAGTCATCATAAATTTGTTTGTATTCTAGCAAGCGTTACCAGTAGGCCTACAGACTAATTTAAAACTATGGTTTGCTGCCCTGTCCCGTCCATACATAAGTCTACTTTTGACTGGTGAATTTGTTTTGTTCAATAATAAAATTAAAAATCAATAACCTACCAAATATCAAATGAAATGGTGTTTTACATTGCACATTTCTGCACCTATTGGGCTTAGATAATGAGGACAGTCAAAGGCCATGCAGAGTGAAATTAGGGAAATTTTGCCAGGACGTCGGCATATATAAGCCTAGCTACCCTTTTTTCCATTTACAACTATCTAGGGATCTGTAGGCCTAGTACCTGTAGCATACACACCTCTGTTTATTGTCTCATCTGATGGATTAGATAATTTTTATATGTCAGCCTCCTGACCCACATCACTGAATGGGAAACCAGGTAGAAAATACCTTACTTAATGTAGATCTACTCTCTGACCACATTAAATTTTTATTACTAATTTATGTAAAATATGATTGTCAATTTCATGCTATAGTCCATCAAAATATAAAGATATTTACCATTAGAAATAAACAAAATAGCCTACATGTAAATGAGGCGATGATAAAAACATGGTAGTATTTGATTTCAATGAATTTTTGTGAGGGGTAAGCTTACACTTTATTTAGGTTTTAGGGTTCATGAACTTCTTTTTTTTTCTATTGTGGAAAATTTGAAAAGACAACTATTATTATATTGTAGACCTATCTGTATGATATTAAAGTGTCATTTTCACCATTTGTTCAACCAATTGTACCTTATTACCTTTTTTTAACTAAGTACCGTAAATCAGTAGTAGGCCTACGGTAGTGTTCAAATCCATGTGTTTACATGATTAATAAAAATAATTAATAATATCAGTGATTGAAAGTAAAAGATATAACTATGCCTTATAGAAAATACATTTAAAGAAAAAGAGAGACAAATTGCTAATGTTTAAGCATTATTTGAAGGGATTATTAGATATTTGTGCAGTTCTATTGCATTTGCATCATATATAAGTTTATTCAAGACTGAAATCAACCCCAAAAAATGTGGACCGTTTCCCTTTACGTGTTGTGTTGTAAAGATACGTTACTAGTCAATCGATTATTAGTTAGAGAAACTGATTTCAAGTGAAGTTATGAATAATAGTAATACATTTTGAACTTGGGTAATAAAATCATGATAATATATTTGTTAGTTTTGTACAGTATATGTGAAAGTTTGTATTTTATTATTCAGTCTTGGTTCACTGAATTATTAAATACAATTTGATTGGATATAGTTAACCCAGTTATGTATAACTTCAATGGTAAAAGTCTTTAGCTTTGTAGTAGGTGTTTTAAAGGATTGATTTCTTGCCTTTATATACTATTTGCTTGTATATATATACCTTTTGTCAAAAAAAAACGTTTGTTCAATTTGATGCCCTTTTCTTAACAATCTAAGTAAAAAATTGGAATGTGAATGTGATAGGGGGTATAATTACGATCCCAGCGTGAAGAATTTTTGTATGCTGAATAAAATTTTGAATTTTTTGTATGGTTTTAACTTTTCAAGTTTCAGGCTTGATTTAATCAAAATCAGACCAAAATCTGAAGAAGTATGTTCCTTACCCAAATCTAAATGTGCCCAAATCCAAATCGAATTTTTTACTTTTCAATTTGCCCTTTACAACAACAATCAAATAGTTTCATAGAAGTACGGTAAATAATAATATTATTTCACAAAATTTCAGCTTTTTAAAAATTGATTTTGCATACGGCTCCTCTTAGTTTTATCTACTACTTGTAGGTTTTACTACAACCTGTAAAAAAAGAGGTCATTCATAGTCAATTGGACCTAGTCAGCAAATTTATTCTATTCATTCATATCTGACATAGCCTATATCAATAAATATGAACGTTTCTAGACTGAAAAATTTTGGATGGTACTTGTTACTGTAATTTGATAATCATTTCATTTTGTGTAAAGTAAGTCTTTTAATTATTTTGTACAGTATTTTAAAGTGTTAATTACTGGCAAATCTGGTATTTATTCAAATTTTTATGAATTTCAAAACAAAATAATTGTTGGCCAAAGCATTTTTAGACATTAAAGTGGCACAGGCTTCATTTCCGTGGGTCGATTTTTCCAAGTCTCAGAAACGGAGCCTTTTTTAGCTCAGCAATTTAGTACTGGTTATCACAACTCACCATTGAAATTGGAGTCTTCAAATCCATGTGCATCCATAATTATTAGCATTTGAAAGTTATAATGCCCTACTACACATTAGCGATACTATAGAAGATATATAGAAAAGTCATGTATAGAAATAGCAGGAGAAATGTCTAATTTAAGATATATTTGAAGGAAATATGCAATTTTCGTACATTTCTAGTGCTTCTGAAGGATACTTAAGTATATTCAAGACCCATATCAACCGAAAAAAATGAAGACTGGTCCCCTTTAAGTTTTAGTTTCTGTTTCAATATCTTTATCTTTGAAACTTTCTTAAATAATGCCTGGTGTCGTCAGCCTCGCCTTGATCATCCACCTAAAAATTCCTAGAAACGTCACTGTTATTCCTATAGAAATGTCCAGATGCTATACTTTTGACAGAATTTTATGAAAATTTTTATTCTTGATAGATATCTGAATCACTTAAAATATCTGTAGTGTTTCATTTCCTCTTGACTAGTCATAATGATTGTATAAGATGAAATGGTGTATTTTGTGAAGTAAAAGTAGATGATACTATGGTTTAAATATAGTATCTTAACTTGTACAGTCTATTTGTGGTGTGATGTGATTCTTGTTTATAGTATTAAGTTACAGTAGTAGGCAATATAATATAAACTATTCACACTTATTTATACTATATAGCAGACTATTATACTATAGACTGTTTCACCTAATGTCATGCAAATACTATAGGTGGAGTCTTGTTATTTAAATGACTAACATCTGTAGTGTATTATGTAAACTTGAATACAACACGGTGCACAATGATGACAAATCTCAATTGACGAATTGACGAATTAAGGATGATTTTTATACGCCCTCATCTCTCTATGAGGACGTATATTGTCGGCACCCCTGTCCGTCCGTCCGTCGGTCAACATTTGCTCGTAAACGCTCTAAAAACTAGAGTTGTTGACAGAATCAAATGAAATATGATATGTGTATACATATTCATGAAACGATGATCAAGTTTGAATTTGAGCTATTTTCGATTGTTAGAAGCAGAGTTATTGCCCTTGCCCCAAATCTGTCGGTCTGTCAATCAACATTTGCTTGTAAACGCTCTAAAAACTAGAGTTTTTGATGGAATCAAATTAAATTTGATATGTGTATACATATTCATAAAACGAAGATCAAGTTCGAATTTGAGCTATTTTCGATCGTTAGAAGCAGAGTTATTGCCCTTGCCCCAAATCAACCAATTTTGATAAAACTTTAAATGGATGTTATTGGACCTAAATCGCAAGGTTTAAGAAAGTTAAGTTTGCTCCTAATTAAATTTAAGACTTTTTTGTTAGGCGTATTTGGCCGTGGTCCACTATCTTTTCAAATATTACTCCTCATTTATATCATCTTTTTTTTATATTAAAGTTTATTTTGTATGTCCAAAGCTGCCATTTGCCATGCCAAAAATATATCCTTTTCGATTTGAACACTAATAGTGATAATCAATGTATGATCAAAATGCAGCACATTTTGATAGTTTGTCTGTAGTCAATATATTACATAATTTATCAACCCCTATCATCAAACACCTATCAATTGGAAATATATTAGATTAATTGGTGATTTTACATTATATAGATATTCTATTTGCAGTTTAAACTTATGGATCTCAATCTGATCGTCATAAAATCAACTTGAAACTGTCAGGAAGAACCCAAAAATCTTAATTAAATGCACAATATGTCTCAAGAAATTAGTTTTTCATACCAAGTCAATATTCCACTTTTTCTGAACATGAAATAGGCCAGTCAATGCCCTTAAAGGGAATTGTTCAGTATTTCAGTATTCAGTATTTATTTGTAACCTGGATTTATGTAAATATGGGCATAGCTTTTCCTAATAAAACCTGTTTCCAAAACTAAGATGTGATTGGTTGAACAGATGATGAACATATCCCTTTAAGTTTTTCTTTCCCAAAGCCTTTTATTTTATATGATATGTATATGGGCTATTTTCACAAAAATGTACCAATAACGGTAAAGACATGGAACTGGCAAAAAGGGGGTTTAAATATTTGTTATCATACGAAAGTTATATATTTTTGAAATTATCACAAAGAAAGCTATTTCTGGAAAGTTGTTTGTCAAATTTATCATTTAAATTGTGCTCTGTACGTCAAGTTTTATGCGCAAAATGTCCATTCCGTTAGATGGTAAATGTTGAAAATATCAAGTTCAACTCAATTTTTTTTATCAATTTAATGCAGGTTAATAAATTGTTTCTTTATTTATATATGGTATGTGTCTATAAGAAGTAAATAGGAAATAAATTTAGGCTATTCAAAATATTTTTATTAGCTTTTATTGATAAAAATAGTTTGGCCAAAAATTTTCCAGCATGTTGTCTTTTCTGTTATCAGTGTCTTTGAGTCCCTATTAATATACCATATTTGCAGGGCAGGCACCAGGTGTCACTACTGTATCAAGGCTTAATTCAAGGTCAATCATCAAGATCAGAACTTATAAAGTAGAGAAGTTTTCATCAAGGTTAATTTGATCAAGAAAGTTTATGACTCAGTGTTGTCGCACAAATACTTTGTCTTTTCTGTTAGCTACTTAAAGGTCATAATAGAACTATATTATCTAAAAAAATGCATCTGTTTATGCATTAAATTTGTTTGTGAAAGTACCATGCAAATTTCATGTCTGTCCAACAAGTACTTTTGAGTGCAGAAGGCTAAATGTGTCTTTTCCGTTATATAATTCTGTCTTTTCCATTATATTTTCTTAATAACAGAAAAGACTGGTTAATAACGGTAAAAACGAATTGGCCTATTTCATAATCATTAACTTAACAAAATCATCACTTTCTATCTCAAATCATCATGAGATGGTATAGAGAAAAAATCACAAGAGTATGTAGAATCCAAATTATATCCTCTACTTCATACTATAAGAAATACGCTATACTTCTTAATGAACAAAATCTTGTTCTCAAACTTGGTCAATACCTTTAGGTGGTTGTTTTAACCAACTTCATGAAACAGTTCAATGATTTAAAGTTACATAGGTATTTTTGGGGCCACAAATTAAAATTTTACATGTCTGAACTTTTATTTTAACCAGATTCACAGAGAAAACCATTCAAAACTTACAGGTTAAGACTGATGTCTAACCTAAATCTGAATTTTCATGATAAGATTTATTTCACACCTCCAGACCTAATTCTACTCAGTAAATGAGTTTGCAATGCAATGTAGTTGGTGGTTGTGTTTTTCTAAATTCACAATACCAGAATTGGATTATTAATGCAAGCTTTTACAGAGCAAGAACTCCTTGGAAGCTTACAGCAGCAAATTTACTAATTTAGAAATATCTGGGTGTCATAAAATTTCATTTTTGGATGTAGGACTACTGTTATTATCAGACATTGAAAGATGTTGGCATCTCTAGCTCTTCAGTTCTTTCATAGCGTGATGCAAGATCTCATTTTCTCTTTTTCGGGCTCGCTGTAAATTTTGGCACAACGTTAATTACCATTGTAACTAGCATGTGTAATCAAAATGCCAGATTCTTAACACCAAAGAAGTATTTTGCCAAACCAAAGTTGGATGCCTTTGTTCAGCTAGATATATTTTGATTCAAATGTATTGCTTAAATTCAATTTCATAACATTATTTATTAAGGTCTTTTCTGTTGTCTTTTCTGTTATCTCCTAATAGAGTCATTTATACAGGTCTTTTCCGTTATGTCTTTTCAGTTATTCTTTTAACGGAAAAGACATCCTTTAAAATTTTATTTTTCAAATATTTTGGCTATTTTTAGGATTCCAGCTTGTCTAAGGCTCCTTGGGCTGTATGAAACAAATATTGTTAAGAAAAATGGTATATTTCATGAAACAACAATAGGTTTTTTTTTTAAATGTCTTTTCCGTTATTGGTACATTTTTGTGAGAATAGCCCATATATGACGAGTCTCAATCAAATAGAGTCCAATTTTAAACTTTCAGACATGTAATTTTGGATGCCGGGTTTTGAAGGCTCAAATTTTGATGGTCAAAAATACTACATGTACTAATAGTGATTAGCTTAGATACAAAATTCCTGTTTATGAGACTAGGGTTGGTGGAATGAATAGTGAGCATTCCCTGTGTTTGAAGAATTCAATAGAATGTGGTATTGATAAAAAATAAACAACTAGCCACCTGTGACTGATCTATTTTAATAATGCACACTCACTACTAGAATAGAATAATGAGAGAATTAAATGGTGAATGTATCTGGTCAATTAAATTGATCTTGGTGTAGTATTGATATTGTGTTAAGTACAATGGTAGTTGGGTATTAATGTGTTTTGGGGTTTACAATGCAGTTTTGTTCAGTAGGGCATGAATTGATCTTATGTTTCTCATGATTTTGACCTATATATTATACTAGTGGTGAGTGTCACAGACCGTATTTACTCTTTTCAAAACACCTGATGGTATTTCTCTGTGGAGGAGTCCATAACTATTCAATTACCATTATTGTATTTTTTAGACCCACAAATATCTTGGAAAATTTTAGTGATGATCTCATCATGGCGTTTTATTTTTTTTAGGTGAAATCTAAAGAGTGAAGGAAAGAAAAAGGTTCAAAATGTCGACAACTTACGAACAAACAACAGTAACCCAGTCTTCATCATCTGGTGGTGGTGGTGATATTAGACCAGATATTCTCTATGTTAAATCTATACCTGGTATCCTCAAAATTGTAGAGATAGTAAGTAATTTACTACTAATCCTTACATAAATTGTGCATTTCCTTTCTCCATAGTGATAGAACATTTCTAAGATCTTTGAACCTGGACCTGACTAAACCTTTATTACCGGTACTTTCAATATTTTGTGTCATTGATTGGTGTTTTTTTAAGTTTTTTCATGGTCATATATCAGTACATAGGTTGGCTGCAAAATTGAATGAATGTGCGCTAGCATTCTCTTTATGGATTTTGACAAAACTTGGTGTGAGTGTTCATAATCACCCAAGAAGGAACCCTATTAAAAATCAGCAAAATCGAAAAATATTTGCTATGAAATATTGCCCTTGTTCTTGTAAACACATTCAATTTTTTAGCTTGTAAACACTCTTCAAGGCACAATTCTCAGATTTGTCGAAACTTGGTTATAGGTGTTATAGGAGAGAATCTCCTAAAGAAGCACTGGCCTAGTTCACAAGTAGAGACAATCAATTTTAACAAGGAAACTAATCCAATTTTAATACAATACTTTCTACTGAATAATATTCAAGGATATATTACTTAAAAGAAGATTCACAAGTAAAATGATATATATCGGGTGGGCCTAAAGTAATGTCCCAACTTTTGACCTTCACTATTTTCCAAAGCATTTACTCAAATGGACTGAAATTTTGCATATGATTAGTTTATGATATTACCTACCTCTGGTGCAAGTTTGAATGATATAGCATCATTAACCTTTAAATGGCATACAAAACTAAATCAGAGGTCGAGAAATTTAATGCCGGAATGTTGTCATACCATTTGTTTCCTATAAGAGGTGATCATTATGACCTCCATCTTCATTCTGTACAGCTCTCAATCGCTTTTTCCACGAGGCAATACATTTTCTGACTTCAGCAGTTGAAATGTGATCCCAGCATGTTCGAATTTTTACCTTGAATTCTGTCTATGTGAATAAAGTGCGACCTTAATAGACCTTTTCTGAGAGTGAGTCCCAGATGTTGTTAGTTAGGGGTATTAAATCTAACTGGGCAGTTTATGTTTTAACGTCATCTAGGCCCTCTGTTTAGACATTTTGGCACCTCAAACCCAGGAACATCCCATATGACCCTTGATTGGCTGGTGACACCATGGCACCATGCACATGGAGGGATAATTTCAGAAGACTCCGGCATTAAATTTTTCGACCTCTGATTTAGTTTTGTATGCCATTTAAAGATTAATGATGCGAAATCACTCAAACTCGAACCAAAGGTAGATAATATCATAAACTAATCATATGCAAAATTTCAGTCCATTTGAGTAAATGCTTTGGAAAATAGTGAAGGTCAAAAGTTGGGACATTACTTTTGGCCCACCCGATATAACTCAAATTCCAAAGCAATTGTTTCAGGGAGTTGATGAAAGAGGTTCTAATTTACCATGAACCAGTATATTACTAAAGTTTTTATTTCTTTTATATGCAGTGACTAAACGTTTAGTATAGACGTTAGGGAATTCATCTTGCAGTTCATTATAAAATCGTTTGACAATGACAGAGGCATTCTTGGCTGTAGTATTGTAGGTTGCAACAAAAGGTATGATTTGGTTGTCATGCTGGATATTTAGGCTGTTAGGTATAACTGTTTCTAGTTGGTCTATCCAGAAACTCTCCCTTTGTAATCGCTTGGTTTTTGGTTTGATTAATGTAGATACAGGTACTTTTTCAATAGGCATAACAAGAAGGTCTTCAATGGAATGATTGGGTAAATTGAAATGATTCGCAATCGGTCTATTTTTCTTATGGAGTATGTCGAAGCGATGACCGCTAAGACGAGTACGCAACGCGTTTTGAGTTTCGCCAACATATTGAACATCGCATTTTTTACAAGAAATTAGGTATATAATATTTTTATCGATGCATGAAAGTACTTCCGAAAGTTCAAAAATTTTACCGTTTTTCTTGTTTTCGAAATAGTGGGATAAATTTATAAATTCACAGGTACGACACCTAGAACCTCCACATGGAACAGAACCGAAACCGTTAGGTGGGGGAGGGGGGTTATTTTTCTTTTGAATGGCCGAAAGAGTGTCGTTTTTAATTTTGCGCAAAAAACGTTTCGAATATCCCCTTTCCCTCAATTTACTAGAAACTAGGTCACAAGCTGAATCAAAATCGGTTTTTCTAGTGCAAATTCTGTTAAATCTCAGAATTTGCGATTTAATGACGCCAGAAAACGTGTGCTTCGGATGAAACGAAGTTTTATATAAAAGTTGGTGTGTGTCAGTTTCTTTAAAAAATACTTTTATATCTAGTTTCTTCGATTGAGTGAAATTTGGTCCTTTGAATACAGTTGTATCCAAGAAGTTCATACTATTTTCAGATTTGGTGTGAGTGTTCATAATCACCCAAGAATGAACCCTATTGAAAATCAGCAGAATAGAATTTACTATGAATTATTGTTCTTGAAAACACATTATATTTTTAGCTCATAAACCATTCTTGTCAGATTTTAACGAAACTTTATGTTAGAACTCATAATCGCCCAGAGATCAACCCTATTGAAAATCAGCAAAAAAACATTTGATACAAGTTATTGCACTTGTTCTTTTAAACAGGGTCAATTTTTAGCATGTAAACACTCTAGATGGCACAATTCAGGACAGATATAGAAAAAAATTGGTAATATTGTTCAGTATAATCCCAAAATGTTCAAAACTGTAGGTTTTCTTCTGTGACTGTCAAATATTTTTGTTTAAAATCAAAACTGCCAGTGGGCATATATTACTTTGCCCGGCAAGCTATCTTTTTTCTATTTTCAGGTATTATGCATTGTAGTTTTGATTTGTGCATCAATAGTTAATTGGTGGTCTGATGGTGGAGGCTGGGTACAATTTGTTGCAGCTATAGCTTTGATTGTTGTAATTGCATTATTTATTTTCCACTTCATGCATATTATTGAAAAATTACCTGGTCCCTGGGTGCTTATTGTAAGTAGTTTTTAATCTGATTTTTTAATAATTTTACATTTTCTTTCTTTCTTTATAAGGAAATTGAAGTAAAAGCAAATAATATATTATATTCATTAGGGGATTTACCTGGTGGCATAACTATACAACAGTGTACCTAAATAATCTGAATCTGGATTCTGAGATTTTTTATGCCCACATAGTCTTTGAGTATAATGCAAAAACTTAGCACATCCAAAGTTCAAATTCAACAGGGCATGTATGATAGAGGTCCATATTTTTTTAGATTGTCAGATCTTAGACTAAAATAAAACATGCAGAAATTTGGAAAATCTCCAATAAAGGGGGCTAATTTTTTATGTCCCTACACCAGCCGATGCCCTTAATCTATTTCATTTTTTGGGGTTCTCTCTAATGAGTATATAAATCTTATCATTTCGGACAGCTGCCATTGCATATTGTTGAGTAAAAAAAAAAAATAAGTATACATTCCTCATTGTAATTGATTTTTGTTAAAGCCAATTATGCTATCATTCTAACAATAAAAAAAAATTCTGGATTTCATTTTTTTTATATATATTTAACGCACAAATAATTTTATATTTTCAAGGAATTCATCTTTTATATCGTCATAACCATCATGTGGTTGATTGCTGCTATTGTTGCTGCTTCTAGAGCAGGATGGCATTCATCTATTGCTGCTACTGCTGTAAGTTCATGTATTTTACTACTTATGTTATTGTCTGAAAAGATATCTGTTGATGTAATTCAGTATGTTAAGACTATTAATACTTCTGCTTTCCAATCAGTCTACTTAAAGAATTAGACACAGCTTTCCAAATTTGTGTGCAACATATACAGAAATGTCTAAAGATGACTGGACTGTTTACCCTTTTTTAATCTTTTTGATCACAGCTTAACAATTATCAAATTGAAAGAGCCACATTGCACAAACATTCACTTCCTTCATTTCAAAATGAAAAAAAAACTTCAATATGGCTTGAAACATTGTGAATCCCGATAACACAAACAATAAATAACTGGACTAATAAATCAGCTCTGATTCAATAATTATTTATATTCTGAAAGGGTTAAAATCTCACTGAAAGGAAAGAAATCAATCCAGACATTTCCCATAATTCATAAGGAAACTCTTGGGTTAGTAAAGAGGAAATAAACCGTGCTTTCAAATAGCCAATGACAGATCTTTAACCAAAGTATATAAATAGTCATAGAAGAGGCAATTATAATTATCTTTCTTTAATTAACTGGTGATTTGATCTTTTTTCAGTTCTTTACATTTGCTGCCACAGCTGTGTTTGCAGTAGATACTTTCTTTATGTTCCGTGGATGGAGAGGTGGTGTTACTACAACAACATCATCATCATCAGCTACTGGTGGTACAACAACTACAACAACCACTCAATATGAAACTAGAACCCAATATTAAACTATAATTACAACATTAATATTTCACATGATTTGATAGATAACAGTTCAGTGCCTCATTGTATATCTCTCAACTTGATTTCTATTTCTCTTTATTATCTGTTTGAAAAAAATTGGTAAAAATATTGAATTTGAGATTAAAATACCACTTCAAATAAAAAATTGTTCTCAAACTGCTGCATAGTGATGTTATATTTCTTGAAATAATTTATTATTTAGGACAATCTTTAATCTTGTATGAAATCAATGAGAAGCTATAGTAAAAGTAAGTAATTGACCTGTTAAATGATATATTGTGACAGTAGACTGACTGTTCTATCTATCTATAATGATGATGAACAATGTAGTTAATAATAATAATAATTATAGTAGTAGAAGAACTAAGTATTGTAGTGATGATAAATTAGGATAGTTACCATAGTTAGACAATATATTCTCTGATCTCTAATTCATCTTACTATTTTTAACTATATTTTAAGTCTGGGAATTATTTGGATTGTTGGTTATACCTTACAGGATTATGTTAGTATGTACAAGTTTCATCCATTGCCAAACTTTGTTTATTTTTAATCTTTTTAGCTAACTTTTTTTTAAATTGTGTTTTAATGTTGTTTTCATCAAGGGATATAACCTTGTGAAGCTTCAAGCTGGTGTGTTTTATTTTTCTTTGTTGATGTTTTTTTAACTCCTAATATAATTTTCTGAAATATATAAAATCATAGAACCACAGGGTTGAAATCTTAATTTTTTTAAGATTTGATGGAAAAGTGTCAGATGGATATTCAAAATCATATAATCAGGATAAGTTTTTGACTGATTTCTATCTTATGTCATAAAAAGAACTGTGTACTTTGTGTAGATTCTTAATTCTGACATTAAGTAGAACCTAAGGCAGAATAAAAAATCAGATACAATCCGACATCTAGTCATCACACTCACTTACAACCAATTAGATAATCAATTGTAGCATTAATAATCTTATATCTCATTAAGAATTAAACATTGATCTCATTAGCATTATTGGTAATGAATAAATGACAAGTCATTTATGTATGTTTGTGGCGTGATCTATTGCGTTTACACACCAATAATGCTAATGAGACCAACGTTTAATTCTTATATTTATATTCAGATACTTTTAATACAGATAAATTTTGACTTAAAATTTGCTTGAATTTGCCACAAATCTTAGATTACGTCATTGTTGTAATTTGACGACGTCATAGTGTCATGTAATAAACTAGCGTTCATCGAAAAATGAACGCCAGTTTTCTTAACTGGTTCATTGAAGGAAGTGATAATAGAAATGTAAATATTCATAAATGACCATGAATAGATGTCGGATTACACAGTTCTTTTAAATGTGTTTGTTAATATACAGTGACGAAAGTATTGACTAAGATCTGTATGAAATCTTGCCAAATCATGTATCTTGTATATTTTATAGCTAGTAGTTTTTATATAGGTTCTGGTCAAAGTTTCTGGGTTTTTTTACGTGATACTATTTACATACCTCTTATAACTGTTGATATATAAACATATTGTTATACTTTATAAATTGCATTCATTTCATATCAATATATATCTATATTCTTGTGCAATCATATCTTTGTAATAATTTAAGGCATTTAGCAAACAATAAAAATATGTACAAAGTTTAATAAAAGGCTAAAGTAACGTAATTATTGTAGTAGTCCAGTATCAAGTGCCTTTAGTACATTCTCTGAATACCTAAATAATACTCGCTAGAAATGAATGAATATTGCACAAAAATTTTGTTATATATTTGGATGTAGATCTGTTCTACTTTTTATTTGTTTTTTGCAACAATTTTTTTTTATTGAAATTTAAAAGCTAAAGATAATTTTAATGCCCAGCCTTGTTCATATTTGATCTGAGATCTAATTCTATTTTCTATGTTTATTTGGTATATTTTCTATTTGTTTATATATTCTATATAATCAATGTTATGTTTTATTATACTATAATAAATACTATTCCTAGATAGAGCTTTGGTGGCTCATTTTTTTCACATTTCCTTTACTTCACCAGCAATTGGTATTTTCCATTGCAGCATACTTAAACATTAAGTGATAATGGTGGGTACCTGAAATTCAGCAGAAACAAACCATTCCAGTTTAGAATTTCGTCACTTATTTATTACTAAGAGGCATCCCCCAACAGTATATGCAAATCAGCAAGGGGCTCCAAAAGCTTGTACACTAGTCTTTCAATATGGGATCATAGTTTAAGATAAGTTGTGATGTCTTTCTGAACGCAGATATGCCAATGGTTACCAGGAAAAGTAAAACAAATGCTTAGGGGTTTCTATGTTAACTGCAATAGTATGTGTACTATGTCTACCCAGTCTCATGTCTACCAGTCTCATATCTGTGCTATCACGGTAGCTTTTCCTGTCGACTCTTATTGAAAGCTGAACTCGCCTTTTCTGCCCTGAAACGAATAGAATCACAGAATTTCATGGTACAAGATTGACAAGGAGGCAGGGAATATGATAAACTAAATGTCTAGAAAACTGTCAAAATCACTTAGCTGAACTGAATAATATGATTTTGTGCTCTTTAGAATTAAGAATCATAAGATATTATGAGAAGTAAAAGATAATCAGCTAGCAATAAGCTTCCAAAATTTAAATTCCATTGAGATTGTCACTCGCCACCTGACTCTAGCCAATGAGATTGTTATTGTGACTTTTAACTCCATTGATCGAAAGGGCTGATGAGAATCTATGGTATGGTAAGGTCATATCTTGTACTCTTAATTTTATAGGCTCGCATGAAATGTGGAGAGTATATTGGCATCACTTATGTCCGTTGGTCCTTCCACAATTTGAAAAACTTACTATAAATTATTGCCGTTGTTCTTAATTTTAAGCTTGGAAACACTCTAGAAGACATAATTCTTGACAGATTTTACTGAAACTTTGTGTATTTATGGATGAATCCTATTGAAAATTTTATATGAGTTATTGCCCTTGTTCTTGAGAAACGTTCTATTTTAAGTTTGTAAATGCTCTAGAAGGTAGAATTCTTGACTGATTTTTAAACGCCCAAATCTCTCTATGTGGTGGTATATAGCTGTGGTCCACTATCTTAACTTAACTTGATCTGAGTGTTCATAATCAGGATGAACCTGATTGAAAATCAGCAAAATGACTTGTTGTCCTTGTTCTTGAAAACAAGTTAAATTTTTAGTCTGTTCAGTATAATCTTCAAAATTTAAAAAAAGGTGTAGGACTGAAGGTTTTTTCTGTAACTGTCAAATATTTTTTGTTTTAAAAAGATGTTGCCAGTGGGCATATATTACCTTGCCTGGCAAGCTATCTTGTTTCTCCGGTGTCTCTGCTCTTCTAGGAAGATAAAGAGTAATGCAGCTACACAGCCAGCCTCTTCAAAAATAGCAGAGTGATTCCCTCCAATTTGAAAATAAACATCACAAAAAAATAATTTCCACCTCCTTGACTTTGGTTGAAGGATGGAGTTTGCGTTTGCCAGGTGTGAACATCACAGTTATGTTGTTAAGAGTTTAAAGAAGTTGCCAATGTAAACCTTATCATAACAAGTCTACTATGTCCTATAGGCCTACTATTTTGAAGACATTGGTGTGTAAGGCCTTTCTATTCCAATTAACAGGAGGTACTGATTGAAGGAATCAATTTTATTAGATAACTCTGATCTGAAATAATTGTGGAATGAGAGAAAAAATTTCGATTCTTATTTCACTAGTAGACAGATTAATAGGGCCTACTAAAAATTGCAAAGGTTCCTAGTCTACAGTGGTCCAGTATTCAACATAAATAGTTTTTGGGTACTTCCTATTTCCAGGTTGTCATGAAGCCTAGGCTACCTACCATTCCCTACCACAGGAATAATAGGTCAAAGTGTCTTCTGACAACAGAACACAAAGTAATCCATTCAGCTTTAATATGTAGCCCCATTATTATATGAAACTGAAAGGTACATTGTAGGCTATTTATTTTGTACTATAAGACCAACACTATATACATGTATATAGCTAGCCTAGGTTATTTCACAAATGACAAGAAAAAAAGACTATAGGAGTAGCCTATAGGTGTGGTGTTATTATTCAAATGACAAACATTGTATATGTATAGTATTCAGCTTAGATAAACTAAATATTGCCCAATAATGATCAATCTATGCTGATAGGAAATAAGGAAGATTTTTAACAATATTTCTCCTCTTAAAATCAAAAGATTTATTTGTTTTTTGGACTTTTATGTTTACTTAAGATAGAAAGTGAATAAACCTGAAATATAGGGCATTGATAGCAGGTGTGTATTTGTTGTTGACTTGTTTTATTTAAAAGTTTTTCATGGTATGTTAGTTGTAGGATGTAATCTAGTTTTTGTTAATGATATTGGCTTAGCAAAACAGTCCATAAACGTATACTGCATATACATAATTTAATGATTACCAAATTACTAGCCCCTTGGAATACCTGATTTACTTTGTAACTGAGTTCAACAAGTTATAACTTCTCTTTAAAAATTTTAAATAGCTATATATATTTACTATGGTATTTTTGTACGACATAGATTTATCAATTAGGTTTTGTCTCACAATATGTCCAATCTTCTATGTGCAAAATAAATTTAAGGGATAAAATAACTATCCACCTGTGACTGATCAATAATGCACACTCACTACTAGATAAAATAATGAGTGAATTAAATGGTGAATGTATCTGGTCAATTAAATTGATCTTGGTGTTGTATTGATATTGTGAACGTGCATTGTTAAAATTTCATGAAGGCCACATTGTATAACCTATCCAATCAGAATGCTGAACCAACTTGGTCAATGTATGAGAGCACTACAGGTATTATTGAAATGACTATACTTTATCCAATTACGAGGGGAGGGGGGGCTGAAAAGTTCATAGCCCGACTCAGAAGGAGCTGTGCCACAGTAATTAAACTTGGCATGCATTAAATTCAACATTTTCTGATACTAACGACATGGTTTATTTTTCAACATAGTCTCCCCTGCGGTCCACACACTTCTTCCAGCGATGTTGATGCTCTTGGATCCCGGTGGTATAGAAGCTCTCATCCTGATCACCAAAAAAGTCCTCAACAGCAGATTTGGCACCATCTGACTATTTTCTGTTCCTGAACATGAAAAAACACTTGGCTGGGAAGCGGTACCGGACTGATGAGGTCATATCTGCTGTTGAGGACTTTTTTGGTGATCAGGATGAGAGCTTCTATACTACTGGGATCCAAGCGCTCCAACACCACTGGAAGAAGTGTGTGGACCGCAGGGGAGACTATGTTGAAAAATAAACCATGTCGTTAGGATGCATGCCAAGTTTCATCACTGTGGCATAACTCCTTCCGAGTCAGGCTATGAACTTTTCAGCCCACCCTCGTATATTATTGCAGTTTTTGTCAATAAATGAAAAATTATTTTTTTAAGGTGAAATCTAAAGAGTGAAGGAAAGAAATAGGTTCAAAATGTCGACAACTTACGAACAAACAACAGTAACCCAGTCTTCATCATCTGGTGGTGGTGGTGATATTAGACCAGATATTCTCTATGTTAAATCTATACCTGGTATCCTCAAAATTGTAGAGATAGTAAGAACACACTCATATTAATATATAAACAATATTTTTCTTGCCATTTAGGGGCTGCAGGTATGCATTTAGATTTTGTGTTGGTATAGTGTATTTAATGCTTACTGTAAAACTAAGTAAGTGTTGGATACCAATGTGTGTTGACATTACTTGTTTGTAGTTAACTACCAAGGTCTATAGTGTTAAAAAATGTTAGAGATAAAGATTGGCTGTGCTACTGTTAAATAGGGATAACTTGTATCAGCCAATCTGTATTTCATATATTCTAACTCTGGCAACGACTCAGTTATGGCTAATTTCGTGATTCCCTTTTAAACTAGAAATCAATAACCACCTCGATGGAAAATAATCCGTCGGCCAAAAGATAAATAGTCTACTTTTCCTTCATCTACACAGGATTTACCTAAGGGATATTATAGATCCAAAGCTGACGCCATCGAAAGGACATCCCTTTTCAACATACCAAACACACAAAAGAGCCACTCACGTCCAGTCTTTGTAATGGACTACAATCCCACCTCAGTCCACATCAGGAAGATCTTTAAGGAAAACTGGCACATCCTTTCCAGTTCCAATAACTGCAATAAATCATTCCCACCCTGTCTTTGAGATTTGTAATGTCATGAAACATTGAGTTTCAATAGAATTGTTGGAATCATCGATATCTGATTGAAAATTGGAATTGGTGCAAATTGATTGCTATCATAGAAATAAAACCTCTTTACAAACCCTTCAACAAAAATAACTTTCTTTCAGGTATTGTGTTTGTTAGTTTTGATATTTGCATCATTAGGTACATGGTGGTATTTGGGTGGAGCCTGGGTACAATTTGTAGCAGTGTTGGCTTTAATTGTTACAATTTTATTATTTATTTTCCACTTCATGCATATTATTGAAAAAATACCTGGTCCCTGGGTGCTTATTGTAAGTAGTTTTTAATCTGATTTTAAAAAATTCAAGGAAATGCAAATTTCACTTTCTTGAAGATCAATCAACTTTTTATGTTTTATATCATAACAATATGAGTATACCCTGTAGGATATTCAATACACTGAAAAACATAGGACACAAAGGCTAGTGGCAGTGGTTTTAATTCCTGCCTAATAATAATTAACACCTAATATTCCATTGAAAATCTGCACACTTCTGGGCACAATGTTTGGCGTATTAGCAAACTATACATAGTTTTTTTGTGAATATTAAAATTTTTCCAGAATTATATTAAACATTTGTTTTTTTTATATATTTTCTAGGAATTGATTTATTATATTGTCATAACCATCCTGTGGTTCATTGCAGCTATTGTTGCTGCTTCTGTAGCTATGTATAGTCCATACATTGCTGTTGCTTGTGTAAGTTTATGAATTTTGATACTTATGTAATTGGTCTGAAATGATATCTGAAGATGAATCAGCATTTATCATGAATTTGATTTGTAATATGATTTACATGTACTGTAGACCAACTTGAAATGCATGTGATCTAAGAAAATCAAAGAATGTATTTTGATTTTTATAAACCCAGATGAAATGTGGAGTATTTATTGGTGTCACCCCACTCCGTCCAACCACAATTGCTCGTAAACACTCTATAGGTCACAATTCTTGTTGGATTTCGACGAAACTTGGTATGAGTGTTTGTAATTACCCAAGGATAAACCCTATTGAAAATATTTACTAAGAATTATTGCCCTTGTTCTTGAAAACTTTTTAGTCACTAGTCGTTATTACCCAAGGATGAACCCTATTGAAAATCAGAATGTCAGTACATGACAAAACGTTTTATATTATTAAGTATTATTCCAAAAAGATTAAGAGAGGTGTATGTCTGAAGGTTGAACATTTTTTCTGTAACTGTCTGTATAAATCAAAGCTGCTTATATTACCATTCCTGGCAAGCTATTTTTGTAATAAAATATGACCAGATAAAATGATACTTAAAAGTAACAACGGATTAAATTGTTGAAGATTTCTTTTTTTAAAATTATATTTGTGAAAAAATTCTATTAATAATAGATAGCGGTAGCTTGCAAAGTAAGATTATATATGCCCACTGGTAGCCTTTGATTTTTAAAGCCCACATGATAAGGGAAGGGTATATAGTTGTCACCCATGTGCATACTGCATATTCTGTCCACAATTGTTCGTTAACACTCCACAAATTTTAAAAGATTTTAACAAAATTTGGTGTGAGTTCTTGTAATCACCCGTGGATAAACCGTATTTAAAAACGACAAAAATGAAAAATATTTACCATGAATTATACCTTGTTCTTGTCGAAAACTCATTCAATATTTCAACTCTTACTTGATGAACTCTATTGAAAATCAGAAAAAGCGTCAAACATTTCATATGAGTTATTGGCTTATTGCCCTTGTTCTTGAAAACAATTCTTAGCGGATTTTGACAAAACTTGATGTGAGTGTTCATAATCATCTAGGGATGAACCCTATCTCAAACCATTAAAATGAAAAAATGTATACATGTAGTATGAATTATGCCCTTGTCCAATTTTTATCTGGTCAATACTATAGAAGGCATAATTCTTTATAGAATTTGAGAAAACTAATTGTGAGTATATGTTACCACCCAGGAATGAACTATATGGAAAAATCAGAAAAATAAAAAAATACTTGGTGTGAATTAATGCCCTTTCATTGAAAACACTTTCAAGTTTTAGCCTTTTTACACTCTTGAAGGCCAATTCTTGAAGTTTTTTGATTCTTGAATTTTTTTGACAGAAACCTGGTCGTATTTTTCAGTATCATTCCAAAATGTTCAAGAGATGTAAATCTGTCTTAAGCAAACATATATAACAGAAAAAAAAGTATTAAACTTTCAGCCATACACCTCGTTTGTTGCAGCCTTTCATACCTTGTTTGATGCAAAAGGACTAAGGTCATGAAGTCTCATCATATTAAAAAAAAAATGATGCAAAAGTTTACAGGAACGGTTCACTTTTTTAATAATATTTTTTAATTTACTGGTATAGGTCCTACCGGTACTTGCCAATCAAAAAAAAAAATACAGCTAACAAGTCAAAGATATCTTATGATAGGTATTTTTGTTTAACCCTACTTAAAAAAATAAAGCTTTTTTTTTCAGTTCTTTTCATTTGCTGCCACAGCTGTGTTTGCAGTAGATACTTTCTTTATGTTCCGTGGATGGAGAGGTGGTGTAACTACAACAACATCATCATCATCAGCTACTGGTGGTACAACAACTACAACAACCACTCAATATGAAACTAGAACCCAATATTAAACTATAATTACAACATTAATATTTCACATGATTTGATAGATAACAGCTCAGTGCCAGATGGTAAATCTCTACATTTGTTCTGTTTTTACATTTGAATTTAAAAATATTACTACCAATGAAAAAAAACCTGAAGGAAAACTTTTGGATTTACATGATTTATAACAGGCCTTTTGAAATGGCGACCAGCAGGTCAAACCTGGTAAGTGACGTCCTCAAGAGAGGCACAAAGACATTACTACAAAAAAAATAAAAAATTATAATGAAAATATTACTGAATGCTTGTTTGCTGTAAAATTAGTGCAAAAATTGTGTAAAACCATAGAGCTGGACCCTTGACCCAACACCCTCGATAACTCTGTTAGCTCTATTTGGTACTTATATTTCATTTATAAAATACTAGAGGACCTTTACAAAAATAATGAGGTCTGATTTATAATATGCAGTGACCTTTCTTTAAATCATCATGTTGTTTGTAGTTTGGGAGTTTTGTTTAATAATCTTTGAGATCAACTATTTCATATTGCAGTTGTTTCGTCAAGGGACATAACCTTGTGAAGCTTCAAGCTGGGATGTTTTATTTTTCTTTGTTGATTTTTCTGTTATGATTAAAATTTTAGATTTTTTACATGATACTTTTATACCTTCCTTATAACTGTTATCAACAAAAATAACTTCATATACCAATATGTATATACATGTATATCCTTTTATCAATATGTATCATTATGTATGATGTTTTGTTCAATTCATATCTGTATTATAATTTAATGCAGTTGGCCAAACAGTAAAAATCTTTATAATGTTTTTATAGAGGCTAAAGCTATCTTTTTTTTTATTAATAGTTTAGTAGCCAGTAGTTTAATGACCATTATGATAGTGAATGGGTTCGCATGAATAAAAATATAAAGTAATGATGAATTGACTTCAATAAAGTGCCTTTATTTAGGTTTTTTTTTACACTAAGTAAAGGTAACCTGAGAGTATTTCTAAAGTATGCTCATTATACCTATGCATATTCTTGATCAAATTGAATTTTTTTTTAAAGGGATAATTACTTACATTTTTAGTTATTGTTAATTAAGATGTTGTTAACATTGTTAACATTTCTAGCTGAAACCTTTTAAATATACAGGAGGGACACAATATACAATTAGGCTTTTATTTTACTCAAATCCGTTCAATATTTTTCTGTCAGTGTCCAATCAACAGAAGACACTTAAAAACTTTATGTAATAATATATTATAATAATAAATATTTTAGCATGTTTTAAGCGTTTAAAAATTAATGGCTGTATTTTTTTAATTAAAACTTTCAGGTTCATTAAATGACACATAGTTAGAGAGTTTGGAGTATAGTTTTCACAAATTTGAGTAAAACAATTTGCCCCCCCCCCCCCCCCCCAAAAAAAACTAGGACTGTCCCTTTAATGCATATAACGATTAACGATGGCTAAACAAAATTTGTTTCATTAACATCGCCGGTGATCTTCGGCTGTGAAAAGATGCATTGTGGAATAGCGTTCATTAGAATTTTTATCTCTAGGAAGTACTTTACTTCAACAAGAAGAGACATAAAATAAGAAAAAATGTTAAACTAATAACATCAAAATTAATTTTTACGATTTAACAAATTGAAATGTCATAATGACTTTGTCCTTAGAAATGATCGGCATTTATCCGTTGTGTTTGGTTGTCAAAAGACACTATTCATGGGGCGATAACTGCGAACCCGGTAAATTGGAATCGTGTCAAAAATGCAAAATGAAAGATGAAAGACAAAGTCGTTTCTTGTGGTGAGCACTAGTTAGTCTATATTATTATATTTATTGATTGAGCTAGGCTTAGGAAAACGAAAGTTTGAATTTTATTCATTATTTTTTTGAGAATTGGAATAATCTAGGCTACTCTCTGGCCACATTAAGGTCTGAATTGAATTTTTTCTCTCGTGTCACAAATATTCAAAATATGTTTATCAATTGAAATTGCATGCGATGTGTCTTAGAATGTCTTTGGGTCCATGAAAATATATGGTTTGAAAATGTTCAATATGAAATAAATACACTTTCCTCCTAGAAATTTCATGGGAAAATGACCTACATTTTTGACTGAAATTTACCCTCTGTAAAATCATGTTTCCAAATGCCAAATGAATATTTTTTTAAGAGTTGTCATTTTCATCAACCCAAAAGACAATCTAAGACTCTCAGAACTAACTTTGGGTTAATATTTCAATTCATTAAAAAATAATGGGCAAAACGCGATTCTGAGCTCATTGTGGCCAGAGAGTAGTTGAAGCTTGTAAAATATCGTCGCTGTGCTATCAAAACCTCGTAACTCGGATTTTACGAAAAAAAAATTATTGCTTTTTTTAAAAGTCCTCTTCATCATACACCTTATAACAAAACCTCGTAGATCTCATCGAATCAGAACACTGATTTTAAATGGCTTGAATTGTTTTTCCGAATTTGATTGGTTATAATATTATCAATATAAAAAGTCGTAAGTCCGTCAAAACTTCGTATGTCCGTCAAAACGTTGTATGTCAAAAACCAAGAAGTAGAAGCAGACAACACTTGTTTGTTATCTTTCTTAGGTACGTTTTAAACTTTAAACTGACACAATATGTGCAATTTCTATAATTATTATTCATATTTATATTGCTATATATATAAAAAATGCAATATGTTAGACTATTTCCACTTGTTTATTCTATTCAAACATCTCTGATATGATTGATTCTTTACCATTAACATTTTACATTATTACGCTATATAACTGTATTAAACCTAAAGAAAAAGTGAGCAAACTATTCATGAATGTAAAACACCTTACTCCTGCACATTTTTAACTCTTTTTATACACATTAGCCAAAATAAATAACAATCAATATAGTTTGGGGAGATACGAGATTTTGGAAAAGTAGAGTCACTGTTTTTAGTTGTTCAGAATTTGACATACGACATTTTGATAATAATATTAATTCTTCAGTTATAGATCCGAACGATGTCTAAAAAGAAATTATTCCGTCCCGAGGACAAATGCTGTTTATGGCACTCAGAAAACAACATCCTCATCAAGTGTCAAATGTACTTAAAAACGATTTCTCCAGAACCACCGAAACCAGATGTTGGGATTTTATTTGAAACTTTTTAAGATGAAATTATTTATTTAGATAGTATGAGGTCGGTGATAATGTTGTTACAGATTTAAGAGTCATTCAGTATGATGCTAACGGCGAGATCAGGTATAAACTTCATTTTGGAGATGAATATTCCTCTCTACCCAGAAAGGCAAAAGTCGCAACGCCATCTAATACAGATGTAGTTTTCAGATTGTATGATCTGACCACTTCCCATTAAAACAACAAAATTCAAACACTTGCAAGAGTTGAAAACTGTTATTCTGATGACCCGATCTTTTTCACAATTCTCACAGATTTACTTCAACATGTCATTGAATAAAAATTGTACAAGTACTGCCTCGAACAAAATGTCAAAAATTTCAATATCAGAGCAAATTACATATTTGAATTTGTGTTCCTTGTGCCTTCACCACATCAACCACCAATATCAAACATTTTCCATCCAGATAAACTCTCAAGGATCTCATCTAAAGGTACCACTCGAGAAGCGACCATCCTGCATTTTAGTTCCTGTTTAATCAGTGTGTCCCTCTAACCCGAGCAGTATACCTGTTTCTTAATCATTACCATCACCAGTGGAACAAACTGACTAAACAGGAACTGAAAGGCAGGAAGGTTACCTTTTGGGAGAAAATATCTTAAGATGAGATCGGTGAGAGCATTTCAGGAAGAAAAATGAATGATAGTGCTGGTCGATGTGGTGAAAGCACAATAAACAGGTCGAAATGTGTAGTTTGCTCTGATATTGAATTTTTTTTACATGCTATTGTTCATGGTAGTACTTACGTATACAATTTTTATTCGATGACTTTTCACATTTTCAGGGTCTGACAAGGACATGTTAAAGTAAATCTGTGAGAATTTTGAAAAAGATTGAGTCATCAGCAGCTGAGATACTTTGCGTCAAAGTTGGGGACGTTTTTTCTGGGACACCCGATATAAGTTCAAATTGTTGTATTCTGGAAAGTTTTGAGGTTTATTTGATTAAACGATTTTAACTTAATACATGTATACTGTTCGTTTTTACAACATTTTTACATAGTCTAATGATTGTGAGTCATAACTACTTCAAATATATCAAGGCGCTATTTCTGAGCTATTAAACACATTTAATGTATTGGATTTAATGCACAAAACGTCGTATGTCCATATTACTGACAAACGAATATAAGCAAAATCTCGTATATCAGGAATTCGGTAAAATATTTTGTGTCCTTATCTCGTAAGTCGAATTTTGAACGATCCATATAAGATGATGCAAAGCAAGTCATTATAAATTCAAAAAGGTATGTTTTCAATGAAATATCTCGAAATTTGATGCAATTCGTTCGATACTTTTCCTTTCAAGAAGTTTTTTCCCTCTCCTGAAAAGTAAGCAAAATCGAGATACGAGATCTTAATAGCACAGCAACGATATACTCATTATAATTTAGAGCCAGATACAGAGCCAGAGCCCAGTGGTTGGGCGTGGATATTTGCCAATTAACAAAGAGTGAATACGAAATAGTTTGGCATGATTTTATTAAATCAACATGAACATAAATAACAAAACATATATATAAGATTTGAACGACATATAGAAGCGAGGAGCACATATAACAAAACACAAGACAATATTATGGAATATAACACACTTCTTTAATACGGTTAAGCACATAACGTTTCAACACAATATACACGTGTTGTCATCAGATGTAATGGTGAGAGAATAAAACATAACAATATATATACTAACTATTGTTTCTTGTTAGTATATATATTGTTATGTTTTATTCTCTCACCATTACATCTGATGACGACACGTGTATATTGTGTTGAAACGTTATGTGCTTAACCGTATTAAAGAAGTGTGTTATATTCCAAAACATATACCGTATACAATTATTTGTAAAGTGGAAATACGCAATGAGTTTGTATAAGGACATTTTTTGGATACAAATGCGTAACAAAAATAAGAAAACTGTACAACTTTCCTTCTAAAAGGGCTTGGTGGGAGGGTAAATAAAATAAAGTAACAGGTCGAATTCCAAGTGTACTTTCCAAGTGATGAATGGCGACTTGACAACTACATTTGTAAACACGAACTAAGGACGCTCTTTTCTCAAGCCAATGACTAATGAACAACGAGAAAACTAAAAGAACCAATCAAAGATACAATGGCATTAACTAAATAGAAACGAGGACTCCCGTAACTAAAATTAGATACACAGACTTAATAGGAGTCCTGTTAGTACAATCAGACCAAGCTCACCGCATTGTTAATTACTCATTTTAACTCGGGGCCAAAATGACACAACCAGAAAAAACGGAATAGAAATAGCCCAGATCCATAGGGCCTATTTACCAGGGGTGGTGATCCTGGGGACACATCTCCCCTAGTTTCTGATTGGGGGGGGGGGGAGGGATTTGTATATAGTTTGGGATCCGTCCTTTATATGAACCTATGGCGGTTTTCTGGGAATTATCATTCCTGCAGTTTGAACACCTCAGGTGTTAACTAATTAGCCTACCTTTATAAATTTACATTTTTCGGAAATTTCGCAGAATTTTCTTATCGATGGAATGTAAAAATTTCACAAGAATCTCACAAAAAATACTATCTTACACCGCAACAAAATTTAAAGCACACACAGGTCGACTTGAATCGTTATTTGTGTACTACCTTTTTCCACCTTTTCACAGAAGAGTTGGATAATGTGGGCTGAGTTTATATGAATAACCAGAGTTAACTCGCTCACAACCTGTAATCTCTGATAGAATTTTTGCTTAGAAACTTTCGATGAAAATAAAAGGTATTAATTTAGCTAGGAGATCATTTAATTTACATTTTTATTTAATATTTTATCAAAATGTATCGAAATGTGCCGATTTCCAAGGACACAAAGAGGGGGGGTTGGGGGTACATAAAATTTCATAAGTTTAACCTTTACCCAGCAGTGATGGTTGTTTTGAAATCCAATTGTTAGTTACCTTTTACATGGAAAGAAATCCAGATACGGGAAGGCAGGTGTTTCTCAACTATAAATAGGCCAATACAAATTGATAAATAGTAATTTATTTTAAAAACACTAAGATATATGGATATACTACTTCTTCATTTATTACATACTACGTTTCGAAACACATACAGGTAACGTTATCAAGTAAGATAGCTTGCCAGGCAAGGTAATATACGCCCACTGGCAGCTTTGTTTGAAAAAGAACATTAATTGGTAGAAAAGAGAAAAGATCAAATACTCAACCTGTCGTCATAGGCTTACATTTCGTTCAGAACTTAAATTAAGTGTCGTCCAAACATTTTGAACAAAAAGGGCAATACGTCATATCAAATATGGTTTATCGTGTAATAATAAACTATTTCAATAGGTTTCATTAAAATCTAATCGAAAAAAAGAATTGTGCCTTCTAGTTCTAGAGTATTTACAACCTAAAAATCAAAGTGTTTTAAAGAACAAGAGCAATAATTCATATTAAATATTTTTCGATTCTTTTGATTTTCAATAGGGTTCATCCTTGGGTGATAATAAACAATTTCAGTAAGTTTCATCAAAATCCGTAAAGAATTATGACTTGTAGAGTGTTAACAAGCTAAAAATCGAACGCGTTTTAAAGAACAGGGGCAATAATTCATATTAAATATTTTTCGATTCGTTTGATTTTCAATAGGGTTCATCCTTGGGTGATAATAAACAATTTCATAAAGTTTCATCAAAATCCGTAAAGAATTATGACTTCTAGAGTGTTAACAAGCTAAAAATCGAACGCGTTTTAAAGAACAAGGGCAATAATTCATATTAAATATTTTTCGATTCTTTTGATTTTCAATAGGGTTCATCCTTGAGTGATAATTAACAATTTCAGTAAGTTTCATCAATATCCATAAAGAATTGTGACTTGTAGAGTGTTAACAAGCTAAAAATCGAATGCGTTTTAAAGAACAAGGACAACTAGAATCGTGAGACGATACTGGGCAGTGCGCATCCGGTTTCGTCTATGGATGAAAAGTGTCATTTTCAATCCATACATATACGTAAATTGTTTATATTCGGGAGTGAAAAGTAGAATAACCAGTTCACGTTCGGTGAAAAATGGAATAACTAGCGTATGATCGGTAGTGAAAAGTCATCTGATTAAAAAGTCGTTGTTTTTATTTATGTACATTTTTATACATCATTGTAAGTAGAATATTTAAAGAATATTTATTAATATTTTTCATATGTAATATCATACATATGAAAGAAATGAAGTGAAATGATTGGAGTTTACGTTCTATTTTTTCTGCACCTTTATGGGCTAACTGAGGACGGGCAAATGATGGGAAATTTTGCCAGGACAGCGGCATTAGCCTGCTCTTTCTTTCGATTTCCAACTGTCGAGTGGTCTTTAACAACTGTCGAGTGGTCTTTAACGTGCACAGCCAATAGCAACACGGGACCATGGTTTATTGTCCCATCCGAACGTCTAGGCGCTTTTTCCATGTAAGCCCCTCCGACCTGCATCACTTACGGGATTCAATCCTGGGCGTTCAGGTTGGCGAGCAAAGGTCTTACTCACTGAGCTACTGCGGCCCCCTTCATATCATAACACCATTACTTGATATGTTGTATTAATAGCATCAGAATTCTGAGTATTAACTCTCATAAAAGTTCGCAGTTCAACTCGTATCTTATCATTTAAGTAAACTCAGCAAACAATTTATATTATTATTTTTTAAAAAAATATTTTAATGGTCAACAGTTTTAAAACTTTTTTTTTAATAAATGACAGAACCAGATTTTTAGAACGAATTTTCTTCTTTTGGCATCGGATCGTTATCTTCTATATTTAGATTTTATTTTTTCATTTTTACTACATAATTTAAAACGTTAAAAGCGCAAGTGACAATGTAAGAAAGTAACCACTTGCAATTGTCAGTTGAGGGGATAGAACTACATTTGAACATATAGACAACAAACATTTGTCAGTTGAAGGGAGAGAACTGCATTTAAACATACAGACAACAAACATGTAAGTTTTAATCTTATATTTTGCAAGCAAGTGTTTTTTCAGATCATTTGAAAAATTCTTAATATAGTTTAGTAGGATACAATTCAATTCTCCCCAAAAAATTTCATTGTTGTATTTTAGTTTTATGATATTATAAAAAAAAACATTTGTTGTACATTAGATCAAAACATTGACCAGTGAGAAGCGTTAAATGAAACAATACACTGTACACAGTACACTAAACATGAATTGAATGACGTATTGAGGGGATGATATGTTGTAACACAACAACGTAGACTCTCACAATACCCCCCTGTCAGTGATGTCCCGTTGGCTTAGTGAGTCAGACGCTTGCTCGCCAACCTGAACGTCCAGGGATGAATCCCGTTAGTGATACAGGTCGGAGGGGGCGTTCAATCGTGGGTGTAAATAAACGGATGTGCTAATTGGCTGTGCAGTGTGCATGTTAAAGATCCCTCGACAAATGGAAATTGATAATAATATCAGGCTAATGCAAAAATTTCCTCATTGCGCACTGCATGGCGTTTGCCCGTCCTCAATATAGGTGCAGAAAAGCAGGACGTAAAACTCTATTAATTTCATTTCATTTTTCAAAAATTGGAAATTTTTATAATACTTCCACTGTAATATATTTTTTCCGGGTCGCATTACATTATTTATTTTTTTTATGATGACCATTTTTAACATAATGCAAACAAATATTTTAAAATATCTCGAAAACTAAGGAAGTTAAAATTTCAAGATTACAAGCAAATGACGTCAAAACCGGAAGTGATATAAAGATTCTAGAAATATTTTTTGTTCAGAATCAAAAAAACACGCACAGTTTCAATGGAATTTGATACAAAATTTGCAAGTTTTAAAAAGCGCAATTTTGATTAAAATATATTGTGTTATATATCATTTGAAAGAGCAGATTTAGCATAGTAAAAATGAAATAGAATTTGTGACGTATGTAAATTAGGTCACGTGACAGAGCTCTTTAAAGTTAAAAATTGCAATTTTCAAATGGCGATAAAACCGGAAGTAAACATCAGAAATCGGAAATGAATATATCATCTGATAGATCTCGTCAAGGGCAATAATTTTTGTACAGGTCAAGAGGTCATCAAAGGTCAAGGTCACTAGATATGAGCCTTGAAAGTTTCGGTCATTACTGAAATTCTTGTTCCGGAAATGTAAAGAAATTGAAATCGAAATTCAAAAATCGACAACCTACATTTTTTTTGCAATCGATTGCAGAAGTCGTAGATTTCAAAATTAAAAAAATCCGATTAACCCTCGGTTCTGAATTAAAATTTTAAGAAACATAGGTCAGTTCAAGATGGCGGCTGATCCCTTACACCTGGATAAAATTTCATCATTTTATTTTTTATGTATGACCAAATCTATGATAACACAAAACATTTTTTTCAAATATCTTCAATATTCCGGAAGTTGAAATTGAAAGTTTAGAAGCAAATGACGTCAAAACCGGAAGTGATATCGAAACTTTGAAAATTGATTTTCTTTTGAAATTCATATGTCTATGTTATTGAAAGGTTTCAGATCGATCAAAATAAAATTGCAAAAGTTCAAAAAAATCCTTTAAAAAGTGCTCCAAAAGTCAGCTACAAAAGTCAAAATATTAATTTTTCAAAAATTGCAATTTGTAGCTATTGGGTTAAACAAATGAACCAAAAAAAGACCGATCACAATCTGTTGGAAAAATGAGTTGAAAATGGAAAAACCCTGAAATACGACTTTTTAATATACGTCATTTCCGGTTAGGCAAAAATGCGCCATTTTACATTTAAGCAACACCGAGCAGTTAATCATCGCAGGAAATGATGTCAAGTTATGTGTGGTATGTGCAGTTTTGGCTGGGGAGCGTGACCAGAAATAGACAAAAAAAAAAAAATAGTCAATTGCAAACCAAAGCAGTGCGTTCGACAAATCGAACGCACTGCAATAATTCATATTAAATATTTTTCGATTCTTTTGATTTTCAATAGGGTTCATCCTTGTGTGATAATAAACAATTTCAGTAAGTTTCATCAAAATCCATAAAGAATTGTGACTTGTAGAGTGTTAACAAGCTAAAAATCGAACGCGTTTCAAAGAACAAGGGCAATAATTCATATTAAATATTTTTCGATTCTTTTGATTTTCAATAGGGTTCATCCTTGGGTGATAATAAACAATTTCAGTAAGTTTCATCAAAATCCATAAAGAATTGTGACTTGTAGAGTGTTAACAAGCTAAAAATCGAACGCGTTTTAAAGAACAAGGGCAATAATTCATATTAAATATTTTTCGATTCTTTTGATTTTCAATAGGGTTCATCCTTGGGTGATAATAAACAATTTCAGCAAGTTTCGTCAAAATCCATAAAGAATTGTGACTTGTAGAGTGTTAACAAGCTAAAAATCGAACGCGTTTTAAAGAACAAGGGCAATAATTCATATTGAATATTTTTCGATTCTTTTGATTTTCAATAGGGTTCATCCTTGGGTGATAATAAACAATTTCAGCAAGTTTCGTCAAAATCCATAAAGAATTGTGGCTTGTAGAGTGTTAACAAGCTAAAAATCGAACGCGTTTTTAAGAACAAGGGCAATAATTCATATTAGATATTTTTCGATTCTTTTGATTTTCAATAGGGTTCATCCTTGGGTGATAATAAACAATTTCAGCAAGTTTCGTCAAAATCCGTAAAGAATTGTGACTTGTAGAGTGTTAACAAGCAATTGTGGACGGACGGACGGACCGACGGACGGACGGACCGCCGGACCGACGGACATGGGTGACGGCAATATACGCTCCACATTTCATGTGGGCGTATAAAAATGAACAACAACAAAAAACAATACAATATATAATGAGAAGTGTGAAGCCATTGAGAGGATAAAGGAAGCTAATTATAACAACAATACAAGCACTAGTTAAGGATAAAGTGTGAGACAACAAAGGGAACAAAGAGTATAAAGCAACAAAGGGAACAAAGAGTACAGGGGTAATTAAGAGCACTGATGACTAGGAGTAATAAAACAATGAATAACGAAAACAAGGGGGATTAATCTATCAGAAAATAATTTTCCCCAAATATTTGGCAAAAAATGACCACTGTCTCTATTTAATTGCGGCTTATGCTTCTGTATTTCAAGTAATTTATTTCGCTTCATCAATTGTTGTTTTTCAAAAAAAAAAGTTCCCATGTCCTGCAACTGCCAACTGACAAAACTATTTGTGCTATGAAATTTAGCTAGGGTGGTGAAAAAGAATTGAGGGTCGTAAACAACATCTAGGGTCGTCAACAAGAGCAGAGGGTGGTAAACAACAACTTGTTTGGTCAACAAGAACAGTGGGTGGTAAACAACAGCTAGGGTGGTGAACAAATACTGTGGGTGGTAAACAACAGCTAGGGTGGTGAACAAGAACTGTGGGTGGTAAACAATAGCTAGGGTGATGAACAAGAACTGTGGGTGGTAAACAACAACTAGGGTGGTGAACAAGAACTATGGGTGCTAAAGAACAGCTAGGGTGATGAACAAGAACTGTGGGTGGTAAACAACAACTAGGGTGGTGAACAAGAACTGTGGGTGCTAAAGAACAGCTAGGGTGATGAACAAGAACTGTGGGTGGTAAACAACAACTAGGGTGGTGAACAAGAACTATGGGTGGTAAACAACAGCTAGGGTGATGAACAAGAACTGTGATTGGTAAACAACAACTAGGGTGGTAAACAACAACTAGGGTGGTGAACAAGAACTGTGATTGGTAAACAACAGCTAGGATGATAAACAACAGCAATTAGTCAGTCAGTCCACACTTGCTCTAATGAAAAAAATAGTCCATCAAGTTGATCAAGTTAATAATACTATTTCAGAGTCAAGGAACAATGTAGTTCACCTGTGGCAATCTGGGTTGTCACTGTTAGCAAAGATAACCCTCTTGAACATTGTGTCAAAGACTGTATGGTAGAATCATTCGTTAAAATCACACAAAATCAAATTTTCCTACTTCAAAACAGCTTTTTCTTTAAAGGTCTTTAGCTTTCCTATATTATAACTTATCATATAACATATCAATTTGTGCTTCTGAATGCTGGGAGAGACAGGTGTATATTGGGGTATAACGGGGGAAAGATTGGGGTATACTGGGAGAGACAGGGGTATAACAGGAAAGATACCGGTAGGGGTATGTTGGGAGATACAGGGGTATAACAGGAAAGATTGGGGTATACTGGGAAAGATAAGGGTATAACCGGAAGGATTGGGGTATACTGGGAGATACAGGGGTATAACATGAAAGATAGGGGTATAACTGGGAGACAGTCTCATTACAGTCTGGGGTACTGGGACAGATTGGTGTATACTAGCCGAGATTGAAGTTACTAAGAGAGGTATAATGGGAGAGACCAGGGTATAACGGGAAAGATTGGGGTATACTGGGAGAGACGACTTGATATAAGTCAAAAAGTTCGACATCCTTCCACTAACAAACGACACTTACATTTGATCCTTTCCACATATATGTTCGCTTTTCAGTTTCATATTCACAAGAATATTCTTGATGATCGCTATTTAGAGAACCACATATAGATTGAGCAGTCTGTCATGGCATTGAACAGCTGTAAATTGGAATTGATAAGATCTCTTAATAAGACGACAATTATGTGACAAATTCTGAAAAAGTGGTATGTGGATAGTTGAAATTGAGGTCTATCAGTTGTACAGTACATGTATAAAGAATTGAATAAGATATTTGCTATGAATTATAAACTTCATGATTGTGTGTGGATGAAGACGAAGATCTTAAAATGTGAAGAAAAAAAATGTTAGTTCATTTCTTAGAGGTGAAAGATTGTAATATGCACTTCTTGAATACAATCAATGAATATTTGACGTAAAACCACACCTATTCCTAGAATTCAAGAAATTGGCTATACATGGCTAGTTAATCCTTGTCAAATTCGGAAAAAGTAGATAACCAAGAAACGCTTAAAAATGATAAAACTAAAATGTCTGGAGATAAAGACTACTTAGTATATATCACTCAATATGCATGTTTTTGTTTTCTTGGAAAGATAATAAGAAATGTAAAAATTTTACATAGATTTTAAACAATTTGTTTGAAAAGTGGGACAAGTAAATTTTCTTTATTTTTTTTTTTGTCGCGTGATTCAGTTACTATCTTATCTAACCATATCTGTATCTTGCATATTTGAACATTTTCTCAAGTATATATTTCCTTTCTATATTCGCCTGTGTAGTTGGCTAAACTGCAATCTCTGCATATCACACACTTCTCTCTTATTTATAGAAAATGATCCAATTTTACAAGCTTTACAACTTCTTATTCCAATCTAAATCTGAATTTACAAATGAAATTTACACTGTTTCAACTGTTAAATAATCTACTAAATACTTAACATTACCCAGTACCGGTACTATACAAATTACTACAATAGACTTAATTGAATAATAATTTATGTTCGCTTCAATTAGAGGATATAGTATTAATATTATTATCATTTTATCATGTATGATACAATATTATGAATTCCTTTTATTTTATATTCTCACAATGCATTCATTGGAAATAATGTATGAAAGTAATTGGGTTGTTTACTAAGTAATATCAATCATATTTTAACCTGTTGACTTGTTAGCCAATCAAACTACATGTACCAGATTGTGCCTCAGTGCTCATATATATAGAGAGAGAGTTTTCCTCCTTAATCTTTACAGCTACTTTGAATCAAACCATTGAGGCAAAACAGAAATCGGTTTGTGTGTGATTTTTGGTCAGATTTGATATCTATTTTCTCTATTTAAGTTATATTTTCAAATACTATGGCAGAGAATGAAAATGGTAATGGCCATCAATCTAGGAAGCGTCAAAGAACTCATGAAACAGAAAGTGAAGAAGAAAGTGTAACAAATTATCTTGATTTAAAAGTAAGTTCTTTTAAGTTTATTTAATGATTATTTTGGCATTGTTTTTTTTACAAAGAAATCCTAGATATTGCTTTTAACTTTTAATTAAACCTTGCTCTATTACTAATATGTTATTTTTACAAAAGATTAGGGCTGCAACGATAATGGCGATTTGATACACTAAACAATACTCTTTCAAGGATTTGATGTATTGCGATTCTTGGTTTAAAATGGGAAAGAAAAGAAATTGTTAATTTGTTAACATTTTCACATTTTTTACATAAATTTAGATTGACTTTATTTTATGACGTAGGAAAAAGGCTAATAACTACAGAACATTTTATTGTTCAACTGATTTTGAGTTAATAACTGAAAATTACATTTCCGGGAGGCATCAGAAACCACCTTCTGTATATAAGTATTCTTACGCAATGCATCGATAAGAAGGGACGAATCATGTTTCATCAATTAAACAGTGAATCGTTGCAGCCCTACAAAAGATTGAATTTAATGTCTTTTGGCCAAATGAATTGAGGTCATTTGAAGAATAAGATTATTATTTATTATAGGTATTTAATGATCCTATTCATGGTCATATTGAACTTCATCCATTATGTGTCAAGATAATAGACACACCACAGTTTCAAAGACTACGATATTTAAAACAACTTGGAGCTTGTTATTATATATATCCAGGAGCTACACACAATAGATTTGAACATTCAATCGGGTAAGTATAATTATATATCAGAAAATGTGTAAAAATAGATATCTAAACATTTGAAAAAAATGGCTACCAAGTAGCAAAATTCTTAGAAAATGTCAGAGGAATGTTTCAGAATTGATTGACTTAAAATCCTTATTGCCAATATCTGGAAAATGTTTTGACGTAAAACAGCATGTATTCCTAGAATTTAAATGATATATCTATATATGGCTCATACTTGCATATTGATTGCATTCCGAGAAAGTAAATATCCAAGAAATCCTAAGAAATGTTAAAACTAAGATGTCTGAAGATACAAGACTATGTTACGTGGCAATTGTCGAGAAGGCAAAGGACGATGGACTCGGAACAGGGTTTCTAAGAAACACTAAAGTTCTCTTAACCAGACTAAACCAGACTCTTATTTTTATACGCCCACATGAAATGTGGGTAAACATTCATAAAAATAATCTGCTACAGAAAAACTAATAGTCCTAAAGTCCAACATGTTTCAAAGGCACAAAGGCCCCCTTCCTCAGGGACAGACACACATAAAAAGTCAGTTGAGTGATGTCATTTTCCTTGGTGGTTGCTTGGTAACGTTTCATCAACATTCTTCTGATGGTAGGAATCCAATTAGGCTTCATAAAATGATGATCGTTCAAAAGCCTAAACTAATGAAGATGCAGTGGGTCCAAAGGTTTAAGGAGTGTTCAATAAAGTAAAAGACACACAAACCATTTCACAAAGTTTTTTACTGGTCCATTTTTAGTTGATCCAAATAATGTGGATACTCTATAGCATAACACATGGGTAAACATTCATAAAAATAATCTGCTACAGAAAAACTAATAGTCCTAAAGTCCAACTCGGAACAAAATCATCGAATCATCACTAAATTCAATAGTGCACATCTTCATAATAATATTGACACACATACAAAATATCAAAAGGATTCATGAAGAATTCTAGCCTGTAGATAGTTGGGGATCCGTCCTATACTTTTCTTTGACGGTAATTGGATTCCTACCATCAGAAGAATGTTGATGAAACGTTACCAAGCAACCACCAAGGAAAATGACATCACTCAACTGACTTTTTATGTGTGTCTGTCCCTGAGGAAGGGGGCCTTTGTGCCTTTGAAACATGTTGGACTTTAGGACTATTAGTTTTTCTGTAGCAGATTATTTTTATGAATGTTTACCCATGTGTTATGCTATAGAGTATCCACATTATTTGGATCAACTAAAAATGGACCAGTAAAAAACTTTGTGAAATGGTTTGTGTGTCTTTTACTTTATTGAACACTCCTTAAACCTTTGGACCCACTGCATCTTCATTAGTTTAGGCTTTTGAACGATCATCATTTTATGAAGCCAAATTGGATTCCTACCATCAGAAGAATGTTGATGAAACGTTACCAAGCAACCACCAAGGAAAATGACATCACTCAACTGACTTTTTATGTGTGTCTGTCCCTGAGGAAGGGGGCCTTTGTGCCTTTGAAACATGTTGGACTTTAGGACTATTAGTTTTTCTGTAGCAGATTATTTTTATGAATGTTTACCCATGTGTTATGCTATAGAGTATCCACATTATTTGGATCAACTAAAAATGGACCAGTAAAAAACTTTGTGAAATGGTTTGTGTGTCTTTTACTTTATTGAACACACATGAAATGTGGAGCGTATATTGCTGTTACCCATGTCCGTCGGTCCGGCCGTCCATCCGTCGGTCTGTCCGTCCGTCCACAATTGCTTGTTAACACTCTACAAGTCACAATTCTTTACGGATTTTGGCAAAACTTGCTGAAATTGTTTATTATCACCCAAGGATGAACCCTATTGAAAATCAAAAGAATCGAAAAATATTCAATATGAATTATTGCCCTTGTTCTTTAAAACACGTTCGATTTTTAGCTTATTAGCACTCTACAAGTCACAATTCTTTACGGATTTTGATGAAACTTACTGAAATTGCTTATTATCACCCAAGGATGAACCCTATCGAAAATCAAAAGAATCGAAAAATATTTAATATGAATTATTGCCCTTGTTCTTTAAAACGCGTTTGATTTTTAGCTTGTTAACACTCCACAAGACACAACTCTTTATGGATTTTGACGAAACTTACTGAAATTGTTTATTATCACCCAAGGATGAACCCTATTGAAAATCAAAAGAATCGAAAAATATTTAATATGAATTATTGCCCTTGTTCTTTAAAACGCTTTCAATTTTTAGCTTGTTAACACTCTACAAGTCACAATTCTTTACGGATTTTGACGAAACTTGCTGAAATTGTTTATTATCACCCAATAATAAACACTATTGAAAATCTAAAGAATCGAAAATATTTAATATGAATTATTGCTCTTGTTCTTTATAAATCGTTGATTTTTAGGTTGTAAATACTCTAGAAGGCACAATTCTTTTTGAATTAGATTGTAATGAAACCTATTGAAATAGTTTATTATCACACAATAAACCCTATCCAAAATCAAAAAATATTTGATATGACTTATTGCCCTTTTCGTTCAAAATAGGTTTTAGTTTTAGCTCATAAACAGAGAAGAATTTTGACTAAACTTGATGAATGCTGAACCCTTGATGAAATCGAGAGAAAAAAAATGTTTGGACAACACTTATTTAAGTTCTGAACGAAATGTAGGCCTATGACTACAGGTTGAATATTTGATGTTTTCTGTTTTCTACCAAATGTTCTTTTTTTCAAACAAAGCTGCCAATGGGCGTATATTACCTTGCCTGGCAAACTATCTTCTCCAATTGAACGGATTCATCGTTTGCTCACTTGGTTTATTAAATTCTGAATATAGTTTTATGGTTGCTTTTCCAAAGTGTAGGATGCATACTTATTTAACCAATGGTCACTATAAAACACAGATATTAGCCGTAGGACGAGTGTATTTTTAGAATTCTATCCCTTTAATTTGATAATAAGATTTTATTATCAGTGCTAACCTACTATATACAAAATATGATACAAAACTATAAACAAAAGATTAAAAAGACAGATACTTGAAACTAATTACGGTAATACTAGAAAGATCCTTAATATTAGGGTGTTATAAAAATATATGGAAGGTTAAGACATCAAAGGAACACTTCCATGTATTTTGGCCTTTTGAGGAAAGTATATTAGAAAGTAAAATGGTTCCTAACAACAATTTGAACTATTTAAAGATTGATTTGATAATGATGCCATGAATGTAACCAAATGGTATAATTATAGTAAAGTATATGATAAATAATTGTAAAATGTCAACTTGATTGTATCATGGCTCAACAAGTTCCACGGATGATCAGGTTGCTCATATGCATAGTTTTGATTTCTTGGAAAGAAAGTAGAAAACTGTTCTTAGGAATGCATCTCCTTTTGTATTCAAATAAAATTGGTTACATAAGCTTATATATATTATATATCATTAAAAAAAAATCTATTTTTAATGTGTGGTCCTTAAAAATTGATATAGGTAGATTTAAAGAATTTCAATTTTTCACTTGTAAGTATTAAAGACTTATATCAATATTTACCATGTCTTTATCTTGAATTTACACATTAACTTTTCACATAAACATTTTTATACGCCCTCATCTCTCTATGAGTCGGTCGGTCGGTCCGTCCGTCAACATTTGCTCGTAAACGCTCTAAAAACTAGAGTTTTAGACAGAATTAAATGAAATTTGATATGTGTATACATATTCTTAAAACAAAGATCAAGTCGAATTTGAGCTATTTTCGATCGTTAGAAGCAGAGTTATTGCCCTTGCTCCAAATCTTGAACATGCTATTACTCTCTTAGTTTTCAAACGATTTTGATGAAACTTAAAATGGATGTTATTGGACCTAAATCAAAAGGTTTGAGAAAGTTTAGTTTATTCCTGATTTAAATTAAAGTTTTTTTCAAGATTTAGGCCTCTTTCATCAGTTTTGAGGAGGTATCGCCCTTTAACCTCTATACAGTAAATGCTTCTATCAACATCAGTTGCTTGTAAACCCTCTAAAAACTAGGATTTTTGATGGAATCAAATGAATTCGATATGTATATACATATTCAGAAAACAAAGATCAAGTTCGAATTTGAGCTATTTTCGACCGTTAGCAGAGTTATTTCCCTTGCCCAAAAATCTTGAATATACTATTACTCTCTTTGTTTTCAACCAATTTTGATGAAACTTAAAATGGACCTAAATCGAAAGGTTTGAGAAAGTTTAGTTTACTTCTGATTGAATTTGAGGCTTTTTCGTTTAACCATCTGCATGCCGTGGTGGGCGTATATGGCTGTGGTCTACTATCTTTATTTTGAATTTACGCTTTATAATGTGGTTGTATGTTGTCATGACTCTTTTCCGTCCACCTGTCCACAATTAGATTTAAATTGAAATTTAGTGACTGCCATTGATCTATTGAAAAAGTATCAGGAAAGGGGGCGTATGTTGCTTGGCAAACACTTGTTAAATTAGTTATGGCTTTATTTGAAGGCAGAATATTTAAAATACACTTCAAAAAGTTTAGAAATGCCAGAAATATTTTAGAAAAATTGAAAAAAATATCCCTTGACCTGTCCACAATTACTCTTTAATTTTCTACTACAAGGCACAATTCTTGATTAATTTTGATGAAAATTAGTGTGAGTATTTATCAACACCTATGGGTAATTATAGAAAATCAGCAAAATTGAAAAATATTGTCTATGAAATATTGACCTTGATCTTTAAAACGCATGGAATTTTTAGCTTGTAAACACTCAGGAAGGCACAATTTTTAATGGATTTTGATGAAACTGAATGAAAGGCTTTTGAAAATCAGCAAAATCAAAAAATGTTTAATTTGAGTTATTGCCTTTGTTTAAAATCAAAGCTGCCAGTGGGCATATATTACTTTGTCAGGCAAGCTATCTTATAAATTATAAGTTATCTGCTCCACTAATATTGCAGAGAACATGATTGTCATTTTTTGATGTTAACAATTCAAGAATTTTTGTTTTTTTTCAGTGTTAGTTATCTTGCGTCTGAAATGGTAAAAAGATTAAAAGAATTACAACCAGAATTAGGTATCACAGAAGTTGATAGATTGTGTGTTACAATTGCTGGTCTTTGCCATGATTTAGGTAATATTCCAATGATTTCTTTTATATGTAACTAATCAGAAAGATTGTCAAATGTTTGTCTGTATTTTTAATTTTCAAGAGATTTAAAATAACTCAAAATGTATCTGATTTCTCCTATATTTCAGGACATGGGCCATTTTCGCACATGTATGATGGCCAGTTTATACCAGAAATTGAAAAACAGTCGACTTCCAAGGTTGATCCCAAAACAAAATGGACTGTAAGTATAACTGTTGCTATCACAACACACCTTTCTTGTCATTATAATTTTCATTGGTTGAGAGTTTTCTTCTCAACAAATCATATCACTTCAAACATATTATTGCGAGAAAATGTTACCCTTCCATTTTACCATCATCAGGGAAAAATCTCTCCTGAAAACATGATTTTTATACGCCCACATGAAATGTGGAGCGTATATTGCCGTCACCCATGTCCGTTGGTCTGTCGGTCCGTCCGTCCACAATTGCTTGTTAACACTCTACAAGTCACAATTCTTTATGGATTTAGACGAAACTTTCTGAAATTGTTTATTATAACCCAAGGATGAACCCTATTGAAAATCAAAAGAATCGAAAAATATTTACTGTGAATTATTGCCCTTGTTCTTCAAAACTCGTTCGATTTTTAGCTCGTTAACACTCTACAGGTCACAATTCTTTACGGATTTTGACGAAACTTGCTGAAATTGTTTATTATAACCCAAGGATGAACCCTATTGAAAATCAAAAGAATCGAAAAATATTTACTGTGAATTATTGCCCTTGTTCTTAAAACGCGTTCGATTTTTAGCGCGTTAACACTCTACAGGTCACAATTCTTTACGGATTTTGACGAAACTTACTGAAATTGTTTATTATCACCCAAGGATGAACCCTATTGAAAATCAAAAGAATCGAAAAATATTTACTTTGAATTATTGCCCTTGTTCTTCAAAACGCGTTCGATTTTTAGCTCGTTAACACTCTACAGGTCACAATTCTTTACAGATTTTGACGAAACTTGCTGAAATTGTTTATTATCACCCAAGGATGAACCCTATTGAAAATCAAAAGAATCGAAAAATATTTACTTTGAATTATTGCCCTTGTTCTTCAAAACGCGTTCGATTTTTAGCTCGTTAACACTCTACAGGTCACAATTCTTTATGGATTTTAACGAATTTTACTGAAATTGTTAATTATCACCCGATAATAAACACTATTGAAAATCTAAATAATTGAAAAATATTTATTATGAATTATTGCCCTTGTTCTTTAAAACGATTTTTAGCTTGTTAACACTCTACAGGTCACAATTCTTTACAGATTTGTCGAAACTTCCTGAAATTGTTAATTATCACCCATGGATGAACCCTATCATTGAAAATCAAAAGAATCAAAAAATATTTATTATGAATTATTTCCCATGTTCTTTAAAACGCATTTGATTTTTAGCTCGTTAACACTCTACAGGTCACAATTCTTTACGGATTTTAACGAAACTTACTGACTGAAATTGTTTATCATCACCCAAGGATGAACCTTATTAAAAATCAAAAGAATCGAAAAATAGTTAATATGAATTATTGCCCTTGTTCTTTAAAACGCATTGATTTTTAGGTTGTAAATACTCTAAAAGACACATTTGAAATAGTTTATTATCTCATGATAAACCCTATCGAAAATCAAAAAATATTTGATATGACTTATTGCCCTTCTTCTTCGAAATACATTTTACTTTTTAGCTTATAAACACTCTAAAATACAGAAGGATTTTGAATTAACTTGATGAATGCTGAACACTTGATGAAATCGAGAAAAACAATATTTGGAGGACACTTAATTTAAGTTCTGAACGAATTGAACAACAGATTGAATATTTCATGGTTGTGATGGTTGCTTTTTTCTGCCAAATGTTCTTTTTCCAACAAATCTGCCAGTGGGCGTACATTACCTTGCCTGGCAAGCTATCTTAAATTGAAGGGAGCCAGTTAGCCGAAATGGGAAGTGGAAATCTAGGACACAATATGTATCTTTCTGTCGAGTTTCGAATTGATAGCTCAACATGAAGAGTTTCTTAGTCATTAATGATGAATTTTGTGTCATGGGAGCAACAGTAAAATGGGTAAGATAGTATACTGTTGCTAAATGAACATGGGGTCCTGCATGATTTCTTCTTTAACTTGAACAACTAAATTGTTAATCCATACGTTTGATTTTGAAAGAAGAAGTTACAACTTGGTTGAGTGGAATTTGAAGTGACTTTGTCTACAAACCTTACACTATATGATTAACTGAAACTTATGAAGATTTTACATGTACACATCATATCCCACTGTTAACCTGTTAAATATATACTAAAACTTTATATTAAAAGATTTTTTTTATTATTTTACTGTGATCCTTGACAATTGTCAAATAACCATTTATATTATTTTTATTTACAGCATGAAAAGGCATCAATAGATATGTTACAGTACCTGATTGAAGATAATAAATTGAAGGATGAATTTTCTAATTATGGTATTACTGATAATGATATAATATTTATTAAAGAAATGATACATGGAAAATTAGAGGTTGGTTCGTTCATACTATAGAAATTTTTTTATAACATAATTAGATAACTTTCTCTGCTACCACACTAAGAAATAGAAACATGAAAATAATCTTTGTTTTTTAATATCATATAGTTTCTGTATCAGTCTTCTAAGCATTAAGTATCATTTGAACACATGAAATGTTTGTAATTGAATTGCTAGGTATAATTTATAAAGGCCTGTGTTTACATTCGCGTTGATAACACTTGATATTTACAATAAACGATAAAAAGGAGAAAAGAAGTCATGAAAACTGTGTCCATGAAATACAGAAGGTTTTGGACCATGATGACTGATGTTAGGACTAGGATTTCTCTAAATATGCCCACGTGACAGTTTAAGTGTAATTTCATTGGCTCACACCTATAAATGGGACGCGTACTACGCCATCGATAACATCTGAAACTCTTTGAATGGTTATTTATGCTTCGTTGGCAAAGCTTAGCATGTTTTACTAAAATCACCTATGAGGCAAGGTACTATTACTCTATAGGGTTACTTAGCGTTTTCAAGGCGCGTATTACGCAACGTCGTAACGCCACATAATAAACTTAAATCATTATTCACAGGATTCAAGTTTATCTCAAGGTTTATAATTTTTGTAAAAAAATTAAGGTGTTAGTTGTGGTAATTCACCAATAAATCACTGAATAAAATAAATTTGTACAGGTCACAATGAATCTTGCAGCTGACTAATTCCAATTAAAATATATCAAAAATTGAATTTGTCCATTTTACCTTGATGTTTGTATTTTTTTTTAGGGGAATGAAGGATTGAAAGGTCGACCTGCCAAAGGCTATTTATATGAAGTAAGTATTAAAAAGATTATTAAAACAATTCCTTGCATTAATATGGTCATATTTAAGCAACCATTGGGATCATTTTCATACTGTTAAACTTCTCAAACATTCCCAAATGCAGAAATCATTTAAAAGGATTTTAGTCTCTTGATTTCTTGTTCACAGTTCCCCACTTTCAATTTCAAAAAATGTAACTGGCCAAAATTGTTTATTAACACCCAAAGATGAACCCTTTATAAATCAAAAAATATTTGTTCTTCAATTTTTTGCTCAAAAACAGTATAAAATACATAATTCCTGATGGATTTTGATGAAATGTAGTCAAAACTATCCTAAATGGGAAATCTGAATAATAGAAAAATAAAAAGCTCTTATTCTTGATTAATCTTTCTTGACTTTTGTATTTGCAGATTGTTGCAAATAAACGAAATTCTGTTGATGTTGACAAATGGGATTATTTTGCTCGTGATTGCCATATGTTGGGAATAAAGAATAATTTTGACCATGTTCGCTGTATGAGATTTATGAGAGTGATTCCTGATGAAACTGGAACCGAACAGATTTGTTTACGTGATAAGGTTAGATTTTATCTTTTTTTCATTGTTCCGTCACTATTTAATTGAATGATCAAACCACACTCATCTATGGGTTTTCATATGTATATCTATGTAGTTGTTGCTCTGTCTGTCATGAATAGGTATGAAAAAATATTTGATGTGACTTATTATTGTTCTGTTATTGAAAACTTCAATTGAAAATCAGACAAATCAAAAAAATTCAAGTTGGTTTTGAAAAATTATGTGTTAAATCTTTTGTCAAATTTACTAACCTTGAGTCTCCAGACTTATATTGGTTTGAAATTTGATATTCGTAGAAATTTCCCTGAAAAATTCTTTTTTTTTCAGGAAGATGGTAATTTATATGACATGTTTCATACTAGAAATGCCCTCCATCGTCGAGCTTACCAACATGCTGTCACACATGCCATAGAATCTATGTAAGTTATACTGTAGAAACTATCTTACTGTCATAAATACTAATATTGCCAACAAAAACTAAAAAATATGACAAATTATGATTTGTTCAAATTTATTAAATATACTATTATTGAGAAACTATTTGGTAATTATCACCATTCGACATTGAAAAAGTCACTATACTTTACTGTGCATCGCCATTCTCATTCATGCATGCTCATTGAGAACTTTGCCATTTATCACATGTGGCCAGAAATATCAGACACAAACACAAGTGCACACAAAAATCTCCTGAAACCGATGCGCCTTGTGCCTTAATGATTTATTAAAGCTTCAACTGTATCAAATAAAGTTCTTCTTTTTTAAAAACATTACTTTTTCCTTGTAAAAACTGAGATATGATGTATTTCAGGATTGTTGAAGCCATGGTTATAGCTAATGATGTTATTAAAATACCTGGTAAAGATGGGTGGGTTATAGTTTTTTATACACCCACATGAAAATGTGGACGTATATTGCCGTCACCCCTGTCCGTCCGTCGGTCCGTCAACAATTCCTTGTGTACGCGATAGAAACCAGAGTTTTGAATTTGAATGAAACTTGGTATGTGTATTCATCTTGATAATATCTTGGATGAGTTTGAAAATGGGGCAATTCCAGTTGTCGGTTTATGAGTTATTGCCCTTGACTAAGTGAAAAAAACATTAAAATTAACTTGTGTACGCGATGGAAACTAGAGTTTTTATCCAATTTGAATGAAACTTGGTATGTGTATTCATCTTGATAATATCTCGGATGAGTTTGAAAGTGGCACGATTCAAATTGTCGTTTTATAAGTTATTGCCCTTGACTTAGTGAAAGTAACGTTAAAATTAACTTGGTATGTGTATTCATCTTGATAATAACTCAAATAAATTTGTGAATCGTGCGTTTCAAGTCATCGGTTTATGAGTTATCGCCCTTGACTTAGTGAAAAAACTCAAATAAGTGCAATGATGCAATCAACTTTTTCAAATTTGCTGAAGTGGGCGTGTGTTACCTTGCCTGGCAAGTTATCTTTCTATTTTCAATTATCAGTTGTTTTTTCATATAACTTTGGTCTTTTTTTGCTACCACCCTCTACCATATAGTGGAATATTTAAAAGATTAAAATTTGAATGTTCACAAGCCTGGTATTCAAAGAGTAAGAGGAGAATATATTGTTGTAAATTAGATATATACATAAGGAATAAATTTAAACAATCTAATATATTTTAGGAATATGTGCTCTTTATCTGAATGTAAGGATGATGTAGTAGCATATACTAAATTGACTGATAATATTTATCATGATATATTATGGTCTGAAGACCCAAAGCTAAAGAAAGCTAAAGAATTGTTAGACAGGGTGCAGAAACGCATATTATATAGATGTATAGGGCAATTTACACCACCTGCAACTTTTAAAAAGGTAAGATTTTATTTATCAGCTCATAAGATAGTTAATCTATGTTATCAGTTAACATCATTATCATTAAATATGGAGTGCGTGTTCTCATAATACTCATGTTCTTCTGATAATACTTTACTGAGGGTATTGCCAAACAGATTAGTAAAATATGTTACTATAGACCATGTTTCATATTACTAAATCCCTGTATCCATTATGTAATATATATTGAATATTTTTTCTTTATTTAACAGGGTACAGAAGATAAATTGTTGGAGGAGATAGTGTTGTATGATAAAGACAAGAAGTTAAAGTCTGAAAATCTATTACTGAAGGTAAGAATCAAACTGCTTTGACTAAATTTCAGAAAATTATATATTATAGAATCAAGTACTTTAATTTCATAAAATTGTATAATGTCCATAGTGGTCTTATTCGCCATAACTGAACTTAAAATGGTTCATGTCACCTATGATAGATTTTGAATGTAGCTTTATAAACCAATCGGATTTTTTAGTATGTTCTATATTGAGTACTACTAACTGATACATAACATAGAACATACAAACAAAATCTTTTTCATGGACTTATCAGTTGACGTGAACAATATTACCATTTCGAAGTTCAATTATGGAGGTATAATGTGTTTTTCAGCATGTTTATTTGGATTACGGAATGAAAGATAAGAATCCTGTGGATAATGTCAGATTTTATTCCAAATCGAAGCCAAATGAAACAAAGAAAGTTCGAAAAGAGCAGGTAAAACACCTTTATTTATTTTGAGAAGGTTTAAACATTGAATGGTGAATTTATGACAACTAATGAAAAAGGGACAAAATTTGATTGGATAAGGTTGGAGATTGGGTTATGTTTTCTTTTGTTTCTTAGCTCAATAAGAAAAGTTGGGTTAAAGGAATACGTTCACCAGCGGTTGGACCAATCAAATTTGAGTCTTTTAACCTTGAATTTTTAAGCTAATCTTATCCGTAATAATGTTCCCAACTCTCCCTCAAATTTAAGTCTTCAAATCCACATGTATCTATAATTATCAGCATTTGAAAGTTAAAAAAGCCTTCTATTTCAATGAGACTATGCCTTATATAGAAAACACATATACAGCAATTGAAAGATAAATGTTTAAGTAAAGGTATAATTGAAGGGATTGTGCGATTTTTGTGCAGTTCTGCTCAAGACTATTTACATATATTCAAGGCGTAAATCGAGTCTCTAAAATGCTGAATATTCCCCTTTAACTATCAAAAAACCCACATAATGATGAGTAAATATGATATTCCATAAATTGAGCTGACATCAAATGTACTTAAAAAAATATATTTGTTTGAATTTGGTTCAATTAAAACAATGAAACTAGATACATGTATATGAATGTATCTTTTGAAACAGGTTTCTCAACTTCTACCTGAAACATTTCAAGAACATATTATAAGAATATATTATAAAGATCCAAATGTGGAAGACATTGAACGTGCTAAAAAGGCTTTTCAAGAATGGTGTGAGAATCATGGATGGGATCCTAGGGTAAGTTAATAAAAACTATATAGTATAATTTAACTTAAAGACCAATGTAACATTCAGGGAATAAAACCCATCATACACTTATCAAAGTACAGATTTAAAGTCACCATCTGTGACCCAAGATATATCTGACTTAATTCAGGAATACATCAAACTGTGTGTTGATCATCAATATTTCTATTTATTGTGCCAAGATGCCCTAAGACATATCAAACCTAATTGAATAATAACCTTAGTCTTAAACAATTCAAAGCTATTTTTGAGTCAAACCTAAAATGGCACTGAAATGAGAAAATTAAGTGAAATAATGTTATTAAATAAGTTTATCAAATTCAGACCAACTCTGAGGGATTTAATGCATATTGTTGATATTTAATAGACTGAGCAATATATATATATTGTTGATATTTCATAGACTCCGAGATAGAGATGAGATATATCTATTGTTGATAATATATAGACTCAGAGTCTCAGAGATATAATATATATTGTTGATATTATATAGACTGAGAGATAAATATATATATTGATGATATTTTATAGACTGAAAGATAAATATATATATTGTTGATATTTTATAAACTGAGATATATATATATTGTTGATATTTAATAGACTGAGATATATATATATTGTTGATATTTCATAGACTCCGAGATAGAGATGACATATATCTATTGTTGATAATATATAGACTGAGAGATAAATATATATATTGATGATATTTTATAGACTGAGAGATAATATATATATTGTTGATAATATATAGACTGAGAGATAAATATATATATTGATGATATTATATAGACTGAGAGATAAATATATATATTGATGATATTTTATAGACTGAGAGATAAATATATTGTTGATATTTCATAGACTCCGAGATAGAGATGACATATATCTATTGTTGATAATATATAGACTGAGAGATAAATATATATATTGATGATATTATATAGACTGAGAGATAAATATATATATTGATGATATTTTATAGACTGAGAGATAAATATATATATTGATGATATTTTATAGACTGAGAGATAATATATATATTGATGATATTTTATAGACTGAGAGATAATATATATATATATATATTGATGATATTTTATAGACTGAGAGATAATATATATATATATTGATGATATTTTATAGACTGAGAGATAATATATATATTGATGATATTTTATAGACTGAGAGATAATATATATATTGATGATATTTTATAGACTGAGAGATATAATATAAATTGTTAATATTTTATAGACTGAGAGATAATATATATATTGATGATATTTTATAGACTGAGAGATAAATATATATATTGATGATATTTTATAGACTGAGAGATAATATATATATATATTGATGATATTTTATAGACTGAGAGATAATATATATATATATTGATGATATTTTATAGACTGAGAGATAAATATATATATTGATGATATTTTATAGACTGAGAGATAATATATATATTGATGATATTTTATAGACTGAGAGATAATATATATATTGATGATATTTTATAGACTGAGAGATAATATATATATTGATGATATTTTATAGACTGAGAGATAAATATATATATTGATGATATTTTATAGACTGAGAGATAAATATATATATTGATGATATTTTATAGACTGAGAGATAATATATATTTTGATGATATTTTATAGACTGAGAGATATAATATATATTGTTGATATTTTATAGACTGAGAGATAATATATATATTGATGATATTTTATAGACTGAGAGATAATATATATATTGATGATATTTTATAGACTGAGAGATATAATATATATTGATGATATTTTATAGACTGAGAGATAAATATATATATTGATGATATTTTATAGACTGAGAGATAAATATATATATTGATGATATTTTATAGACTGAGATATATATATATTGATGATATTTCATAGACTGAGATATATATATATTGTTGATATTTCATAGACTGAGATATATATATATATTGTTGATATTTCATAGACTGAGATATATATATATCGGGTTTCCCAAAAAAAAACGTCCTCAACTTTGACGCAAAGTATCTCATCTGCTGATGAGCCAATTTCTTTCAAAATTCTCACAGATTTACTTCAAGATGTCCTTTTCAGACCCTGAAAATATGAAAGTCATCAAACAAAAATTGTACTAGTACTGCCTCGAACAAAATAGCATGTCAAAAAATTCAATATCAGAGCAAATTACATATTTGAATTTGTGATCATTGTGCCTTCACCGCATCAAACATTTTCCATCCTGATCAACTCTCACGGATTTCATCTAAAGGTACCACTCGAGAACCGACCATCCGGCATTTCAGTTCCTGTTTAATCAGTGTGTCCCTCTAACCCAAGTGCAGTACACCGGTTTCTTAAGAGAATCCCATACTGCCCGGAGTATTACCATCATCAGTGGAATAAACTGGATGAACAGGAATTGAAAGGCAGGAAGGTTGATTTTTGGGAGAAAAAATATCTTATGAGATCGGTTAGAGCATTTCAGGATGGAAAATGAATGCTATTGGTGTTCAATGAGATGAAAGCAAAATAGACACAGGTTTAAATGTTTAGTTTGCTCTGATACTGAACTTTTTGACATGCTATTTTGTTACTGGCATTTCAAGTACAATTTTTATTTGATGACTTTCATATTTTCAGGGTCTGACAAGGACATGTTGAAGTAAATCTATGAGAATTTTGATAGAGATCGGTTCAACAACAACTGAGATACTTACCGTCAACCTTGGGGACGTTTTTATTGGGACACCCGATATATATTGTTGATATTTTTTAGACTGAGAGATAAATATATATATTGTTGATATTTTTTAGACTGAGAGATAAATATATATATTGATGATATTTTATAGACTGAAAGATATAGTCAAACAGAGATATTTCGGCTCATCCGGGTACCGTCAAAACATATACAAAACCAGTCCATTATATTTTCAAGGGTATAAAAGTATCTTATTTAGAGGGTTGTTTGTTTGGCAAGTTAGAGCAACACCCTTGAAAATATAATGGACTGGTTGTGTATATGTTTTGACTGTACCCGGATGAGCCGAAATATCTCTGTTTGACTATAAATATATATATTGATGATATTTAATAGACTGAGAGATAAATATATATATTGTTGATATTTTATAGTCTCAGAGATATAATATATATTGTTGATATTTAATAGACTGAGCAATATATATATCTTGTTGGTAATATATAGACTCAGAGATAAATATATATATTGATGATATTTTATAGACAGAGAGATAAATATATATATTGTTGATATTTTTTAGACTGAGAGATAAATATATATATTGTTGATATTTTATAGACTGAGAGATGGGAATTAACACCAGCTAAAAGTAAAGATATGTCATCATCTACACCTAGTAAATCAGATGAATCTACAAGTAGAAAGTCAGTTGGAAAAGCTAAAAGTAATTTATTTTCCAGTAAAAAGTAATGTATTCAGGCATTTTATGATTACTATTTGCATATTATATATAATAATAGCCAAAATAGGCTATCCTGTCCCCATGTACCAATGAGCTTTATGGTTTATTTCATTCTGTTTGTATACTTTAAATACTGTTGATTCATATATACATGTAGTCACATATAAATCCTGTTTGAATATTTATGTTATTTAGTTTTTTAAATTTTAATTCCGTTTTTGTTGTTTTTGTAGCACTTTTTATTTATTTATTTTTTTAGATATATTGTTCAAATAAAGTTCCCCTTTTATAAATGACACAATAGTACAAAATATGATTTAAAACTGTTCCATAAGGTTATTTAGCAAAATATCTTAACATTGTACATTGTATATAGAAAATGTATAAAATTTCTAATTATTAGAAGTATCCTTCTACTACAATAGTTTACTTCATTGGTGATAAGATGTCAGTTTTTTTTTCAATCTGTTTTTTTTTAAATTGACATGGCAAAGAAATATATCAGGCCTTAGAAATAGATGGTTGATAATGTTCAGGCCCCCGTTCCACTAAACTTCTTAAGTCCAAAATTGTCTTAAGTCTGACTTACGTAAGAAAAATCCCAAAATTTGCGTTTCACTAAGATTCTTACGTCAAGAAATTTTCGTAAGTTTTTGCGTAACTTAAGACAGCTTCACCCTGTCGTAACTTTTTTCTTAGCTCAAGAAATGCTTGAAAATAAATGAAACTCAGCTTTTTTTGTTTTGTGAACTCATAAATATTAAAACTTTTAATGTTTTTCACGTTCATTTGCCCTATTTTTGTCATTTTGAGCTTTCAGTTTTCCGACCGTCAAACATTAGTTACGATGACGTCGTAAATGTCATGTTGACGTCATTTCACGCTTCGAAAATCATACCGCCATTTTGAGGATGAAGTCGTAAATTTTCATCACTAAAGACGGTTTTAAAGTGTTTGGTGGACTCTAAAGTGTTATATTACATATTTCTTTTCTGTTTTTTGATGAAATAAAGAGGTAAATTCGTCAAAACAATGTTGTCGATTACGCGCGTGATAACTTGCGTAGCTAAGAACTTCGTAAGTTGCTTAGTGGAACAGGCGTAAGATTTCACGTAAGATATGCGTAAGTCAAATTCTTTTGCGTAAACTTACGCACTTTAGTGGAACGGGGCCCAGATGTCTTTATAATACTTATTGTAAAATATTATCATTCTAGATCAATTTATTTAATTGTATTTTTATGTGTAATGGGTGGTTAAGTCTTGACACCTGCTTTATTAATAACCTATATTTATATCATCTTGGTGCTGTTTTATTGAATCAACCTGGTGTTGATATTTTAATAAACTATCTTTTTTGTTTTGTTTTTACCATTCAGTATTTTAGTAATTGTTCTATAGAAAACATTTAAGTTTGTATATTTATTATTTTAAGATATTTTTTTCCTCATAAAGGCATTTTTCTGATTTTCATTTCCCCTCTTATCATATTATCAATAACTTACTACATATATATATATTTTTGTCTCATAAAAATAATCTTTTAATTCTTATATTCTGTCTGATTATTTTGTGTCTCAAAAACAGTCAGTTTTGATAGGTAGTATCTTGACTATTAGTATTTTGATCTTTGAAAATTGTCACAGATACACTGTAAAATTTTGTTATTCAACCTTGAAAATACACAAAAAAAAATTTCTATCCAAATATGCCGGTTGCAATTGGTGGTAGAAGTAATGTGGGCCAGTGAAGCGCATATTGAACACAGGTTGAAATAAGTTGTTTTTTTCTAATATAGCATTTTTTGACATTTATTTTGTTTGGAACAGTATTTGTATACTTTTTATTCAATGGCTTTCATACTATCAGGTTGGACAACAACATCAGTGAAGTATATCAGTGAGAATTTTGAAAGAAATCAGTTTACCAACAGCTGAGATACTTTCATTTTGTTGATGAATTATTTAATAGAAAAAATTGCATGTAGTCTTTATCAAGCAATGATAAATATTTATTTCAAATGTTCCAAACCTCAAGGTTTTTATAGACTAGCATATTAATTTTTAACTGTAGTATAGTAATTTAAGTTTGAAATACCGGTACAATGAATATTGAATGATATTACCTATTCAGTAATAGTGATGTAGATCAGGCTGCAAGAGCTGGTATGATATTTCTGAAAGTGAACTGGTGCTGGTCTGGTCTAGAAGCTACAAAGATTTTGTATTTTCCGTACTTCTGATAATTGTATGTCAAGGTCAAGTCAAGTGGGATTCTGAAAAACATGTGCATCCCCACAAGTTAAAAAGAACATTAAACTTATACGTCCTGTGCCTGTGCTTTCGTAACTTTGTCATTAGTACAAAGTTACAACCTTTACTCCCCACAATCCTAGGTGTCAATACTTGACTGTAACACCTGGCCCCCGTTCCACTAAACTTCTTAAGTCCAAAATTGTCTTAAGTCTGACTTACGTAAGAAAAATCCCCAAATTTGCGTTTCACTAAGATTCTTACGTCAAGAATCTTCTTAAATATTTGCGCAACTTAAGACAGCTACACCCTGTCGTAACTTTTTTCTTAGCCCACGAAATGCTTGAAAATAAATGAACTTCGGCTTTTTTTATTTTGTGAACTCATAAATTTTAAAACTTTGAATGTTTTTCACGTTTTTTCTGTATTATTTGCTTTATTTTTGTCATTTTGAGCTTTCAGTTTTCCGACTGTCCAACATTAGTTACGATGACGTCGTAAATGTCATGTTGACGTCACTTCACGCTTCGAAAATCACACCGCCATTTTGAGGATGAAGTCGTAAATTTTCATCACTAAAGACGGTTTTAAAGTGTTTGGTGGGCTCTAAAGTGTTATAATACATATTTCTTTTCTGTTTTTTGATGAAATAAAGAGGTAAATTCGTCAAAACACTGTTGTCGATTACGCGCGTGATAACTTGCGTAGCTAAGAACTTCGTAAGTTGCTTAGTGAAACAGGCGTAAGATTTCACGTAAGATATGCGTAAGTCAAATTCTTTTGCGTAAACTTACGCACTTTAGTGGAACGGGGCCCTGGTGTATAAGAACTGAAACCCTCAACAAATGCTGGATTAGATCCAAGTATGTGTATTTTTATACGCCCACATGAATATGTGGTCGTATATTGTCGTCTCCCCTGTCCGTCGGTCTGTCCGTCAACATTTCTTGTGAGCACAACAGACACTACAGTTTTCATCTGATTTTAATGAAACTTGGTATGATCCATTTGATTGATAAGATCTCGGTCAAGTTCGAATTTGACGTATTTTCGATAAACGTTTTTTGAGTTATTGCCCTTGACTTCAAAAAAAATACGTCAAATTTTGTTCATGAGCACTCTAAGAGACTACAGTTTTCATCTGATTTTGATGAAACTTACTATGATCCTTTGGATTGATCTCCAGTCAAGTTTAAATTCTGATGATTCTCAGTCAAGTTCTAACATGAGGCATTTCTGATGAACAGTTTTTGAGTTATTGCCCTTGACTTTTTATTCTTTTGATATACCGGTAATGAAATTTGTATTATCGTTTAATATATGATAATTTCCGACATCTGCCAGTGGGCGTATGTTACCTTGCCTGGCAAGCCCTGGTGTAATTTTTGTTGTAGGTCTGGTCTGCATAACTATTCTGAAATATATTTACTTATGTACATACATACATGTAACTTATTGATTTATTAGTTGAAGGGGCATGTTCACTAACCGTTCGACCAAAAAAAATAGTCCCGGAACCTTGAATTTTTTAGCCAATCTAATCTCTAATAATGTTCCAAAATCTCCCTTAAAATTTATCCATTAATATCAGCATTTGAAAGTCATAAATATGACTGGTCGTTTAGTAAGACTATGGCTTATAGAAAACACATGTACATAAAATGAAAGATAACTGTTAGGGTACAGGTTTAATAGAATGGATAGTGCAATTTTTGACCAGTTCCAGTAAATCTGAAGGCTATTTACATAAATTCAGGGCACAAAGCGATCCTAGAAAATGCTGAACATTCCCCTTTAACTGAATACACAGCCTACTATATTTCTTTTGTTGAATTATGTTTCTGGTTTTTATATTGTTATTTAGCTTTATCCCCCTGAATAATAAAATTGATATATTTTAAATTGTTCCTGATATAATTTGGCTGTATTACACAGTGCTATCCTCAGATAATAAATAACCCACCAAGTAAATTTCTTGCCATGGAAATGGCTAGCATCTCTAGCATGAAATATTTAACCTTATTCTGGTTTTTGCCATGGTGGCTCAGTTCAATCCCAGCATGGGTCGAGATGATACATTCAGATTTTTCAACCTAGTTTCCCCTTTCATTGATGCAGGTTGGAGGGGCTAACATGGTTGTTCGTTGGGGAATAAACCAAGCCTCTGAGTTTCAAGCTGAAAATCAGAAAAAAGAGTAAAGTAGGGTTTCTTCTACGTGCCTTGCAAAATTTCCCTCATTGCACTTTGCATGGTGTTTACTCGTCCTCATTAGCCCAATAGGTGCAGAATAGTGGGACATAAAACCATTTCATTATTTCCTAAGGTCAGTCATTACTCCAAGGTTTATTCATCCAAGTAGATTGCAAATTGAAGATCAAGGGCCATAACTTAAAGCGATTGTAAAGTGTATTTCTAAACTTTGTATATCGGGGACACTGATAGCACTATTTGCGCAATTCCAATTTCCATTCCGACGTCTGTGGTTCTTACAATTCCACTAAAACTAACGCATTAATGATGTGCGACAATGACTACAGCAATTAAATTTCACCCCTGTGCCAAACTTATGCCAGGTTTGTTTCTGGATGCACTGGATATATTGGTCAAAGCTTAAGAAAATAGTGCAATTGTGGTACTAATAAATCTCATAATAATTCTAATTCAATATGAAACAATTTAAAACATTCTTAAAATCATTGACTTGACTTTTCTTATAAATTTCAACTATACATTCTGATAAAAATAGAAGTAAATTAGTACAATTTGAAATATATTATCATAAACAAAAACAAGGATTTGTATCTTGTAAAAATCATGAGATATACTAGTTTAAATACTAGATAATGTCCCAGTTAATAGATAATATCCGAAAGAACAATAGGATATGCCTTTTCATTCAAGAGATATCCATTCTTATTTGTTTTTGTTGAGTATAATAGAAATATTTCAAACTATACTCTGTACAAATTAATCTTAAGAAATCTAGAGTTATCTTTATATAAAAACATATGCCTTTCCAAGAAGGATAAAGGTTCTAAACATACATCCACACAGCATATAAGAGAATTAAGTGGTTGTCTAACAAGACATGCGCCCTTTAAATTTTGTAAATGTTTTAGGTATCAGGGTGCTTGCCAATCTGTGTCAATTTGTACCAAAAATCTAACCTGTCAAAATATTGTTGATATCTTTTGATCACAAAATTTCATAAAATTTTGAATAATACTGTCTTCCACATTTACAAGCCTCTATAGTATTCATGAACAAATTTTGATGCATTTTTACAAAGTCAATGGTCCATAACTCAAACTTTACCATTGAAAATTATAACGTTCACAAGCCAATTCAAAGCGTTTTGACTAAGTCAAGGGTGCTAAACTCAAAAACTGTTCATAAAAAAAATCATCAAATTCAAATTTGACCAAGATCTCATTAAAACAAATGATCACACCAAATTCCATTCAAATAAGATGAAAAGTATAGCTAATTTTGACATGTTTTGACTAAGCCAAGGGCTCTAACTCAAAAACCATTCATCGACAAATTGTCAATATGGAACTTGCCCAAGATCTCATCAATACAAATGAGCACACCAAATTTCATTCAAATCAGATGACAAATGTAGAGTCTAGCATGTTCACAAACCAACTGTGGATGGACAGACAGACAGTCTTGACAACAATATACAACCACATTATAATAAGGGCGTATAATAACAATTTGTTCAATAATAAGCAACACAATGTCATGATTCATAATTTTTAGTCCAGGCTAGTCTATATAGCACAGTTGGATACAATCTAATAAAAATTAGATTGCATTTTGTTTCGGTTATTTATTGATTGGAGTCGACACCCAGCTGTCTGCTGTATGCTGTATGATATACCCAGAAACAAAAGAAAGGATACATTTATTTTTTTTACACCATATTAATGACATATTTTTTGCTTGAAACATCATAACAAATTGGCTGTTAACATCTGGCAATATATCAGACTAATGTCATAATAGTCCTTAGAACATTTAATGCAAAACGTAACAGAAAAAATGTTTTCAACAAGAAAGTGGTCAAATTTATTTTCAAATACGGTATCATGACAACTTCTAATGCAATTCAGTCAAAAGTTTCCTAAACATAATTTTGTGAAATTCTGGCAGATTCTGGATTGTAAGCCAAAGGAAAAAAGAAAAGAACCATCCTTTCTCATTTCATTTTTTCCTAACTTAATTATTAAAGATTTTTGTTCATGTCTGAAAACATCAAGAATGGTTGACTAGTCACACTACAAGCCAAATTTTGCTGGTGTTCGCCTAGGAGTTGAAGCAGGCGTTCCAGGCTCCCTTCTACCAGGAGTTGCTATTTGACTTTTATGACTGGAGATGGCAGCTTGGACAGCCTGTTCTTTTCTAGCTTTGATTAGTTCATCGGCTCTCTTCATTTCTTCTTCCATTTCAACCATCTCATTTAAAGCTTGTTTCTTTCTTTCTACTCTAGTCTTACTAGCATCCTTAATACTATAAAACATTGGCCCCAATTCAGCCAGCCATTGTCCATCTACTGATGTCACACATTGCATGTATTCTTTAGATGTCATAACTAGTTCATGATAAACAATATAGTCTGGAGTATATCCCATTCCAAATAGAGCACTAGTAGGATGCAGATGACAGGGCATACCAGTTCTACAATTAACATATTCACCCAGTCCTTTCAATCTAGCAGCTTGGTGAAAATAAGCAGAACAAATAGATTTACGTACAATATCCCACTCATTACCACAAGAAATCAATTCCATTTTCTGTGAGTCCATGATCTCTTTTAATTGTTGTCGAACTTCTCGTACTTTTCTCATAGCTTTGATATGAATAAAATGTTCACTACACCAATTAGAAGAGTAAGCATTTCTTTTCCATTGCTGGTAAACATTAAGGTATGTTAAATGGTCACTCTCTGGAACCTGAAACTTTTCACGTGCAGAGTCTGAATCTTCTTCCCGTCCTTTAGGTCTATAAAATATGGTGGGCACTGATAACATAGATACTATTGTCAATATTTCAGCACTGCATTCCATATCTAGGGAAACAATAACCATTTTGGATAAAGCTGGATCTAATGGGAATTCTACCATTTGTCGTCCCATGGGGGTAAGAGAACCAGTATTATCTAATGCACCAAGAATCCATAATTGATACATTGAATTCATGATGTTGTCTTGTGGTGGAGGATCCATGAAGTGAAATTGTAAAAGATCCTGAACACCTAGGGACTTTAACAGCAAAACCACATTAGCTAAATTAGTTCTTTGTATTTCAGGAACAGTACAAGGTAGTAATTCATCTTTGTATTGCCTGTGTGTATAAAGTCTATAGCACTGACCAGGTCCAGTACGACCAGCACGTCCAGATCTTTGGTTAGCATTGGCCTGAGATATTGGGTATATTTGTAGAGCATCCATACCTATTTTAGGGTTGTACACTTTTAATTTACAATAACCTGCATCGATAACAAACATTATACCATCAACAGTTAATGAAGTCTCTGCAATATTTGTAGCAACAATACATTTTCTTACACCATCAGGAGCTTTCTGAAAGATTTTGGCTTGTAAATCACTTGGTAACTGAGAGTAAATAGGTAATATGGCTAGTGGTGGTGCATCATCTAGATCATCCAATCTTTCAGCTAATAATTCACAAGTAATCTCAATATCTTCTTGACCAGGCATAAATATCAACATATCACCCTCTAATCCCTGAAGATGTACTTGTAATGCCTGTTTGACAGAACAATCAACATAATCTTCCACAGGATTCTTACTGAACATAATATCTACAGGAAAAGTTCTACCAGGTATGTTAAAAATAGCAACATTCCCGAAAAATGTAGAAAATTTCGTTGCATCCATTGTAGCAGAAGTTACTATCAATTTTAAGTCCTGTCTCCTAGATACCACATCTCTCAGTAAACCAAACAAAACGTCAGTATTCAAAGATCTTTCATGAGCTTCGTCCATAATAATAGCACTATAGTGATCTAAATCTGACTCACGTAATGATTCCCTCAATAAAATACCATCAGTCATATATTTTATTATGGTATTCTCATTTGTACAGTCTTCAAAACGGATAGCATAACCTACTTCCTCTCCTAAATTTACACTCATCTCCTCTGAAACTCTTTTAGCTACTGACATGGCAGCAACTCGACGGGGTTGAGTACATCCAACCAATCCAAATTTGGTATAACCATCTTCATGAAGATATTGAGTTAACTGAGTTGTTTTACCAGATCCAGTTTCACCAACAATAATTACAACACTGTTATCACGAATAATGTTCAATAGTTCATTTCTTACAGCAAATATTGGTAAATATTTTCTCTGAGCTATCAAAGACTTCTTCTTGGCAAAATCACTCACAGCTTCAGTTTTATCTTGCATTAGATCTGCAAACTTATGGTCAGCTTTATAATCACCTTCTGGATTTTTATCTACATCTTCTTCTTTCTTCTGTACACCTAAAATATCCCCCATTCTTGTTCCAGCTAATTCCCATTGTTTTAACTGTGATTTCTTTCTTTCTTTCTGTTCACGATAAGTGCGAACAATGGCACTGCCTTTACGTGAAACAATGGCCATGTCTGATGTAGGGTCTTTGACTGGAACAACTGGTTCTGGCTGCTTTGTGAATACAATACGACCATCTAAGAAAGGTGGGACAATATTATGGACCAGAAGATGTACTCTTGCTTCATTGTCTTCTTCAAAATCTTCATCATAATCCGTTTTAGTAACAACACCACTTCTTAACATTCTGTTTGTTTCCCACATATCAATATCCTTATTAATCTGTCTTTGTCTAGCTGACATTCTCTTCTTCTTTTTGGCTTCCATATCTGCTTCTTTCTTCTTTGTATATTCTTCTGAAGTACCAGAGAATGGATTGTGATCATCATCATACCCTTCATCCATACCATACCATTCTCTATCTAGACGTTTCTGTTCAGCTTCCCAATCTAACCTATCTTCTTCTGATTTAAATCTGTCTTCTTCTTTCTCATCATCTTTTGTTTTATATGGTGTTCTCTTAGGATTATTCATCCATTTGTTGTATTTATAAGATGGTGTGGCCTTTGGGGTATCATCAACATAATTTCTAGAAGACTTGCTTGATCTCTTTGATCTTGAATGGTGACTTGACCTACTTCTCAAACTTTTATCAGAATCATGTTCAGATCCGGGTGTTAGTTGATCCCAACTTGATTTTCTAGAAGGTGTGGAATCTTCATCTTCCCAATTAGTTTGTGAAGGAGTGTCACTGGGCTTTAACTTTGGCGTACCAAGTTCATCATTATATCGTCTAGAGGGAGTTTCTTCCCAATCTTTATAGCTTCCTCCTCTATGACTAGACCTTTCAGAGCGTTCTGATCTATCACGGCTTCTGTGGCTTCTATCACCCCGGTCTCTACTCTTACTGCTTCGATAATCACCATCCCTTGATCTCCTTCCATCTCTATGCTTACTTTTATAATCTTTAGAAGAAGCATGGACTCCTCTATCTCTGTCTTTATGATGACGATAAAGCTTTTCTTTCACAGAGTCACTAACACCACCTGGATGAGAGGGTGTCTCTGAACGTGTTGTTCTGTAATGTCTCTCTTTGTAGCTTGAATGTTTCTTTGACCTACTTCTATCATCATCATTGTCATCATTTTCAACATCTTCCTCTTCTTCATCAAGATATGATTTCACTTTGGATCGTTTCTCTCTTACATCAGGGCTTTCTTGTAATTTTCTTTTCTCAGCAGCCAGTTTATCCAAACCCAGAATTGATTGTGATGGTTTAGAAAATTGAATGTTGTCTTTTTTGTTAGAGGGTCCCTTTTTCATGATAATTAAGCCACCCTTCTCATTTCCACTTGACCCTTCAAGTTTGTCAACGCACTCAACATCATTAAATTGAAATGAAGTCATGGTAGTATGATTGTCCTAATATACAAATCGTAACAGGTTATTCAGTTTATTTCGATATTTAATTCACATTTTTGTTTTGTTTTTATAGGAAGTATGTCGGAATCATTAAAATTTTCACCTTTTTCAAATAAGAAACAAAACGGAATATTAAATTGGCAAAATTGGTTAGCTTGAAATATTCCTAGTATAAGTAAACATGGTGAAATCTACCATATGTAATCAAAACTTTCCTTTTTTACGTAATAATATTGAGTTTTTCAAACTGAAATGAAATAAATTACAAAATATAAGAAGGGGATAAATTTGTACGAAGCCAACGTTTTAAGACGTTTGTAACACTTTATCTATTCGAGACTATATGAGAAGCAAGATAGAAATCATCAAACGGTCTCCGTGAAAGTTACGCTGGCGCTCTGCAACATATCACGGTAATGAACGGCGGCCATTTGACCGGACTACATCAATGTTATCACGAAATCTCGTGATTCTGGTAGTTCAAACATCAGAGACGGGTCATTCGAGGCTACAAATATTTGTAAACAAATAACTCGAAAACAAACAGATATGTATTTAAAATGATGATAAAATGCGTAAATGGTGAACAGATAGTCACTACGTAGCATTAAATGCACGAGCAGGTGTCAGAAAATTCCTCCACAGATTCTATTGCTATGAACTATATCTATGTCGCGACGTTACAAGCAAGTGGTAAAGCGTCAAAGTAAAGAGTCTCGCGCATGAAAACACAACGAAAAACACCATTCATTACCGAGACAGATTATGGTTTACGGAAACTGCCGAGGATTGCCGATTGAGAAATCATGTCTTGACAATCGAGAATTAAAAATTAAAGGGATTATCTTACATTAATTGAATAAATATTTTTCGCGATGATTTTCATCAATTATCCCCAGTTCTACACGCAAGAGTATGGAATTTATACATGTCACCTTTGCAATAAGTCGTAAGCACACACACACAAAAGTATTATTACAAAAATCATCTACTGCGATACCGGTAGTTAAAAAACTTTTTTTAATAGGCTACTTGATTAAATTGCATATAGACTACTGATGAAATTGACGTACCGGTAAAGAGAATGAATTTCTATCTCTGAAAAATCCGACAATTTGGACATGTTTCATGGGGTTCAATTTAAATAGATTGAAGATTGATCTTTCTCATTATTCGGGGTAACCCGGTATGGATGACCATATATGGGCATATTTATCTACTTTGTATGATCTGATTGGCTGATTTATGTCGTCTGCTTTATAGTAGGCTAGTATCGATACGGTCCATATCTCCATGATCAGCCTTCCGGGTGAAATTATTAATTATTACCAAATTTAATATCAATGCCATTTATAAAATAAAATACTTTATCTCCAGTTTCACCTTCATTAAACTTATTTCAAGGTTCAAGACGTTGAAGTTTAATCTTCAATAGACTGAATAGGAGTGGAGAACTGAATAAAAATCAATTGACGCATCAAGTCACCTGACCTCGAATAAGTTCACAAGGCGTTTCATCGCTAACCACCGAGGCTTTCAGACGGTCACAAGTATTTATTTTTTCACCAATTTAACTCATTCAAAATGTCTATCGGAGATAAAGATTCTTTAAGAGACGCTTACGAAGAAGTTCGATCTGATAAAACCGACACCAATTGGTAAGTGGTAATTTTTTTTTAGTGTTGTATAAAAGTTTTATTGATTGTATTTTCTCATTCGTGTCGATTAAACATGTCTGGGAACGCCCCTTCAAAAGTATTCAGGATTGGATTAGAGAAAGTTAATTAATAACTTGTAACATTGTTACACTTTTTCTTACATTGTATGCTATTACTGTTTAATAAATGTATCTCTATATTATAACTCATCAGATAACGTTTTTATTTTATAGAAACTTATTTTACACAGTATCACTATCAGTCAGGCATATACTTTGTAAAACATTGATAATAAGTTTATTAAGTTTTATGCTAAATAATATGGTTTTTTTTACAAACTATCAAAGTGAAATATTTGTAAGCCCTGCTGAAAATAGTAGGTCTAGTAGTAATTTAAATCTGATAATCTAATTAATGAAAAAAATAATGGACAAAATTCAATTCAGAAAACTTTGTCCTTCAATAGGCCTAATGCTGATAAAGTAAATGAAGGAAGACCTTATATGTATGATAATGTTATATTAATCCTATTATGAAAATGTGTATTATAAAAATTATGAATTAGCCTATATATTTGTTATAGGGCTGTATTAAAGTATGATGGTAATGATATAGTGTTAGAAGATACAGGAACTGAATTCAGTGATTTTAAAAGTCGATTTTCAGGTAAATTAACACTTATGTAGGCCTATCTTTCAGTTATATTTTCTTCCATTATTTAGTCTAACAATTTTATTTCTCATCATACTACTTATAGGATTATGAACCCTTTGAATGGTCTACTAATTAAAAATGAAGGAAGGAGACCCCACCTTTAAGTGACGGATTCAGTAGATTGATATGTTTCCTGTTATTATGAGATATTAACATTAATAATATTATTCTGTGTTATAACTGTTAAAAGTTGTGGTGTCCAACCAGGTATTTACTATGTTGAAAAACCTTATGTTTTTGGTCTGTTGTGAACCTGGAAAATGTGCTTGGTATGCTAAAAACGTAGAATTAGTTTTTGAGTATGCTAGTAAATTGATGATCTAATGAATTCATATGGTGGAGTAGATTGACCTATTTAACTCAAAAATGTATAGCCTTTGGACATCTTGAAAATTATGTTAATACTATTAATTATCCATTATTCATCATTGATTGATCAATGAAAATGATAAATGTATGCTAACTTCTTGTGATCTCGGCCAGTGCTTCTATATTATAGGAGAGAATCTTCTATAACGCCCAATATGTGTATTTTATTTAATATGTTTATAACCTAGTTAAATTCAAAGCAAAGTGGGGAGAGAATTTTAAACTGCTTAGTCAGCAATATGGGTTATACAGCCTTTTGATATTAGGTTATGAATCATTGTCCGTAAAATAATGTGATGAATCATGAGTAAACTTAATCCTATCCATTTTTATGTTTCACATAGAATTAAATCATTAAGATAGATGTTCCATCATGCATAAAATAGATTAAAGTGAAAATGAGTTGTATCAAGTAGATAACAGATAAACAATTATCTTCCTCTATCAAATATCTTAATTGGGTTTTAATTGAATCTGAATTTAGACCCTTATAGTAGAGATATAGTTTTAAAACAAAATAGAGTCAATTTTTCATTTATTTTGCCAGACAAATAAATATGCCCTTGCATAGTTCTACTATGGAAATTTGCTGTGACCTAGGCCTGTGCTTTCATTGAGATTCGTCTCAATACACCCTTGTACAACCTTAGTAAACAACAATTTTGATCAATATTTTAACATAAGTCAAAATTTTAAAAAATGTTATGCCCCTGCACCATCGGAGCTGCAAAAATTGTCCTTTTTAAGAGCAAATGTTGTGATCTACAGATTTTAATGACACTTATGTTTATAATCACCTGAGGTTAAACACTATTGAAATCAAAAGGTAAGAAAAAGGCTGTGAATAAGGATCTTCTAGTATGGAAATTATGGAATGTTTATGATAGCGCTCTTGTCAACTTATTATGATAGCCATTTCTATGAAATTATACAGTTAACTGTATTATAAATAGAACTATTTTCTGATTATTGTAGATGATGAAAGAAAATATGGGTATTTGAGAGTTGTTACTGGAGATGAATTAAGTAAAAGAAATAAATTTGTATTTATCGCTTGGTGTGGTAATGATGTTTCTGCTATGAAAAAGGCTAAGTCAGGCACAGATAAAGCTCATGTTAAACAAATAATGAGTGTAAGTACAAATATCACTCACTAAGTCCCCATTCCCTTTCCTTCAGAATTGTTTTGTTATGATAATATGTTAATGTCAGTTGTGTCTATTTTAAACTAGTGTTTTGAAATATACGTTTTAAATGTTTAACATATTTTAACAAGACTTAGAAAGTAAATAAACCAAACTGAATCAATACTGCACCTCTTATAATATCATTGTGACAAATCATCAAGGCAACTTGTACTCCTATATATTTTTATACGCCCACATGAAATGTGGAGCGTATATTGCCGTTACCCATGTCCGTCGGTCCGTCGGTCTGTCCGTCCGTCCACAATTGCTTGTTAACACTCTACAGGTCACAATTCTTTACGGATTTTAACGAAACTTGCTGAAATTGTTTATTATCACCCAAGGATGAACCCTATTGAAAATCAAAAGAATCACAAAATATTTGATTTGAATTATTGCCCTTGTTCTTTAAAACGCGTTCGATTTTGAGCTTGTTAACACTCTACAGGTCACAATTCTTTATGGATTTTGACGAAACTTGCTGAAATTGTTTATTATCACATAAGGATGAACCCTATTGAAAATCGAAAAGATCGAAAAATATTTAATATGAACTATTGCCCTTGTTCTTTGAAACGCGTTCGATTTTTAGCTTGTTAACACTCTACAAATCACAATTCTTTACGGATTTTGATGAAACTTGCTGAAATTGTTTATCATCACTCAAGGATGAACCCTATCGAAAATCAAAAGAATCGAAAAATATTTAACATGAATTATTGCCCTTGTTCTTCAAAACGCGTTTGATTTTAAGCTCGTTAACACTCTACAAGTCACAATTCTTTACTGATTTTGATTAAACTTGCTGAAATTCTTTATTATCACTCAAGGATGAACCCTATTGAAAATCAAAAGAATCGAAAAATATTTAACATGAATTATTGCCCTTGTTCTTCACAACGCGTTCGATTCTTAGCTTGTTAACACTCTACAAGTCACAATTCTTTACAGATTTTGATGAAACTTACTGAAATTTCTTATTATCACCCAAGGATGAACCCTATTGAAAATCAAAAGAATCGAAAAATATTTAATATGAATTATTGCCCTTGTTCTGTAAAACGCGTTCGATTTTTAGCTTGTTAACACTATGCAAGTCTCAATTCTTTACAGAATTTGACGAAACTTACTGAAATTGTTTATCACCCAAGGATGAACCCTATTGAAAATCAAAAGAATCAAAAAATATTTAATATAAATTATTGCCCTTGTTCTTTAAAACGCGTTGATTTTTAGTTTGTAAATACTCTAGAAAGCACAATTCTTTTTTTTTTTATTAGATTTTAATGAAACCTATTGAAATAGTTTATTACCACACGATAAACACTATCGAAAATCAAAAAAATATTTGATATGACTTATTGCCCTTCTTGTTCAAAATAGGTTTTAGTTTTTAGCTCATAAACAGAGACAGATTTTGACTAAACTTGATGAATGCTTAACCCTTGATGAAATCGAGAAAAAAATGTTTGGACGACACTTAATTTAAGTTCTGAATGAAATGTAGGCTTATGACTACAGGTTGAATATTTGATGGTTGCTATTTTCTGCCAAATGTTCTTTTTCAAACAAAGCTGCCAGTGGGCGTATATTACCTTGCCTGGTAAGCTATCTTTAGTTTATACAACTATATGGATACAAAATCATATTCCCTGCTTTTGCTAAGGCAGCAAAAAATGTCCTCATTAACTGTTTAAAATATACAATCCACCATTATGATAGCTGACACTGAAGTTATGCGAAAACTCTACATTAAAAACTGCAATTCTTAGAGTGTGTGATTTGAACAATCAATAATTTGAATCTATATGTAAAACAAACCAAGCAAAATATCATTATCATTTAGACAATACATGTAGGTATACATGTACAGATTGAACAAAAATAATATTGACTCAACACTGCTAGATATGGACAATTTTTTGAACCAATTTTTTTTTTTTGCAGAATTTTTCTATAGAATTACTAGTATCAGAACTTGAAGAATTAGAAGAAGAACAAATATTACATGAAGTGCGAAGAGCTGGTGGAGCTAATTATGGTACAGGAAAATAATGATAGTCTTAGTTAATTATTTATCACAATTTATTTATAGTCAATTTCATCTTCTCCACAAATTTCATATTCAGTATAAAATAATAAGGGTTACTGAAATTTGGGAAGAACATATACCATGTTATGACCCTTTTGACACTTAAACTACTGTTCAATAAATCTATGCAGTTGTTCAATTTTTTGTGATCTCTTGCCAAAATGGAACTCAACCAACATTTATTAGAAAACATTATATTTTTTCTATAAATGTTTTCTTCAAATAAAAACAGCCAACCTTATTGGAAATTCCCTTCAGACACAATAAACTATTTGCTGTATGACTAGTTAGAAGGTATTACAGTGGAGATGTTTGATATGATTAAATACTATGTTTAATCTGTTAACATTGTCAAGTTTAGAACAATACTCTCATTAATTCATAATTAAACTAGAAAAACTCTTAAACAATTCATTATTTCTACTGTATTATCACTCTATCATCTGAATTTGCTCAGATTTTGATAAAACCCTCGTTTAGAATTGTTATATATATATATCATGTATCTTATACTGGTTATGCTCAAAAGTGTTCATTTGTCAGAAGAATTATTTAAACTACATTCCAGAAAGTAATAGTTATATGAATTTATTTTAAATGTGTATTTTGTTCAAGAAAAGACCTAACATTGAATTGCCTATGATGCTTCATTAATATCTCCAAAGCATCAATTAGTCTGAAAATATTGACAATTTGTCTGTTAGTTCTTTTTAGTATCATTGACTATGTTAATGCTAAATATCATTTGTATATTTCATATGCTTATTGTTGATAAATTTTTGATTTGATAAGAATAATTAAAAAAAAAAACGGAAATGGTTATTACATCATGGTTTTAGTTTGAAAAAAAAATACTCCTTATTTGTATAGTATATATACCGTATATTTCCGTGTATAATGCACACTTTTTTACCCTGAAAAGTACCTGTCAAACAAGGGGTTGTCAATATGATCTCTTACAGATTATAATTCATAATTTTCAAGTTGTTTAAGATCCAAACAGTTTTAAAAAATAGCAATATCCTTGTTGATTGTAATTTTAATTATAATACATATATATACTGATATGTTGAATAAATTTTTACAGGTATTGTTTTCCCATTCCCCTGAGATATAAACCAATTGTTACGACAGGTCTTTCTTTTTGCTAATATCCCCCTACACAGGGAATTCATTAGAATATCCCTCCACTCAGAGACATTGGAGAGAATATCCCTCTACTCAAGTACATTTGAGAGATTATCCCTCAACAAGACCACCAAAGACAGTTTTTAGCCCATTTCCTCACTGTTGATAGGGTGATTAGTGACGTCCTATTCCTTTTCATTCATTTGACATCGCATCTTATGAATGGATTACGTCATTTGCGTGAAAAATGTCTCTTGCAGACAAGAAGAAAAAATATAATTTTGATTTGATTTGTTCAAATTGTGAATAACAAACACATTACATTAATAAAATAAGACAACTATACAATAATCATTTCTAAATGTAATTACAACATCAACTTCTGTTTCAATATTTTTATGTTCATATAATAAAATAAAAATTTCACCAAAAGGGACACTTCATTTTTTTGTGAGATTGTTCTTAAGAACTAGAACATATAAAACTAATTTATATTATAACCAAAAATGTAGTGTTTCTTGATTTTAGATGAAAAAAATTCCTACTGAAATAGTTTTACTTTTTGGAATGTCAAATATAAAGGTTCATCGACAATGGTGTAAATATAATCTAATCATTATAGAACAGAACAGAAATATCACAAAACATAACAAAAATGACTTTTTCAAATAGAACTGATTAAATATTTTGATCTTGTGACTGTAATGGGTCTATTAATGCACTCCTAAAATCTAGACTATGTGTATGTTGATCGTCGAGTTTTAAATTTTCAAAAAGATTTTTTTTATGGTGATATCTAATAGTAATTGCAATATAAAATAAAAACACAGTAATTTCCATTGTCAATCTCGATGAAATATTACATAAGCTCGAAAATAAAATCTTATGTTTTCATCTTTTTAGGTGATTTACTATTATTACAATCCATAACTAAATCAGGTGCTGTTAAATTTAATAATGAATTCTCTGAGTAACTACCGAATACTGTATTTAACAATGCCACACCATATCCTGTAGCTCTATCACTCTACAAAAAATACAATCAGTTCTAAATCTCATATTAAAAAAATAGTAATGGCCCTACCTAATGGCCTTGCCAGCAATTCAGTAATAGTTCCTAAGCACTCATATTCTTCTGCTTGGTTGTAATTTATTCATATAATTACTAATTTATTAATAATAATAAACTACTTTGTACTAGATGCTAACTAAACAATAGCAATATACTTACAATATAAGCAGGGGCAGCCATATCAATATGCAACCAAACACCAGGAAAATCAAATCCTATATGTGAGCCGATAAATAATCCAGCACATGATACCTGAGCATTACTTCTATCCTGTATAATATATTAATTTCTCATGTTAACATTTGTATTTAAAACTATATAAGGTCTGCCATGGTTTGAAAGAGCATGGTAGTCATCATTTTGTTTCACTCACTTTATGAAAAAGGAAGGTAAGCAGGATATGGCGTTCTGGCGTTTATTCTTACTGTTCGAATGTTTACCCGTGTGGATTTCAATAAACGACCTCACAGTATAATAAATATTAGAAATGTGGACTACAAAAAGGAGGCCCAAGTTACAAACCTATAGAGTCAGAGGTCCTTTTATTGTAACTATCCTGTTCAATTTTCAACAACAGAATAATAGTTGAAAATAACCACTTATACTTACGGCAACAGAATTTTTCATGTCAGCAATAGTACTTGAGAATTCAGTGAAATGTAGTTCTGGACAATATGGTACAGGATGTACTAAATCACCACTAAGTTGACCCGCTTTAACACAAGCTAATTCCATATCTTCATTATTAGTTAATATACCACCATGATATTTACCTATATTAAATAATATCTCAAAAATATTTAAATTCAGCACTCTTTTCTGACAAAGCCAGATTGACTAGCCAGCAGCATATATCATTCAGACAGTAAATAGCTTATGTGATATTAGTGCTCACACGAATGGTGATTTTTACCATTCGACTATTCGACAGTATCACTCGATTTGCATTCGAATATTCGACGATATTTTGCATTAAAATATCGCATTGAAAAAACGGCTATTTACAACCGAAATTTGTCGTATTCTCAGCTGCTATATGGACTTGTAACTGTTAACAACTCGATAGGGATAATAAATATCGTTTTTAAAGAGATTATTTACATTTTTGTAGCATCTGAGCCATAATTGTCAATGAATAATCCATTAAATTTTTCATTTAAAATCCTATCGTAATGAAACAAAATAAACACAGAAAAAAGATCATCGAACGTTCCTTAATCTGATTGGACAATAAAGATAGCTATTTATAACAGCAAATCAATTAACAGTATTTTTCTACTTTCGTTTTGACATGCTGGAGGAGATGGTCAAAGGTCAAAAATGTGTTCAGAATCCGTGTGCAAATCATAATATCCGGCGGTGCCATTTAACATGATTCTATACAATATACCCGGCGGATCTATGTTTCAAATCTTTTCGATGATATATCAAAGCATGTCTACATTTTATAATCATCTTTTATAACATTAAAAAACTGATTATCTACTGTTTTAAAAATGGTATAACGAAATGATAGTTAGGCCTATGAAATTCGGGGACTAACAACCTGGTCCGATTTGTCTTGTGTCAACACCGTTCAATTTGAGCTATCGGCTTTCTGTCATTTTTCGCTAACCTATCGGGATTTTTTATTGATAATAGTTCAAATCAGCAACTTTGAAGTTGAATTTTTAAACGGAATATTGTAGTTTGAAGTCATCTTGCAAGTTGTCTCGGTGTTTGGTTCATGTTTAGAACAGTATTCCAAACTTCTCTGTTCTTGTTTTTGCATTATCCGCCATTTTAGTTTGACACGGGAGCATTTGATAGCGCAATGTTATAACTTTAAACAAATTCATCAAGTTATTTATTAGATATGCGAATAATCGAATGGTAAAATCCGATTCGAATATTCGCCAAAATGGATTCGAATATTGATATTCGACTATTCGTGTGAGCACTATGTGATATTGCTCATTATACAACAAAGGAAAAATTTCTTCATAATTCCTATAAACAAATATCCAAAAGTTTTAGAATTATAACACATTTTTTTTAAAGATTTGATTACCTGTAGCAACTCCCTGTGCACCAGTTAATGTGGCCATATCAACAATAACATCTGCTTTTAAATCTAGATTAGCATAGGCTACCTTTAATAGAAATATTTGAGCCATACCCTAGATTAAATTCTTCTTTAACAAGTAAAATGTGACAATAAAAATTATATAAAACATTAAATTTAGAGATCATATGGAATTTTTTAATGGACTGAAAAGTTTTTGCTATCGTTTTATGATTATTTGACTAACAACCTGGGTACTGAGTAGTCAAATTATTGAAATAGAATTAGTTGTTATAGTATGTAAAGAACTTACACCATCACCTAACACCAGCCGGCCTTCAGCATCTGTGTTGTTTATTTCAACAGTTCTACAATATAATATACAGTATTCAGAACATCATTTTAACATCATTTTCACTACAGCTCATGTAGTACAATGTCTGACAAAAGTAGCAATTTTCTGATTTTAATTCAACAAAATGCTAAAGATAGCGGATAGTCCTGTAGCACTGTTTAAAATTTGACTTGAAGTATTGTTACAGTGGAAACATCCTCTCTCCTCTGTGTGTGTCATGATGATGTATTGAAGTTTTAAATGGGAAACGATAAAGAAAATCATTATAGATAAAGCAATATATTAAATTACATTACGAATCATAATGAACCATTTTTCAGTCATACAATCATGATGTAGGACAGGTAACATCTAACATTGATAATTCATACAGATTAATTCTAAATTGTTCACAGAAGAGAGAAATAATCAACTTACTTTCCAGAATACATATATAGTACATCATCTGGTCTACAAGCTGTAGGTCCTACAGCATTTTCAGCAAGACAAAATAGAGCATGTAAGTTTTGTTTGAACCCCATTTTAACTGCTGTCCAAAAGGCTCCTAGAATACCTGCTGCTCCACCACAATCTCTCTTCATACCACACATACCAGTCTAGATTTAAACAAAATATTTCCCTTCTAATAGTCTGATTATTAAATATACTTCACATAAAAAGAACAAGTTTAGGAGTGATATAATAAACTTAACGACTCTCAGCACTTGAGTTGATACTTCAATACATAAAAGAAATACACAATTTTCACAAAAACATCTATAATTTATTCAGATTCCAGATCAGTCAGGTGTCATTCATCTTAATGGAATTTTTCAGAAAACATTACATAAATAGAGTAAATTACCTTAGATTTGATGCATAAACCTCCAGTATCAAAAACAATACCTTTACCAACCCATGCAATAGTTTTAGTGGCACCAACAGGTTTATGACTTAATACAACTAAAGCTGGTGGATGTTCTGCTGCTTTACCCACACCATAAATACCTGTTTATTATAGACAATGTAAAGATATACATGTATCTCTAGACAGACAATATTAACATACATTACAGTTCTAGATCACTGTAAGCTCTGTATGCCAGAGTATTGATTAGCTTATTCTCACTTTTTATAAAATAATTTTGTGCAAAATTAAAACCGAACTCTGTTCTATGTTTTGAACAGTCTTGTTGTAAATTATTCTAATTATATTATATTATAATATTGTTCACGTTAATCATCCCATGAAAATGTTAATGATCGGAAAAAAAATTGGATATTACCTCCAAATTGTTTCTGATCCAAATCTTTTCCTTGTATTATTTCAGGAACAATATTCAAATCTTCAGCAACTTTTCTTATTTCCTACAATAAATTTATTAAAACTTGTAGAACTATCTCAGAATTAGAAATCAAACATTATTTGTTGACTAGGTTCAAAATATACTTAGTTTCATACTTCAAACAAAGGTGGTTATCTTAAAAATAACTGTCAACATTTTTCTTTTGTTTGTGTTTGTGAGGTACCGGGTATTGGGAGTTAGCTTCCACACTTTTCACAATTTCTCTGATACCTATAAATGGACATTGATATTTCCTGACTTTTGATCATGTTAGATTGGATTTTATCAAGTAGTACTATTTAGTAAGAAATGGGTCTATATTCACGATGTAAACTAAACTATATACTTACATTAATAAAATCATCAGTATTCATCTCAGCACATGGCATGTCAACAATCTTAGCACTAAGACGTACAGATTCACTGGCAGTGGACAAACATTTAATATCAGAATCTGTTAAAGTTTCATTTAAAATACCATTTTCTCCCACCAATATAACTTCTACTGTTATTACTCTATCAGATGAACTACATTTAGACTTGGCAGAGTAGAGTGGCAAGGTTCGAGCTATGGCACAGGCTGAGGCCAATACATCCTTCCTCTCACAAACAAGCTACAAAACATCAAAATATACTATGACAATATTGACCGTATGTCTCATTCAATCAACACAATAGGTAGGCTATTGTAAATGTGCAACAAGGAAAATTGAAAATCCAAAAGAGGTGTGTCCTTATCAAATGGACATTTTTTTTTTAATCTCACCTAATCAGTCAAATAACCTTTTTTAGAAACTAACCCACTTATTCATCCTATCAGCAGTGGATAAAATTTGACTGAGTAAGTTAGATCATAAAGTGAAGTTTATGATTCCAAAATGGGCTTGATCACTTCATTTCGACCGCACAATTCTAAAATTACATACATGTTACATAGTTTGAAACGTTCTCAACTAATGAGCTATGTAGAAATGAATTTATAATGAAAACTAAAATATTACAAACCACAATAAACTCTGATCCACCAACTAAACAACTTCTAACTATTTTACTCAATGAATGACATCTGGATGGTGTATTATGTCTACTACACTTACTAGGTAGAGCTGCTACAGTAGCATTATTTAACCAAAGTGAGCAGGTGTTAGTCAGATCTGTGACAGCCATTTTGAAAGTCTGTAAATATAACATATCTTGTAAAGATTTTGTAAAGATCTGGCATGCAGATGGTAAAAACGGAAAATATTTTGAAGATATTGGACAGCAATAGGCCCACTTCTGCATTTTTGTGTTTACAAGCAAAATGCCATTTTCAAAGCTTCATGATTTCAGGTTCTGTTCTTGCATTGAAAATTATATTCATGTCAGTTTTAAAATCATACATACTATTGATAAAGTATTCTTTAATAATAATCTAAAAAAATTCAAAATTGACTTTGTTTCATAAATATGTAAATATTCGATTTAAGTCCAATAACATCCATTTTAAGTTTCATCTAAATCGGTAGAAAACTAAGAGAGTAATATTCAAGATTTTGGGGCCAGGGTAATAACTCTGCTTTTAACGGTCGAAAATAGCTAAAATTTGAACTTGATCTTCGTTTAATGAATATTTATGTAACACATACCGGGTACTGAATTTCATTTCATTCCATCAGAAAATCTAGTTTTAAGAGCGTTTACAAGCAAATGTTGACGGACAGACAGACGGTGCCGACAATATATGTCCACGTAGAGAGATATGGGCGTATAAAAATGACACAATCTTTTCCATCCATATACAATCATCAAAGAACAATATCTTGAAAACCTTTAATAAAAAAAAGGTATTACCTCTGCATCCACTCTGGGTTCCAGTTTCACACGAACATTTTCAAAAGCAAGTTTTCCCAAATCCTTTGGTTGACCAACAATCAAAACTGGGTTATTTTGAGGATCAGACTTTGATAATGATCCAGAAAAGTTAAGGGTAGCCATATTGTTTCTATCCTGTTAATAAAAAAATAATTGTTTCAAAACAACAAAATTCTTAAAGAAATATCATGGTTTTGTCAAACATACTTTCGAATATTTGTGACCGATTTCACTTCAAAACTTATGTGGAGAGTCAGAGAGTAGCAAATAAAGCAATTTGAAATTAGCCGTATAAGCCTACATTTCATAATCGTACTGTACACAAGTAGCTTTATGCTCGAATATTATTACCTATTTTTTTCTAAATGGCAGACACATAACACTTTTATCAAAAAAGATCTCTTTTTATAGATTTTTTTTATATTGACAAGATTTAGTTTATGTAATTTTTACCTCGAATGTTATCAGTATGTCAAATGTTCAATGTATGTTGTTTTTTTATCATGACATTATTATTAGCCTATCTATGCCTATGTGTAAGCGAAAATAATGTCCAGGGGTATTTATGTCCGGAATAATGTCTTTTGACATTTCAGATCATTTCTGTGTAACTATGATAAATAGAACACGCATACTTCACTCAATGGACGCACAATACGAGTTATGCATATTGCGTACTCACAATATGTTCAAATGCCATTCAAATATATAGCAATATACAGTCAATTTTACAAGCGCAAATGGACAATTGTTTGTTTACCATATTTGTGGAACTGATTTCCGGTAAAATGTATTATATGCATTCATTTCCGGACATGCTGGTTATCAACAAGATTATCGACGAGAGGGATATGACACAAGCTTTGTAAACAACAATTCTTGCAGTTTCACTTAAAATGAATTATTTATAATGAAATGCAAGTTCCAATAGATGTATTATTAGAAAGACTATTCTATGGTACTGATTAAAATTCATATCAACAGACACAATATATGTAATTGCCTACTTTTTGTTGTATTAAATCAATTAACAAGTAATTAAGTTAAATTACTAATCACATTTTTGTATTTTTATGTTCATTGTATGTCAACAAATACATAATTTTGTCATATTGGGTTGGACAAAATTCACTAGGGTCTAATGTCCCAGACTCAATTAACTAGGGAAATTTGTCCAGATAATATTGTCTCATAATAAATTTTCCTGTCAACTGTGTTCCGGACACAATTCACTAGTTAATTTTGGCCGGGAGACAAAATTCTCTATCTATGGACATTAATCACTAGTTAAAAATGTCCATTGGACATTTTTCACTAGTGCAGACATTTCACACTGGCGGACATTGACATTGTACACTTTTACACCTACACCATACCAATCTCTCATACAGAGTTGTTCCCCTTCGGTCCAGATTTCACCTCTGTCACTGTCTGAGCGGATTCTTGTAAAACACCTTTATGCACTATATTTTGCTTTTTAAACGCTTTCCGTGTCTTTATTCCCACATTGTTTTAGTAAAAGCATGAAATATTATTTGATTTGAGATTAAATACAATTTTCAAACAGTTTAAATGTAAGGACTATATTTTTGTGTAACGCTATCTCATGTTTGAGTAATTTGTTATAGGTATTCATCCGAGAAAACGTCATTATTTAGATGACGTCATAGAGGAAAATGCAGTCTTGATGAAGTTGTCAACACAAAATAGGACTATTTTTTTGAGTAGGTGACAGAGATTGAATCTGGACTGCCAAAGCTAGGGAAGACAACTCTGTGTAAGAGATTGACACCATACATGAGGCAAAATCAATCCAATAAATTGTAATTATTATCATGTAAATTACTATTAATTTTTAAGTGTGACAGAAAGTGCTAAAACTGCCCAAGCGAGTTTATAAATTAAAGAATCACACCCCTTTTTTAAATCTAGTTCATTCAACATTTTCTACAGTGACTACACAGTACACAAACATTGAAACAATGAATTATTGAAAAAAAAAATAAGTCAAATAATTCGAAACATCATCACTAATTGTGTTATTAAATACAAATCGTTGAATGCAAACGATCATACCTACAAAACAATAGGACCTAGACCTAGGTTAATCAATATTTCAAGTGTAAACTTGATGAACAAAACTCTACAAGCCACTTTCAGCAAAACCGGAAGTGACAATGTGTAATCATTGGCTAAGTATGTAAGCGACCATTTTAGTGAACACATTTGTTAAGGATGTTAGCAGTAATAAAAAAAACATCTGCAAGCTCTCTGCATTTAAGAATCGTTTTTTTTTATGGCAGTGGATAGAGAACCGGATTCGGTTCCCGACGGCAAAATACTACGGAACCGGATATTGTTACTGATTGGCTAATCCTCACCCTAACCCTAACCCAAACCCTAAAAAACACATGTACATTGCTATCCTATCACTTCTCCCCGACCTGTGCTTTCGTAATTTCAATTTCATATTGTTATTACAACTACGATCACCTAAAAAAAAAGAAGTCGGGAACCGGATATTTAGCCACGTGATAAAATTAGCCAATCAGTTGGGAACCGGATCCGGTTCTCTATACACTTCGTTTTTTTATTATTTAATGTCCCCATGCAGCTGGTAAACCTCACTGCATAATTCTTTATCAAAGTAATTCCACTTAGGGATTTCAGTTTAGAGGGTAGCAAAAATTGAAAAATGGCGACCAATTTTGACAGCGAAAAGAATCCTAAAACGTATTCTTGTCAACATCATGCTAAAAATCTATTGAAGGCTTTAAACGAAAGTCGAAAATTACCTTCACTGTGTGACATTATTGTCCTTATCGACAAGACAGAAATTCCTGCTCAAAAGAGCGTACTATCAGCTGCAAGTCAATATTTCAGGTACATAACTAACAGATACTATACTAATAGTTATATACTATACAGTCTACAGATGGATATGTATGGTATGAATTGATGAGATTAGCCTAGTAGAGTGCATATGATAGGCAGACCCCATAGAGTTTTCCTCCTTTTTCATTTTCAACTCTAGTGCAGTATGCATGGGGATTGTTTACCTGGAATTTACCTGAAATGTTGAATACTAGGCCTCGATGTAACAAAATCAATTTTTTTTATACAATATATATAGCCTTAATTAATATAATAGCCTACAGAAGATAAGATTTGTATTCTAATAAGAGTTTTGCTTTTTGCTGTATTTTCACTTTAAAACCACAAAATTTGAGCATTTCGATTTTGTGCCCCTCTTCCCCTCCCCCCTTAAAAAATTCCTCACTACGCCACTGCTTTTGAAAGCAATACTGGTATTTATAAAGGCTTTTGTAGTTTAGATAAACTGTTAAGAAAAACATAATAAATATATTAGGCATACTTAGAGTCATTTCTTTGCATGCTTTATATTATTAGGCCTCTATACTTTTCTAATGATAATATATAAATGTATAGTACCGGTCAAGTCGTAAAAAAAATTATTTTCTAGTGAGTTTATACCAAAATCTAGCACCTTGAAGTCTTGAAGTTAATAGTTCATTAATTTCATTACACTTTTAACACCAGTATTCCTTTGTATCTTTTACATTATATACCATAATGCTAAGATCATTATATTTCAGAGCCTATTTTAGTTATGAAGTTAAAGAGTGTTTGAATACTACTGAAAGAGTACAAGTTGACCTAACACCACTGGAGATTAGTATTGCCACATTTCAAGACATTTTGGATTATATTTATACTGCTGAAATAACATTGAGTACTGACAACATTCAAGATCTGTTTCAAGCATCAGATTTATTGTTAATGTCTGATTTAAAGAATTTATGTTGTGAATATTTAGAACATTGTATTTCACCTATAAATTGTGTTGGTATAAGAGAGTTTACTGCTCGATTTTCTTCTCCTTGGGTACATTATAAAGCTACACAATATTTAGATAAAAACTTCAGGTGAGACTTTTAATTCTACGTACATCTGAAATCTTTTTATATAGAAAAAAATTGATGGATTTGTCTGAAGTAATCATTATTAAAAAACAAATCTCTTTTTTTTAATTGTGGGTGTCTTAATATGCATCTAAGTAAAGAATGTTACTGGTTTGATTGGTTCTTGGTTTGTCTTATTTTTTGAGTTGTAAATGGTCTTCAATATTGACCATGTAACAATTTATTTTTGTGAAATATGTATTAAAGGGAGGTTTTTGAATAGTTGTATGCGTAGTAGGGACACTGAGTATCAATTTGTACCAATCCAATAATTTCAATCAGATGTCTGTGATTCTACCGTATCACTTAAATTCATTATTAATCTCAAACACCTTATTATACAAGCATAATATGTGTTTTCATCAAACAATTATTTTGAATGGAACTGTAGATGTCTGACTGAAAATTTGGATGTTATCAATTGATGCTATCTGTGTCCCGAGACCTCAACAAGTTAGCAAAATCTCTTTACAATATATTTGAGAAAGTCTCATTATAAACTTATATTCATTAATCATGAAATTATATTTATTTTTGTGTAGGGAAGTGAGTAATGGTGAAGAGTTTCTAGGTTTAGATGTTGATAGTGTAAGAGAGATATTAATACGAGATGAACTAAATGTAAGGGGTGAAAGTGAGCTACCTATTGTACAGTGTATATTACAGTGGTATAGATATAGTAGACAAGACAGAGAAAATAATGTAACTGATTTATTAACAAATTGTGTAAGAGCTAGTAGATTAACTGATGACTGTTTTAATAATTTGCGCTATGAGGACAGTGGTCAATTGAATATCATTGAGTGTTTACGAAATTTACAGTCACATCTTAGAATAGATGAGCCTAGGGGGACGACTGCTGTTGTTGTTGTCTGTGGTGGTGAAGGGTATGTTTCAAGGTGAGTTTTTATACGCCCACATTGAAATGTGCTCAATCAAACTAATAATAATAGTTGAACATCCAAACCAGTCATGAAGAAGATAATGGTGATCACAGTTTAAACAAATAAACTGGATTCTAATGACAGGATACAAAGTGAGTCCAATACAAAATAAAAAAAAATGGCTTAAATGAACAAAATCCTGACAATCTCAAAAACTTTTCTAAGTAAAAATTATTTTTTAGATCTATGCTCCCTTTAAATTGTTTTTGGCTTTTACTTCTACTTTAATTATAGCTAGAATTTTTGTTAGAAGTGTTGTTGGGTAGAACCTCTGATGTCATTAGCTTGATGACGTCATAATTTTTATGACTTCATCTTAATTCATCTCTTCATTTTGTATTTTATTCCTCCCTGAGGAAGCTCTATTTTATTAGAGCGAAACGTTGGATTTTAAATGGTTTAATATGACAGTGTTTTTTTATTTTTTTTTTTTTTTTTTTTTTTTTTTTTTTTTTTTTTTTTTATTATTTTGTATTGGACTCACATTGAAATGTGGTCGTATATTGCCGTCGGTCCACAATTGGCTTGTGAACGCAATAGAGACCACAGTTTTGGTTTGATTTGAATAAAATTTGGTGTGTAGGATTATATCCATAAGATCTTGGACAAGTTCGAATTCCGGATCGATTCAACAAATATTTACGGAGTTTTACACCTAAAATGTGTTAAAAATGACTTGTGAACATGATAGAGACCACAGTTGTGGTAGGAATTTAATAAACTTTTGTGTGTAGGATAAAATCCATAAAATCTTGGACAAGTTTGTATTCCGGATCGATTCAACAAATATTTACGGGGTTTTATTAGTTATGAAATTAGATGCTTTATATTAACAAGATATTGGATGAATTCAAATCTGAACACCCATCCAACAAAAATTAAGATAGTAACATTCCTTGATATATTGACAATTTATGTAGTGTAAGTGGGCGTATATTGCTAGGCAACCACTTGTTAACATTAATGTTTTTTTAAAATCTAATTATTTCAATGACATTGTTTAAAATTGAGCCTTTTGCTTTGAAAGCTTGTTCAAATACAATTTGATTAATATAAAAAAAATTTAAAAATAATATTGGTGTATAAGAGAAAACTGTGTAAAAGGTCTGACCCCAGCCCACATCTGTACTGGCAAAAAAACCCACTGGTACTGGGTGTCATGACCTTCCCACAAAACGTTATCTTCATCATTAAAAAGAAATATATTTATGTAGATGAATCAATGGTGATTTTTTTTTTTATATTTTTAAAGGAATGAAGATACTGAAGTAGAAGTGAAGCCATGTTTCCGATGTGTTAAACTGTATAAAAATAATAGTGTAAAAGTTGGTAAATGGATTGAACTTACTCCAATGATAACTCCTAGGTCAAGTCATGGCTTAGTTGAAGTTGGTATGTATTGCAGAATTGTGTTTAAATGCTTAATATTTTGTGGTTATATCCTAATTGAAAGTGATAAATGCATACAACCAACAAGATGAGTTGACCTTTTGACAGCTGAATACTTACTTGGATGGTTGTCTCCCTCTGTCTTGGTTTATATGATTCATAACAGTTTTGAGTTGTCAAAAGGTTTAGATTTTGTATTGTCAATATGAAATGTGCTTATTTACATTACATAAAATTTGTATTTTCGTAATTAAGGAAGCTGCTATTATTTCTGACAGTTTTTGGGTATATCTCACAATTTATTTTCAATTCTAGTTTCACTATATTTTCAAAGTAAGCTGTATATATTCAAAGAAAAATAATATATTTTTTTTTCATTGTAGGTGGGCTTTTATATGCTATAGGAGGTAGAGATAACACTTGTCGTTTGTTAAATAGTGGTGAGAAATATAACCCTAAAACTAATCAGTGGACAATGATAGCTCCTATGAATCATGCTCGTGTTGGATTTGGTTTAGTGGCTATAGATCATAATATCTATGCTATTGGGGGCAGTAATGATATGACTGATCCTATGACTTCTATGGAAGTCTATAATACATTCTCTAATGAGTGGAAATCACTACCAGATTTAACTATGAAGAAAGTCTGGTCTACCTATGCAGCTGTTGATAAAAAGATTTATGTGATAGCTGGGGGAATTATTGGTAAGTTTTATGAAGCTGTGGAATGTTTTGATTCAAGAACACAAACATGGACTTCAGTATCTCCTATGAGAGAAAGAAGATGTGATGCTCGTGCTGTTGCTGTGGATGATGACATTTATGTGTTTGGTGGATTTCGCAGGATTGAATGTCCAAGTGCTATGCATTCAGGTCACAGTTTGAAATTCTGTGGAACTGAAGTTTATTCTACAACTAATGACTATTGGGTACCAATATCTAAGCGTGGTGTAGAACCAGGAATGTGTATTATGCATGATAAATCTCATGTAGAGGGAACAGTTTATGATGGAAATGAGATATTAGCTATTGGTGATTTAGATATTGGAACTGGGTCTGATTGTATTCGTGGTTACAATCGCTATGTTAATGAATGGAGAACTGTTGTACAAAATCAACCACCCAATCAAAGATGTTATCAATGCTGCTTATTGAATATACCCAATTCTACCTTTTCTAAAGTATTAAAACAACAAGCATCCACTCCTACTTAATTTCTTTCCTATGTTTCTGTTTGTTTTATTATTACCAACTATTACTACCATTGACATACTGTTTTTGAGAACCCATTCTTAATGTAAGTAAGTTCTAAATAGAACTTGTTTGCATTTATCTATAAGAAATACAACTCTTATTAAATTAAAATTCACAAACTTAGCTGATAAGAGAAATGTTCATCAGCCTTGTCATTAGTATACATATGGAATCCAATTGATCCACAAAACTAAGTAATAATCCATACATACTGATTATGGTTGAGAATCTAGATGATTTTGTTTATTGTAAGAGGTTGTATTTCTTTTATTAACAATCAATAACTGATGAATTAGATGAGTGGATTGATGAAATACTGTATGTCTGTTTTGTTAAAGGGGCACAGGCTTCATTTTCGTGGGTCGATTTTTCCAAGTCTCAGAAACAGGGACTTTTTTAGCTCAGCAATTTAGTACTGGTTATCACAACTTACCATTGAAATTTGAGTCTTCAAATCCATGTGCATCCATAATTATTAGCATTTGAAAGTTATAATGCCCTACTACACATTAGCGATACTATGCAATATATAGAAAAGTCATCTATAGAAATAGAAGGAGAAATGTCTAATTTAAGATATATTTGAAGGAAATATGCAATTTTTGTACATTTCTAGTGCTTCTGAAGGATATTTAAGTATATTCAAGACCCAAATCAACCAATAAAAATGAAGACTGGTCCCCTTTAATACTAGGTGATACTAGAGGAAAATAACTTATTTATTATGTTTATACTTTGATTATGTTTGATACTCTGTTAAAGCCCCTTTAAGCTGAATATGGTGCAGGATCTGAGTTTAACTTTCTTTCTTTTTCATTTTTCCATCACGCTTTTATAGAAAAAATCTGCCAAAATAATATTAATAACAGTTAATTTATCCAAGTTCAAGCTTTTCGATTTGATCTATTTCATGCTAAAAGAAAATCTGTTATGTACTAACTCTGCTTTTTTAACTTAAAATCCGCAATGAAAAAGTGCTATTAATTACTTTTTATCTGTTGATTAAAAAATTATTTCAAAATTGTTGTGAACTATTAACCTTACTCTTTGAGATGTTACAAAAGCAACACCTGAACCTACCTTTGCGTCAAACATAGAATTTAGAATGTCAATAACATAGTCTGGAACATTCTGTTATTTATATTTTGTGGTGAAGAGTCCCAAGTTTTACTCATGGAAAAAGGAAACTGTGCATTATTATTTTTTATTGATGTATATTTTCAAATATATTTGGATGGCAGTTTCATTTAAATGTTCGGTTTGTTCATGCTTTGTAGTGGTGTCTCTATTTAAGACTTTTTGAATTTGAAAGATTAATTTGTGGAAAGGTTTGTTTCAATACCAAACATTCCGAAAAAACATACATATATTTAATTGTGTATTCCCTTATTACAATGCCAGGACTGTCTCAAGATGAACGAAACTGCGCATTAAGAATGCTTCAATTGGGAATGGCTCAAACAGACGTCGCAAGCCATTTTGGTTTCCATTGGAACACAATCCAGTCATTGTGAATGTGTTAGAACCAGAGTAACAACGTTCGTGACTGACCAAGATCCAGACATCCAGGAATAACCATGCAATGTTATTCGACTTACATACTTCCAGACATCAAGTTTTACTGCCCGGACCATTCCGGGGATAAGACCAATCAGTTCCAGGACTGTCAGAAACCTTCTTCGAAACCCATGCACAGTTTATTTTTCCATGAGTATATATAATAACTTTTTGAAATTTGATTTTCTGGAAATGCATACTGGTTAGCAGAAATTTCAGTCTAATTAAAATCAGACCCTAATTTCGTTCGTTCGTTTTTTTTTTAAATCCGGTTTTTTAACCACTACATTTGGGTCTGAGAACGTGGCGCTTTGCCAGCCGTTCAGGTTAACTTTGACCTTACCTTGATAAACATGACCTGATAAACTAGTCTACAGCACTTAGGAATCCTAGAATGCACCTATTGTTCGCGAACAAAATCCCAGCGCAGGAGAGGGCAAAGATCTGATTGGTTAAAACAAAGGTCATTAAGGTTAGGTCAAAGTTAACCTGAACGGCTGGCAAAGCGCGACGTTCTCAGACCCAAATGTAGTGGTTAAAAAACCGGATTTAAAAAAAAAACGAACGAACGAAATTAGGGTCTGATTTTAATTAGACTGCAGAAATTTAAGCTGCCTTGACTTTCTATAATATAGGTAATAACCCTTTGTTCTTAAAATAATTTGACTTCAATGTTATAGTTTCTCATCTGAATCATGTAGAATTAATGGTTATATTCACCAGTATTTAATCTAATTAAACAGTTAGTACATACAAACCACATACATAGTGCAATCACATGCTATCTGATGTTATCAAACTTATCTGTCAAATCTGCTGATAAAATAAAAATATTATTGTTTCCCCGATTTATATCTTATCAAGCATATCCAATGTTCAATATATTTCATATTTTCATATTTCATGTTTAAAGAAGTTAAGTCAGACAATATTGTGTAATCCTTCACACACTCAAACCGATTTCCTCAATTTGCTTTCTATGTATGCATTATATATTTTGGCTGGAAAGACAGTGAAAGACCAATGAAACTAGCTTGTCATCATATTATGTATGAATAGACTGAATAGTTGACTCTAAATCTAAACTCTAACGGGCCTGCATAGTCTCAGCTGTGAAATACGAGTCTTTTTTTTTAGTTCAAACGCTGATAATTATGGATAATAATTAAACAATTTCGTTAATTAAGTACCTCGTCCAAAGCATGGATACGCGGAGTTTAAAGGCTTAAATTTCGAGGGAGAGTAATCGTGAACGTTACTATAAATACGGATTAGAATAGCTAAAAAAAAAAAAAAATTTATTGGTCGGACGGGTAGCGAACATATCCCTTTAAGGGAGCGATTAAATAGTACAGTAATCATCACATATTTTATTGATACCTCGATATGAGAAATGTGCAACATAATATGAACTTTCAAATCAAAAGGGATTAATTCTGTTTTTTGAAACCATCTAATTCCACATAGATTTCTCTCAGCCACCCAGCATATTCAGCAGACTGATCTAAACGTTCTAATAACGGACAATTTGGCAGGTAAATACCAGACGGATCTTGAAATGATACCATATTATCGGCAATTTTCTGGGCCATTATTTTATACTTCTCATTTCCAGTAGCCCTGGCCACAAGAGCGGCACCATATCCTACTTTATGTGTTTTGTAATATTTATATATATTAGGATGGCATGTATCAGCAAAATCCAAAATAGCACAAGCTGTATTTAAGAAATGTTTTTGTCCTGTGGCTAGATATAGCTTCTGAAGAAATATTGCTGGAAAACCAAGCTGGTAATATCTGTTATCAGCTTCTGATCTGACAACAGAGAAAAAGGTTCTGTCTTCTTCAGGGTAACCTTCAGAAACCAGATTTCCTGTTGAAGAATCCATTTTCATAAGGAATTCCTTATCAAGATTAGGCTGTTTGGCGACAAATTGACACAGTAACTCACCAGCTGCTTTAGCTCTTTCCCAATCTGAAAAGATGTACATGTATTACGGCTACATCATACGAAAAACTAATAGGCCTAATACTTCTGGGATTCAGGAAACGATGTGTAATATTTGCTTTATTTGTGTATTGGACAATATTCTCTCCATTTCGATCTTCCCAAACTCGTAAACTCCAGTATTTTTCTTCCGCTCCCCACATGCACACAAGAGCTAGAATAATTATCCAATTGCCTTTATCATTGTACCAAATTTACCTTTCAAAGTCTGCCATTTAGTTAAAAATAACGGCAAGTATTTGCAAGTATCTTGTCATTTCTGTCTTATATTTTAATAAGGAATAAAAGTCTTACCAGCAACAGTTAATGCTGTATATCCCAGATGGGCTGTCATAAAGGCACACATAGATTGGTCAATTCCTTTTCCACCTTTACTGCTATCGTACGCCTCTCTCCATAAAAATCCACCACGAACTGGATGAAAGAAAGTCTTAACATATTCATATGCTGGTCTTGAAATATCAAATCTTGCTGCTCTTTGTGACGCAACTACCATCCATCCATTTACGTAAGGCCAGTTATAAGCAAGGAGCCAGAGAGATGTTTTACGCTGCCATCCAGTTTTACTTTTATCAGATTCAAAATCACCATTTGGAGCAAGAAATCTACAAGAAAGTAAAAAGTATCAGGTGGATAAAACTGACATGGCACCATCATAATATGACAACTTTGAATCATCCTGGAGTTGTATGATATAGGCTCGGTATTCTGAAACCATTATTCTATCAGAAAAGACATTTGTAACTAATGAAGTGAAATCGAGATTTTATTTCAGCGTATCCATCATCATTAACCTTTTAGATTCATTAAAATAAATCATGCACATTGTACAGTTTGTAATTTTATCATAATAGAGACATCAAACCATGTACGCTTTTATTTTATGGACTATAAAGATTATAGTTTTTGCATTTTTAGAAATGTTTATTATTTTTTTTTATCTAACCTTTCTTTGATATCATCTAAAACTTTATTACAGAGTGCTTCTTGTCCACTCAATAGCAGCTGATTTGGGAGTTTATAGATCGCAGATATCTCATTCCTGGTGTCGTCTTCTGGTTGTTGGCCTTTCTCGTTTAATCTTGCAGCTAAAAACTTGACAGCTTTCAAACTTGATTCTAAGTATTCCATTTTGTTTAAATACTCTAAAATTGAAAATAAATTGGGTGGGGTTTTGCGCAACAGTCGTCTTTACTTCGTTCATTTGACTTTTGACTTCATGAAAACCTGTGCAACTTGTTCTCCTTGAGGAAATTGTTTCAACACCATCATGACAATTTGGATGGAGATAGTTGTAGGGTGTCAATAGTAGGCTGCTGCTGATTCTAGTAGTTAGAATTAGGCTGCTGTGCTCTGATATTGAATTCTAAGTTTACTTACCAGGTATATTTTCTGACCACCCTGTTGTAAAGTTGATAATAAAAGGAAAGACCTTGAGTATATCATTTATCAGTGACCTAATATTATTATCCCGGCCATAGTACAAATGTAGCTTACTATATTATCTTATCACTATATAATATCAAATATTATGCAAATGTTTTACAACCATCTGTAGTGTATGTGTACTCATTTTTCCATTACTAAGTCAAAAAATCATGGAATAGTACTAAGCACATTTGCTGATCAACTCGCCCTATAACAGACACGTCGAAGTTTAGCAATCTGCAGATCAAAGTTATCCTGCTATATAAGTTCAATATAATCCGATATATGGGAGATCAGTAGGCCTAAATGTGGAAGAATGAGATTGTTTTGTCAAAGTTAAAACCCAAAGAATATACTGAGTGAATATGATTCAGTGATTGCCAACACTGCTGCTTAGGTTCTCTTGTTGGCCCCTTAGGTGTCAACGGTTATCATTTCATTTCATTAATGCCAATGTCTAACGTTGCTGAAGGAACATGCTCTAGTGTAGGCTTACTGGGTCTAGGGGATTCGCTTCTCTAAAAATTCTGTTAAATGATTTTGATCAAAGATGTTTACAAGATGATATATCGAAATTTATTTAAAATAAAGCGGGAGAGCAAATGGGAGCGCAAGCTAGTTTTCCAGGAGGGGCACCATTGGTCACATTGCGATATTATGAACATGTATAACATCATCATAATGGAGCTCAAATAGTCAAGCTCAAAATGGGAAGCAACTCTTCAATGGCTTCTGGAAATCAGTCCGTTTCTTTATTATATAGAGCAATCACAGCCGAACGCATGAGTTAATAAATTTACTACTATAACTATGTACTTTGCGTTCATGAGTGTGTTTTTATTTCAGATTGGGTACATTTGGCTCAATTATTTTGCTTATTGAAAAAACTAGTAGACAAATTTGTAATGTATTATAGAGAAGGTGTGTACTGTTGGTTTGGGAGTTTCCTAACCCCTCTCTTAAAATTTCATATTTATAAGTATTGTTAAAAATCACCATTTTCGATTCAGCCTGTGTTCGTGGTTTTAAAATTCAATATATGGGCAAAATTACCATATTACTATATAAAATGTTAAATCTCATCAAACCTACCTCACCACCAAGGGTTTGACGAGTTAATCCCAATATAACAAGTATGTTACTATTTAATCATAGTAAATGTTGAAACGTTGTGTGTAATAAAACTAAGGAGTAGTATATCATAAAATTGTGTTCCGTTATTTGATATTTAATCATTATATTAGTAGGAGTATATTATCCAAACCTTGAAAAAGGGATTAAGTTAAGTCGTTGAATAACTTGAGTGGCAATATTTCGGTTATATTTTGATGCCTTCGAGAGTTACTCCCTGAAAACCTATATAACTACAGCGACCAGTTATAGCAACTTTTATTATGGGTTTCTGGTTAAATATAAGATATCTTACAGTTCTATGATGCTTAGTCAGATAAAACCTGCCGTTGACCAAAGTGCGTTGAGCGGGTATATGATGCTATGTAACACGTGTTTCTTTCATTTTTATTCTCAGGTTTATTTACATAATTGGGTGACTAGATGAAAAAGAACTTTGCATGGACGATTTTAATTAAGATCACTAAACGCTGTCAGACATAAATGCAGTATCATATTATTTCGCATCCCTGTCAATTGGACTTTTTCATGAAAAACTTGTTAGATATCATACAATTGTTTGTTTACTTTTCACTAGAAAAACTCACACGTAAGTAAGTACTATAACGATGTGTGATTAAACATATTATAGAAGGCTTGATGTAGAATTAAATTAGTAAACATTATAAAAAATAACGTCATGAAATTGTATCACGTGATGTGTTGAGATGTGTTGGTAAAATGAGTCTAACTGGAGTAAGATATGGAGGATTTTCTGACGTAGTCGATATCGTCGCTATAATATAGGCCTTTACTATGATGTACAGTAATAATTACTTCTACCATTATTGTTATTATGGATATATCGTATTGTAAATCTGATTTCGGATGTGATGTAAATTAGTCCTCTGTTTCCTGTGAAAAACGGAAAACTTAGTTATTTCCTTGTCGTCTGCTAACTAACGGAATATTTCTGTAGCAGTAAACCTGAAGATCAACGGATTCAAAATGGCCACTCTGCCAGATGCGTGTGTGTCGAGCAGTTCCACAGACCCAGCGTCATTGCCAGGAACCCCGACTCATTTTACTTCATCCACATTATCCATCAAATCCATGGGACCTAAATGTAAACTGTTAAGTGAAGGGGACATTCAAGTGTGTCGTTTAAACCACACTCGAACTATTGTGAGTAAAATTATGAACTCCAAATATTTACGGAGATGGGAAAGTCATCACATTATTTTGGATCATAATGTCATTCGTTCACAAACGGTTAGTATAAATTGAATTTTTTCTTCAAAATTTAGGCCATAAATTTAGATGACCTAGATCTGTAATTATATTGGAAATGCTTATCATTGTACCAAAGCTAACAGTATTTACCTTATGACGTAACCCGTAATGATAGAAAATGTCAGAAAGTGTGAGATTATAAGGTTGCCTGCAACATTGTTGAACAAAGTTTTAAAATTGAACATTTCCTGCTGTTAATGGATGTATATTTTATCTGATGGTTTTATTTGTAAAGTTATAGTCTTACCATACCAGATCAGTGTCCAAGTGCCAACAAAAACCCTTAAAAAGGATACTATTTTGACAGATTCTTTCTTTCTTTTTCTAATCCAATTGGTCCTCAAATATCTAGTTACTATGTGGGTACATGTATTTGAAACATAGAAGAAACTCTTTGAGTTTAGCCATGTGTAATTTTGAGATGCTAAGACTATTTATTGGTACCTTCTGTCCAATATTGAACATTTGAATTTTTTAGGCATACAGTGATACAGTTAACTTTCTTTCATGTTTTGGAGTTGAAACAAAAATTTTATATAGATGCTGACAGAGAATATCTATAAATTTAATTTTATAAGGCTAATTCTAAACTTGAGATGAATGTAAAACTTGTGATAAATATATGTAATTGAGGTTAAATGTAAAACTTCTGATAAATATATGATTAAGAATAAATATAAAACGTGATACATGTAAAATTACGGATAAATGTATCAGTCTGGATAAATGTATCAGTCTGGATATTGCGAAACTTTGTAAAAGGCTAATGTATGAGGTTTAACAAAAATATTTTAAGAAAATATAAATTCTGTTACTCTTGCAGACATTTTCCAAACCAAATGAAAGATGAGATTATACATAATCAATCTTTATTGACTGATATAGTCGGATATCTAAGACCAAAAGAAGTAGGTCACAAAGACACAATTATGTACCACAGAGCTAAGAAGTATATGTTTGAATGTTGTAATAGTGTAGGTGATTGGAATGGCAATCTGAAAGGGAGTAGATCAGGCCTTCTCAATTAATTTTTTTTAGGGCCAAATGCATTTCATGAATTATAACGATCAATTTGAAGCTTTGCTTAGAATTTTTTTTTATTTACAGTTTTAGCACTAATTTTGCATCATTGAATTGTTTTGATACGCCCACATTATAATGTGGTCAAATATATTTTTGTCACCCCAATCTGTTCTTCAGTCCGTCATCGAGACTAAAGTTTTCATCTGATTTGAATAAAATATGGTGTGATCATTTATATTGATGTGATCTTGGACAGGCACGTAGCCAGGAATTTCCAAGGGGGGGTTTTATGGACTCGCAAAGCAATCAAACTCAACTTTAACAGTTACAATTCAAACAGATTGTCTACTTTAACAGTGTTTATTTGTTTTCAAGGGTGGGGGGGGGGGGGGGGCGGGGGGGTTGCATCCCCCCGAACCTCCCTGGCTATATTGGACAAGTCAGACTTTGACGATTTTTTGATGAACAGATTTTTATTAGTTATTACCCTTGATTTAGTCCTTTATCAATTTTTTTTTTGTCAATTGGATTTGACAGACCTCCATAGGAGAAACAATATTTTTCAGATATTCAAAGAATAGTTAATATATACAACGATTAATTAGTATGGCTACAGAAATGCAAATTTATTTTCTTTCTTTCCTATTTTGATTTGCATTATAAATGTTATTTTATATTCCAGCCCACTGGATTTATGGAATTAAGTGTACCATATTCAAGCATAGAAGATGTACATGTTGTGTCTCGGTGGGATGCTGGCCAAAAATTCTGCATACGGATAACTATACAAGATGGTTCGCTTTTATTACAGGTATGAATTAAATTTCTTGTTTGATCAGGATTTATTGTTCCTTGTGTATGTCGTCTATATTAGTAATGGCAGACTGATTCAAAGCTTTTAACCAATTATGTCATGTTAACTTCAATGTTTATAAAAGACAGATTGAAGCATACTGTTTATAAAACTTATTTTATGAAAAATAATATTTTGTTAGGTGTAATTTGATTTTAGTACTCTTATTTGATGATCTGATGTGACTATTTTTTTTATTCTTAAATGAGAGTCAACATCTTTCACAATGTTCACAATGTGTCCAGACTACTCAGAGGAACTTTATCTACAGACTAAGGCACATGACTTGAATGGCTCTTGCCACGGTGAGGATCAGATCTATTTACCATGAGGAATACCATAATATTTGAAGAGTAAAACCTCTCACAATTTTCTGTAAATAGCAAAACCTTAAATATTATTAAACTTGATATATAAATCTACTGTTTGATACTAGCCTTACTTCATTGGATGATTGTAAGAATGTACTAGCATGTTAAACTTTGTTGAGTGTCAATTGAATCTACCCGTTTTGTTTGCTTTCACATAAATCGTCAAAATTATTTGTTCATGTTCAAACCGGCAGAGATTTTTTAAGACTAATGGTGAAATGGTCAATAACTTCTTTACCATTGATGGAAATATTGCAAAATCTTGTCATCAATTTTCCAATGTGATGCACAAACTCTTTATATATAACTATTCTTACTTAATATTTAATAAATTGATTTAAAATGACATGGTTGATCAAATCTTTTCATTGAGAAATTAAAAATCTTTATGTCATTTTTAGATGTAATTAGAAACTGAAAACATATTGCTGTAGGTGCCAATATTAAATCCTGTTTTGTGTCAAGAAGTTTTTTCTGACATTTACTTGTATCATCACTAATCACCTCGAGCAACTTCTGTTATCTGAAGTATTTAAGGTAGGAAGAGCTATACATGAATTATTGAACCATTCTCAACTCAACCAAATATTCAATAATGGGTTTTTAAACATTGCTTTGGGATTTTATATAGAAAATGCGTTAATTTTGTTCTTGCTCAGTACTTGAATAGCCTGTTGAAGAATTGATTGTAAATTACTGAACTAAATAAACTAAAAACGGGTGAAAAATAAAGTATTATGTTTTAACATTTAATGGAAATAGAAATAATGCCAAAAGCTAATAAACTAGTAGGAAAATCCTTTGATAGATTTAAAAAAAAAAAACAGAAAGAAGATCATTAATCCTTTTTAGAATATTTCTGTCAGAAAGGAGAATTGTTAATCTTCATGAATAATCTCTGTTTGTTGCATTTAGGTCATTTAGGTTTAATTTTCCTTAGAACATGATTCAATAGGGATTTAAAATGATTATTATTTCCATATTTAGTAGAGTGTTTGTTTTGCAGTAAGAAAGAAATGCGGTGAAAGATTCTTTATTTTTATACTGGCAAGCTATTGTTAGAAATTACTCAAATTTGTTTGATTTTTATACATCATATGCATATCATCATATGGTTATGTGAAATTATGCTTTTATACAGTATCAGTTTAACATCCATGTTTGATAATGTGGCTATGTTTTTCATATATTTTAAACATGAACTCTTCTTAAAGAAGTCAACTGCTTTTATCAAAAAATGGTACTGAATAGTGAATAAATTCCATATGAAAGGGTTTCAAGGCATGTTGAATGCTTCACCATTCTTTTAAGCCTGTTCTAAGAATTATTCTGAGGCCAACTCCAGGTCAGCCAGAATTGGAAAGATTTACAGAATGCTTGCCTGTTACACAAAATTCATCTGTTCTTTTTTGAAAACCATTCTGAACATTTTTGTAGGTGGGAATATATTTTTATCTTAAAGTTAAATATGAAGTAATTTTGTCATAATACAATTTGGTTTGGTGTGTTTGAAGGAAACAAAATTGATATCCTTGTTATAAAGTTACCTAAAAGTTTCAGGTTTTTGTCAAAATTTTAAGAGTTTAATAAGGTCTATCTATATCACTAATAAGTAATGTTCTGTGACAAGTACATGTTCTAATCAGATTGAAGCTGCATTTGATATTAGCTTCCATTAGTAAACATCAATATCTTCCACTACATTAGACAAGTTCAAGTTAACAGGAAAATCACAAATCCATATTAAAGGCGATATCTGTCCATTATAATGGTGTTAATGGTGTCTACATCCTTCGAAGACATAATGTGATTTAAACAACTCTTATTTTGTCTCTTGAAACTTGTTCTTGATTAAAATCTCAAGTTTCTAAGGCTGTTAGTAAAATATAACTTATTTTTCTAGAATAAGGAAGCTACTATAAAGAAAAATATTTGCCTCAATAGTGATCTACAGAGTAGTCTATAGGCTTAGTTAGAACAAATCTATATCATTAAGTTAAAATAGGAAGAATCTGGAAACAAGCCCTGCTATTCAAATACAGACTGACATTTAAACATTACCATTATGTGATAAATTAGTCAATAATTTATAAGCCAATTAGTCAATTAGCTAATTATACTAGTCCTTTTGAAGTATCTGTTCAGTATTAAATTCTATAAATGATTCTGAAAGTGTTTAGTCAAAGAGACAAATAAAGCTTGTTTATTATGACAGAACACTTCTGGAAGGCTCACATAGAATCTTTTACAATGATAGTCCCAATAAATATGCAAAATTTTGTCTTCTTTGTTTTTGTTTGGGTGCTATAATGAATTTACTTGATGGGCCTAAAATTTATCTCAGTAACTGGTATCTAATAAAATTTTATCATTTAGGACCTAAATGATAAAATTATATTAGATACCAATACTGAGATAAATAACAAGTGATGTGCCTTTGATATTCAAATATCTACATGTATTTTGATGACACTTTCATCTTTATTCTTATAACAATGCAAAGAGTAGCCTAAATAAACAGAATTTACTTTAGAAAAATGTACCAAAAGTTATATTGGTTGTGTAATATTACAAATAGTTGATAAAACTGAAGCATACTAAGAACACAAAAAGTCTGACCTTCAACTCTTAACATATAATAAAACTTCTCTGAAGAATAGGTCATCAAATTGCAGGCAATGAATAAAGCTTTTTGTGCTACATTATAATAAAAATGTTTTCACTCAAAAAAAGTAAACAATTTTAGATTACCTATACTTGTCTTTTCATAAATTTTCTTCACACAATCTCTAAAACAAATTTCCATGTGACCAATTTTATTGCCACACATTATCAGTGACCATTTAACTGATACACTGTAATTCAAAATTGTTTGAAGATATTACTTACATTCCCTTGATGGGACAAAGTTTGATCAACAAAAAGAAGGGAGAAATTTGTGTGTGATCTGTGGCGATTTATATGATTGCAGACTGTTATTCTATAGGCCTGCATTTAGATTTACATTTATCTTTTTCAGGCCAACAATTCCTACCTTAGAGACCAGTGGTTATATTCTGTTCAATGGAAGGTGAGATTCTTTATACATTCACAATTTACATTTATTTCATCATAATAACTGTGTTTTCATAGATGAGATTTGAGGGTGTTTCCCTGTTGCAAGGCATGAAATAAGCCTCCAGACACAAACATTTTCCCGTAAAATTTCGGCTTATGTCTGGTACAATCTCATTTGAGCTGGACATTTTGTCTGTTACAAATGTATGAAAGTTGTATTTTATTTCTTGGGGACACTGTTAGCATTAATATGCGCCATTGCAATTATCAATTAAACTTTAGCAGATCTTCTTAAACTCAGTGTTTGATTCGTCACACCCGCAAAATATGAAGCCCCACATGGCGTGAAGTGGATTGCAGGAACCTCTGATTAAAAAATGGACTGGTGCAGGATGCTAAAATTCAAAAAAACCTCCTTACAATCTGTTTAAAATGAAAGGTTTCTGTTTCCTACAGCTGTCTGAAATGTTGACTGCTTGTAAAACCACATAAAATCTCAGATCTAGAAAATTATATTTTTCAACCTCACTACGGCTCATGATCCATAACACAAAGCCAGCTTGTTGATCTCTTCACAGAAATATATTGATGACTCCATTTATGTGTCAACATTGCTGAAGTCATTAACTATCATTTACTAATGGATGGATTGAGCCAATGTTTACAGTCATTATTATCTCAGCCAAGTTGTTTTTGTTAATTCGTGGCTTTAGGCCATATTACATGAAATCTCACCATCAAAAGAGTTAAATGTCATGGGTTCCCTTCTGATGTAATACAAAATACAAGATTTAGGACTTGAATATATGTAATAACCTCCAGAAGTACTAGAACTGCCCTTCCATTATACCCCTAGCTAAACATTTATAATTCATTTTCTGTATATTTTTTTTATGTAAAGCAAAGTCACACTATTTGCTGTCTTTTTGTTTTCAAGTGAAAATATTCAAGTGAGGTGCTCATAGCCGTAGGGGCCCACGACTCAACAGGGGGGCAGACTGACAAATTGCCCGAATTTAAATTATATTTTGCCCAATTTCTTGAATTTTTTGCCCGAAAACATAATATTTAGGGTGGCAGCTGCCCCCCTGTCTCCTACGGCTATGGAGGTGCTAATAAGAAAGATGATCACCATCTTATGTAGCTTAAGATAAATTGTAATTGACAATTTCAACCAAACAAAAGACTTGTCTCAAAATCATTGAAATTTCAAACATTAATACAAAATTGAATGGCATTTTTATAACAAAGTTTTATTTAGAGTTTTCTAACCCTACTACAATTATAAAATTTTATACTTAGATGAAAAACATCAACTAGATTCTTATAGATTGCTATTATTTCATTAGTTATCTTAAAATTCTGAATTTATTATTCCTTTAAAACACAAATATTTAGAATCGGACTTCAGAGACTATTAGAGGATATCATTTATTAACTGAAGGAAGTGAATAAATTTTATATTTTCTAGTGTGGTATTTAGGACATATTATTATATTTATCTTGGTCATTGCTTATTACTAGTATTTAACTACAGGTCATATATTTCTCAGCCAAAAGTACAATACATGGATAGTCAATAAGGAAAGCTGTAAGGTTAATTTAATCAAGCATCTTGACAAGTTCGTTAATAACAATTGATTAGGCATAATGACGTCCTTGTGGTAGAACAGCTTATATAGGCCAGTAGAATTAGTCTGTTGGCAATGATAATAACAAGTTACTCATACTAATCTTAACTAATAAGATTTACTCAGCTTCTTAGCTCTTATATATCTCCAGTAATGGTGAAGTATGGTTGCCTGTAGGCTAAATACTGCTTGATAGTGGCAGGAAATTTGTCTGATGACAATATTAAATTCATTACCATACTTCACCTTATGTCTGTAAAATCATTAGTGATATTACTTCTCTAAATTCTATAGGTTTGATATATACTGATTGTAATGTTCATACATTTAAATAATATGCATCAGGTCAATGTAACTTGATAAATGTAAGTGGTTGTATGGTTTATTGAAGCTTACAATATTGGTCAGATTTAGATAAACCTGAATCTTCACTAAATCAGTTGATGCAGCTTTGGATAATTGTATCTTAGTTTCTGTCAAAAGAATTTTTTAAGATTATCTAATCAGTAATAATGTTGTAATTTCAAATCCATGTAAATTGACAAAAAATTATCTTTGTTTGAAATTCAATACTTTGGAATGCTGCAAGTTGTAGAAACGGCTTAATTTTGACTGTTCAGTCTTATACCTTCCCAATATTTCATATTAGACCTTATAAAAGGACATACATTGTACAGTTATCAAGTACTGTATATTTTTTAGACAAAGGATAAGCTAGTTAACCAAAAAACAATAAAGAAATTATTTGAAGGTTGCGAATATCATATAGTGCAAGTATGTCTGAAGACTTAACCAAGGGGTTGCATATGTTCAAGGCCATAATCAACCCCCAAAATGATTGTTCATAGCTCAGTTTAAATATTTGTTGCTTTGAAATAAATGAGGCAAAAGAAATATACAAGACACAAAGTCTGATTGATCGAATAGATGGTGAATGTGGGCTGAGAGTGATTAGCAATTGAACCCACTTCTTAATCACATAAATTGTATTTTATGATCAAATTTACTTAAAACTAAAAACTTTTGTGTTTTTTTTTGCAATTCCAATAAAACTTTTTAAAACGTCACCGACAGTGATCTACAGGAACTACTATTGATATCAATGCAGATCACAGTCAGTTATGTGGATAAACCATAATTAAGAAGGATAAGAGAATAAACCATAAATGTAGCACATGCATGAACTGGAAAGGCCGAAATGGCTACACACAAATTCCAACTTGCATTCGGATGTACACAAAATGATTATCTTCAATAATTTTGTTTGTCAAATTTGAGCCATTGCTTATTGGATGAATTAGTGGGTTAGGTTTTAAAAAAGTTGAATATCTATTCTCTTAATGAATAAGTGAGCCATTTAACAGAAGACCAATGCTGATTGGATGAAAAAGTGGGATAGTTTATAAGAGTTACAGGTATATTGAAAGAAAATAAGTCAAAATATTGAATGACACGTAACTTGGAATCATTTAGATTCAATGGGTCCAGCACTTTAAACATAACGTTATTATTACAATCACATTTATCATGATGAACTAGGTACATTAGATTGTCTTTCAGGTTATATTTCAGTTTTTATCCTTTATATATCAATAAAAACAGGTCTTAAATCAATTAGAATTTATTTTATTATAGCGTTGATCTATAATGACAGAATGTAGTTTTTATATTTCATCAAACTAAACACGATCAGAAATACTAGAGTTCAACATAAAACATCTTTATTATACACATTGATATTATATTATTGGATGCTAATAGTCACATAGTTGTGTTGTTTTTTATCTGATGTCTGAGTTTACAGTTGAAATAATATGTCAATAAAGAGTTAGATTTGCTTCTCAAAAATTTGTAACATTATTGAACTTGCTGTATGTAAAGAGTTCACAGAAATCGCACCATCTTACCTTTCATTTATTTACATATTGATGTGTTGTTTCATTATGGTTTCAAATAAAAGTTAAATTGTATTTTAACATCAAGTGTTTGAATATATGCATTAGTATGTATCTTTATGTTAGAGTAGGCTTACAGATTTCATGGTTAAAAGTAAATAAAATGGCTCTATACAGATAATCCCAAAGAACCCAGTCTCTGACTTTGCACCAACCAGTAGCCATTGGAGAAATTCCCTAATTAGAATATTTTGTCAAACCCAGAAAAACATCCTGCTTAAGCCCAACACAGACGAGGAACATTTCTGTCGACGAACAGAAACATCGGACAAATATTTTTGTTTTCTGTTATCCGCAGACGACGAACATAACCCTGCAGATGAACGAAATTTTAGTTCGAACAATACGCCAGCACCACGGATAATCACATGACCTCTAAATAGCTCCGTCCATTTTGAGTGTCATGTGGTCTGGCTTCGATCGCTGATTGGACTTTCGTCAATGAATGTTCGGGGCTAATGTTCGTCGTTAACGCAGACGGCGAACAATGAATTGTTCGGGAGACGAACAATTTTAAAAAATCACACACGTTTGATTTCACAAACAATTCTCGCGAACATTTTTGTTCGTGTTTCTGTAATCCGCAGACGATGAAAAAAATGATCGAAACGATTTTTTTACAATTGTTGGCCTAAAATGTTCCTCGTCTGCGATTGGGCGGTTGTGAATATTTTGTGACAGACAGATAGTTATTTGATCTTTATTTGTCTGGTTAATTATAACTAATATTTGCGACCTGTTTTTTTAACATTCTGCTTATTTTCAAGTTAATAATTACACATTATCCAAATCTACATATTAGTCTCATCCTTGATAGATACTTAAAAGAAACTTCCTGCTACTGGCAAAAGTCTAAGTCAAGAAAATGTACTTAATTATTGGGATTATAATGATAATTATAGTGATTTTTATGCCACTGAGACTTGATATCTCCTTGAGAGAGAAGAGAATTCATAACAAATGCTTGTGTTGGGTTGATATGAGGATAGAATTCCTTAAAAATAGCAAGTGATGAATTTAGAACTTTATTTTAAAAAAAAGTTTTATTGTTACTTTCAAATTTTACTCATCACATTTTCTGGAAGATAAAGTCTACTGCCGATAAACACAAAAGTCCCCTTTCCACAAGTTATACATAATGTTTCTGTTATTTTGGTATTTTTAATGACATGTGAGCAGTGCATTGTGATGTAAACATGTTGTTTTTTGAAGCTAAAATAAAACCTATAATGATGAGATGATGTCATGCTAAACTGTTAATCTATAAATTGTTAATTATCACTATTTTATATTACCCTATTATATACCTCTCTTTTATCTTCACCTTATATTATTTATTCATCACTAAAATCAATTAATATCACAAGCTTTTAGCTATTGAGTATAACCAATATCAACTATAGCTTGGAGAATTTATTGGAAAATAGCTATTATAGTAGTTTATTAACAATTTCGCTTTATCTATTAATACTATCTGTAATTTTCCAGTTAAATCTATTTAATAAACAATAAATACAGCTCATACAGCGAAGGATAATAAAAGCTAGCGTGTGAAAAAACATGTGAAATTTATGCTTTGCTTCTACAACTTTTCTCTGTCTACTGGTACCACATTATATTCAGATAAGACAATATAGATCACTATAATATTCAAACAATACATAAAAAGCCAATGAAAATATTCAGATAAGACAATATAGATCTTTATCATATTCAAGCAAGACAATATGGACCAATAGAATATTCAAACAAGACAATATTGACCAATAAAATATTCATACTCAACAATATAGATCACTAAAATATTCAGCAAGACAATATTAACCATTAAAATATTCAGACAAGACAATATAAACCATTGAAATATTCAGACAAGACATTATAGATCACTAAAATACTCAGATAAGATAAACATCAAACCCATAAAATTAAGGCAAGACAATGAAGATCACTTATATATTCAGATAAGACAATATAGATCACTAAAATATTCAGACAAGACAATATAGATCTTTATCATATTCAAGCAAGACAATATGGACCAATAGAATATTCAAACAAGACAATATTGACCAATAAAATATTCAGACTAAACAATATAGACCACTAAAATAATTATGCAAGGCTATACATCACTAAAATATTCAGTCAAGACAATCTAATTCACTAGAATATTCAGATAAGACAATATAAACCTCCAAAGTATTCAGATATGACAATATAAACCACTAAAAAAAAGGCAATTAAGACCACTATCATATTCAAAAAACATAATACATATACAACAATCTTGGAATTAAGCTACAAACAATCCTGTGAAGAAAGTGTAAGAAACACAACTAATATCGCAAAGAAACTGGTTGATTTATTTATTTATTTTTTTATTGTAGAGGCACATGTATAAATATGAAAAATTATTAAAGAATGCCAGAAGACCTGAAGTTTTAGTGAAAGAAATAAAGGTAAGACAGTTTTTAATATTGAAGACTTTTAGATCCACTTGGACAAAACCAGGTGACTGAACTATGAAACAGAATGTGCTCAATTGAAGGCAAAGTTGGAAACAAATTTAATACAAAAAATATTATGGAAATGACATTAGTTTTTTGCGTGGCAAATCTATCGATTTGTCACGCTTTGTTTTCGTTATGATTATTTATTTTTTTTTTTTTTTTTTTTCCAAATTCTGGTCAGCGTCTGTAGAGAAAACTGAAAATGCTATAGAAATTCTGGTTTCATCAGCTAGTTTCACTCGAGGGAAATTTTCCCTTAAATATAAAACGGCACATTTTTGCGGAGCCAGAAGTGGGCTATTACATAATGTGCAATATCTTTTCATCGAGTCTGTAGGACTTATTTATGAACCGATTTACCTGAAATTTCCTTTATTACGTTAATTGTTAAAAGAGATATCTGGTGCATTTTCAAAATTTTCAATTTTTAAATATTTTTGTAAAAAAAATTTGAAACCAAAATTTTCAAAAAAAATCAAAATTTTTTTCTCAGCCGCTAATTATCCGATTGATCTGAAATTCACAGGACATAAACAGAATGTCGATACAAATAATACAAGATAATTAAAATATTTCTATCACTTCCGGTTTTGGCGTGAAGACTTCCGGTTTTTCAAAATTACGTCTGGCGATCCCACTTCCGGTGTAAATTTCAGATGTTGGCTAAAACCATATATATTGTATGTCAGGCATAATTAGAAGGTACTTAGCAGAAAAAATCCAAACCGGAAGTGACACATAAGCTGTCGTCACAGACTGACACATTTCAGCAAAAAATTAATTAGTCCTCCATTTTTTATCCGATTTTTATGATTTTGATGTCTATCAAAACATTGTAACTTTATCTAAAACTTGTAGGCACAGAATTTTGAATTTCGAATTTGAAGTGTTTTTATTTTGGTTTTAATTTTTTGAAAATTCAAAAGGCCATGCCATGTGACCTTGACCTTCAATGACCCTGAAATTTTCAATGTAGAATGTCCTTGACCTGAGCTATCCATAGGTGATTTGATTTTAGTTGAAAAATATTAACTTTCGGTTTTATAGACATTCAAAAATTGACATTTTTGACAACTTTGGACGGCTGTATCACCTTCTCTAATTAACACAAAGAATTAATCATTTCAATTTTGTAATGCTGATTTAATTATCTTTTTAACGATATATGACGATAATACCTTAGAATATGTTTTCAAAATATTAAGTTTTTTTTTCGACTGAGATTTCTAACTTACAATGTAATTATCTAATAGCAATATGGTGTGTATAGTCAGTATGTACTAAATTTTCTCTTTTCAACGACATATGACACGAGCAGTTTAATACAAAATCCATTAAAGTGAAAATAGGCATAGAGTACCCCTTTTCTGAGAAAAAATAGCAATAGAGAGGATTAAAATGATTGACAAGGGTTATAGCTGGTTATATAATATAGTAATAAAATCACTGACATGAACTTTTCACATGGAGGTGTGAAGTATTTTAGGTCATAAACAGATTAATCTGATTATGTAATCTTTTAACACTCTAAAAAGTATATAAAATTTATTCATTTTTTTTGTAAAATTTTCACTGATATTAATTTTACATACAATCATTTAGAGCAGTGAATTTTTGATACATTAACCTGTTCGAATTTTTTCTCTACCATTGACAGAGCTCTTTGTACAAGATACACACCAATTTTCTTTTTGTCGTCTGCTAAGGTTATTAAAGGTCATAAACAAATTAGTCAGACTACATAATCTTTTAACTCTAGGGCTGGACTCTAGCAGACAGCAATTAAAACTGTTTACGCGTCTGCGCTAATCCTTTGCAATAAAAAGTAAGTGCTCAAACTGTTTTTTATCGTCTGCCAAGATTATTATAGGTCAAAAATAAATTAATCTCATTACAAATTGTTATAACTTTATAAAAATTAACATGTTTTTTCGAGTGTTTGCTATATTTGATATAATATCAGATTTTTTCTTATTTTGAGGGTGATTCTTGCCCACGGCACTTAATTGACTAACATACATCAATTCAACTGGCTACTGACTGATCCAATCCATTGAAACAAAAGACAGTATTTCAACTCGGCATTAAAAGAAAATATTGACGTTTACACAGTTCGAATGTTGGGGAAGAGGGTATATCCCCTATACAAAATGACCCCTAGTCAAAATGGCCATAACAGTTAAATTTGGTCAAAATGGCCGTTCACCATGGCCCCTATTTTAGTCAAAATGGACTGGTCACCATGGCCCATATTTTGGTCGAAATGGAAAATCTAGCAGACAGCAATAAATTATTTAACTGGCAACGCGTCTGCGCTAATCCGTTGCAATAAAAAGTAAATGTTTAATCTTGCCATAGTCAATTGGACCCCTATCCAAATTGGTCCCTAGTCAAAATGGCCAACTAATTCATTGGTCAAAATGGCCAAACTGAGAAAAAAAGGATATAGAGAGGATTAAAATGATTGACAGGTTTTATACTATGAACTTTTAACCTTGGCATTGTGCCAGAGAAGACATTAATCTGATTATGCAATTTTTTAACCCTCAAAAAATTTATTTATTTATTTTGCAAAACATTTACGAACTAATTTTTAACATACCTAGAATTAAAGAAGTGATTTTGCAATTTAATTTACAGTTGGATTTTTTTTTTTATATCTTAATTAGACCTCAAACTACGAATGCCTCATCTTTGTCATAAAGACTGCAGATTTAAAGTTGTTGACAGGTGTTAAGACAAGTTATGCAACATTGAACATCAACACTGTTGACCTGAACTTTTCACCGCAGGCCATAAACAGATTAATCTGATTATGTAATCTTCTTCTCCTTTTAATTTTTAATCTATAATTTTTTTTCAATTTTGCTTCTTTATTATTTAAACAGGTGCTTATTTAAAGCAGTGAATTTTTGATACAATTACCAGTTCGAATTTTCTCTCTACCATTATTTTAACTATATCTGCAATATACACACAACAGTTTTGGTTGTTGGTTTTAGGCTGAGGGGATGAAAGCAAACGACGGGTTACCCCTCAAGGTTTATAGTCAAAATGGCCATGAAATCGAAATTTGGTTAGAACGGCTAGTCACCATGGCCCCTATTTTGGTCAAAATGGCCTCTGAATTTCCTCTTTGATTTCAACCAATTGGCCAAACAAATAAAAGTCAAAATGGTCCCTGATTATTTTTTTTTATATAAATTGTAGCATATATCATGATTATCAAAGGAATAATTTGATGCATAAGTGTTTAATCTTGCCATAGTCCATTGGGCCCCTATCCAAATTGGCCCCTAGTCAAAATGGCCATAAAAGTTAAATTTGGTCAAAATGGCCAGTCACCATGGCCCCTATTTTGGTCAAAATGGCCTCTGAATTTCCTCTTTGATTTCAACCAATTCATTGGTCAAAATGGCCAAAGAAATAAGTCAAAATGGTCCCTGATTTTTTTTTTATAAATTGTAGCTTATATGATGATAATCAAAGGAATAATTGGAAGCTATTTTAACCCTAAAAACGTCACTAATTTTTACTGAAAATTGTACTCTGTAACAACAAATTTTGGAGACATAAATTGTGTTCCTATTTATATTTTCATCAAAGCAAAGACATTCTAAGACTTACAATATTAATTTAAAGTTACTATTCCAGTTCTCAAAAAGATTATACAAAAAATATATCATGTAGCGCTTTATGTTTGTTAAATTGTAATAATTGGAAGCTATTTTAACCCTAAAAATTTCACTAATTTCGACTGAAAAGTGTACTCTGTAACAACAAATTTTGAAGACATAAATTGTGTTCCTATTTATATTTTCATCAAAGCAAAGACATTCTAAGGCTTACAATATTAATTTGAAGTTACTAAGTACCGAGGTCTCGTTTTATTTGTTCGCTATTGTTGAATGTATTTGTGAGAGTACAGAGGCCCCGTTTTATTTGTTCGTAATTGTTGAATGTATATGTAATGTATCGTATATGCAGTCACTTTTACCAAAGTACAAGGTCTTAATCTCGATAGAGGCGTAATATCTCTTCGTAAAATATTTCAAGCTGGTCAAGCCTATGTTGCGCTAAGCAGAGTTAAAGCATTAAATTTTTAAAAGAAAAGGGGCATTGAGGATTAGGAATATATTTTAAAGAAGAAAAAAATAAATTTGGGAGTTTTAAAAATATAGCACATTGCTTTGAATATTCTGGATAAGAATATTAACGTAATTGTTATCTATAGACCAACTGTTTATCAATTAGAATTAATTCTTTCAATGTTTGAAAGATTACTAGTTGAATTACAAGATTGATATTTGATTGAATCTACCCTTTCACAAAACATTTTACTAAAAATGAGGGAGTGAACACCAGACTTTAGGGGTTTGAAGTTCAAAAAGTCTTACAGGTATCAGGCAAAGCATCACGGGCCACGCTCAGTGCTGTTCACAGCTCTAGTCTATTTTTGATATTATATTGTAGGCAGTTATAGATCTGCCAATATAGTTTATATAAAGTTTCGTTTTCCATTGACGTCATTTTCCACCCCTAGGCTTCTCTCATAGAAACAGGAAAAAATTATCTGACACTAAACTGATTTCAATGAAGATTATAATGCGTAATAATAAATAAAGACTCACAACACTTTTGATGCTTGATGTTCTTGAATAAAGGCTTGTAGCAATTGTGATATTTGGTGTTATTGAATAAAGACACACAACACTTTTAATGCTTGGTGTTCTTGATTAAAGACTCAAAACAATTTCAGTGTTTTGAGTACTTGAAAAAAGACACACGTAGCACTTTCAATGTGTGGTGTTCTTGAATAAAGACACGAAACACTTTCAATGCTTGGTGTTCTTTATTTAAAGACTCACAACACTTTCAATGCTTGGTGTTCTTGAATAAAGACACATAACACTTCCAATGTTTAGTGTTCTTGAAGAAAGACACAGAGCAATTTCAATGCTTGGTGTTCTTGAATAAAGACACATAACAGTTTTAATGCTTGGTGTTCTTGAATCAAGACTCACAACACTTTCAATGCTTGGTGTTCTTGAATAAAGACACATAACACTTTCAATGTTTGGTGTTCTTGAAGAAAGACACAGAGCAATTTCTTAATGCTTGGTGTTCTTGATTAAATTAAAGACTCTCAACAATTTTAATGCTTGGTGTTCTGTATTTAAAGACCCACAACACTTTAAATGCTTGGGTTTCTTTAATAAAGACTCTTTTACAGTGTTCTTGATTAAAGACTGTATTGATATTGTTAAGTCAATTTTTGGTTTGAATCTCGGGAAGTATTTATCCTGTTAAACTATTAAATGGCAATTTTGTTATTCGGTTGAGACTATACTCTGATTTATATCTTTTTACTTCAGATTAAATCTTTAGTCAAAATCAATCTCAACTTATTCAGAATCGGTAATTCATACTGTACCTAAATTAGTTACTGATATAGATATTAACACTGATTGAAAACAAGCATGTGGAAAGTACAAAGTACTAAGTATATAGATAATAAGGAAAAAGTTTGTAAGGAGAAAGTCAAAATACATCAAGACAATTAGAAGCAGGTCTTATTTTTCGACAGGAATTTGAAAGTCTGATTTCTACTGAGAAACCCAAAAATGATTTCACAAAATCCATGTGGATATATTTAATCAGGATCTTATTCTAAGATTTCTGCAAAATACAGACACAGGAATCCTTATGAATTGTGATCAACATGTTTTTGATGTGTAAAATCCTCATCACGTTAGCTGATTTGGAAATTAAAGTTAACATTTCATTTGAGAGTGACATTAGGTGATCCAAAAGTGTAAGCATTTTGTGTGAATCCAATTTTTTATTGTATCAACAAGCATAATTTAATGAAGGCAGACTATTGAAAAAAATAAGTGTTCTTGTTCATAGAAGTCAATTTTAACATTAAATTAGTGCTAGAAAAATTTATCCGACTAAATTTTGTGGTAAAACTTTAAATATATAGGATTCTAGAGATTATACCAAAGTCCTTAAGAATCTGTAGGTTTTCAAGTCTCATGTAACCTATATCGATCTAGGAAATTGACCGAATAAAATATCAAATGTGATCTTATTTTCTTTCTTTAATACTAAAGCTGACATTCTACAGAATTCTAAATTAAGACATAAATACTGTGAAGACTAACACATTGGGACTGGTGTAGAAATTCATTTAACTGTCATCAATACTAGGATGAAATAGTTTTATCTTCTAACTGAGGTATGATACAGGATATATATAAAAGATGAATCTTCTACTTAGACAGTATACATCATTGATTCAAAATGGCTACCTACTTCAACTAAACCCTTCTCAACTTTTATAGCATCAATTTATCTGTAAAATTCCACCATGTTGAAATTGTTGTTTGTCTGTTTTATTTTTGGATTTCGTTGCAATCTGTATTAATACTAAATCAGGAGTGAAATGCTTAAAACAATTCAATTTACAGAACATGATATGGTACTTGACTACAAACTACGTTGAAAATACCATTCTCAACCCACACAATCACACTGTACATGATCTTTTAACCTTTTATAGGAAGGAATGGAGCTTAAACAGGCATCAAATGTCAGATATTTTACAATAAAACATTACAAAATTTTACAGGCGATGTTAAAAAGTTAAAATTATGCTATTATTGTGTTCATAATCAGAGATCTTTCACAATAATCTGTAACTTTTCAGAATGTTGGTTTGGATCCAAATAATTTAATTATAAATCTGTGTAAAGTGTTGTTTGATAGACAGAATGGTATTATTTACTCAGTTCTTGTACATGATAATAAAATTATGTTTGATATGATCGTCAATTTCCAATATGTTATCAAGTGAAATAAAGTGAAATTGTTATTCTGGATAAATATCAATAGATTTCTAGGTTTTATTCTGATTTAATAAATTGTTTAACACAATAGATTGTATATTCTCATTATCAGTATTGTTGTTAGATTATAAAACACATCCATTAAAAAATCACGTTTTTCTATATAGTGTTTTTATTGGAAAATATGATAAAGAAGGCTTATAGTCACTTGAGCAGATGCAAATTTTGCCATACAGAGCTAAATCATGACTTAACTTTGAAACTTTCTAGTTATGCTAACAAATAGCTATATATGGTCATTTTCCTTAAAAGTATCTTTTTTATTTGTTACACAACCTATTGGATCAGTTAAACTCACCAAAAACTTAAAAAAAAAGTGTCATATGAATACATTGACTCTTCTTCAAAAAAATTTGGTGTGATCCAAAGAGTTTTAAACAGATATAAAACCGTAGTGTTGGTGTTTGGGTTTATGCTCACGATCAGAAGATAAAAACCTTATAGTGTGATCTCAATTTAATGATCTCAACTCATTTTAATGTGTTTTTTCATCTAAAGAAATAAATGCCTGGGTTAGCAAAAGCAAGAATTAGTAGATATTTAGATGATCACATGCCTTTAATATTGATCAGAAAATTCACTCAATTCCAAAGCATTTTGTGGAACATAATGTCTTGATGGAAGCTATAAATTCTGTTTGATATAACAAAGGTTTAATAAGCCTTTGTTTAAATTACCATTACCATTGTCTGTTTGTCTACACAATTAGATAATTTGTCAGGAGAAATTTTGTTTTAATGTTTCCCATGTTATAAATGACATTTGAGAAAATGTAAACATAGTATTTGATAGAGGGAAGACTGGTAGAATATTGATTGGAATATTGACAGTTTCATCAAGACAGCAGTCTTAATCTCTTCTCATTTCTCACCATCAGTTTCATTGTTGTATAATGCCTGGTTAGTTCTTTACAACAAATTACCTCAACTTGCTACTTGTGCTAGATTTGATCACATCACTTCCTTTAGGCATATTATACCAAGCAATTTACAATATAACAGATAGAAACATCAATATAATAATCTAATAAATCAGTTAAAATACACTATTACAAATAGTCATTATCTTGAATAAATATAAAATTTACCAGTCAATTACTCCAAATATTCCATTATGTTCGCCAGAAATTGCAAGAAGAACAGACGTCGAAATGGACATTGGAATGCCGCAAATAGATGCCATCAGTGTCCCCGACATACATACAAAGTTTAGAAAATCACTTTACAATCCTTCTAGTCCATCTTGGGCAGGTGGCCTTCAAACGTTTCTCGGAATGGAATGGATTTGATAGTTTGGTATAATATAAAAAAACAAGTAACCATCACCTTTTCCTGGTGGAATTATTTCATTTTGTTGAATTTGTTGATTACATCTCTATATGTCTCTAATTACATCACTTAACACCACAGATAACCATGCCAAGATATTTTTTTTTTACACTACAACTGAAAAACAATTCTCAGACCACTTGGTTTTACTGTATTATAAATGAGCACATTTTATAGCAGCCTGGTCATTAGTGGTTGAAATTTTATTCTGAAACAGATGCTTTTTTTTTACTCACCAAATTGTGCTGCATCATTTTGTTCTTGAGGGATTGTTAAGATGTTTTCTTTTTTTTTGTTACAGAGACAATGAAAGTATTCATTCAAATTGATGCTATCAGTTTCCCCTATATGTAAAAAAAAAACTCTTTACAATTCCTTTAATATAAAGACAGACAATGTCATGCAGTGTGTGCATTGTTCAGGAAAATGAAATGTTCCAAGGGTTATATGTTCTAATTTTCTTATCAATAAGATCACTGTTTGAGTTTTATCAAAGCATGTAGATGGATTTCTAAACCATGCCAATGAACATTAGTTATGGTAGTGATTGTTATGAGAATATTGTCCTAGTCGGAAACTATTTAGACAGTGAGTAAACACAGTAAATGTTATAGTGATATTAGTGGGTTGAGTTAAGCTGATCTAGTTTGATAGTCAATAATTGTAGTATATAATGGTGGATATTCACACCTATTTAAATAAGACTAATCTTATAGTCTACCATATCTCATTACCTATCTCTTTAAACCATCTTGTTGATGTCACACTTCTCTCTAACCAAAGCTTATAGTAAGAATGTGATGGCAGATGGAACCATGTATTGATTAGTTTCTGTGTTTTTATCAGAAAAATAAGGTCATCGGCCATCGTGTCTGAAGTTAATGTTGAGGATAATGTTAATCGTGTTAAGATTGACTGATAAATTCCCTTCATATCACGCTGACAAGAGAAAAAGGTTTTCTAATCCGTCAACGATTATAATACTCAAGATGAAAATGCTCTGTATATAATTTATATCTGGGAAGTTCCATTATAATTTAACTCTGATATTCATTTCCCTGAAGAATAGAAGTTGGCACTAAACTGTTATTAAAATCAATGGTATTGTCTGTAAAATAATGAATAGATTTTTTACCCCAATAAGAGACAATCAGAGAAAAATAGAACATGTTAGCAGTATGAAAATATTATGCAACTGTATATCTGGATTTCTATGCTTTCAAACAGAAACCAGTGACCAGTGGAGGGTTATTTATTACAATAAAATATGTTTCTACTTTCATCAATTCATTTCATCAATGACAGGTTATCACCTAGGTCTATGTTATTTACTCTTTTCATATAAAGTTTAACAGATTTTATACACCCACATCTCTCTATGTGGAATCAAATGAAATTCAGTATTGTATATATATATTCATAAAACAAAGATCAAGTTCAAATTTGAGCTAATTTCGACCGTAAGAAGCAGAGTTATTGCCCTTGCCCCAAAATCTTGAATATGCTATTACTCTCTTATTTTTTAACCGATTTTGATGAACCTTGTAATGGATGTTATTGGACCTAAATCGAAAAGTTAAGTTTACTTCTGATTAAATTTAATAACTAATAACATTCAAAATGTGCTATTTTGTTTCTTAATGAAAAATGTGTCACTATATAAATATACTCTAGATGAACTGTATTGTCAGCTACTTTTCATTTTGACTCCTGTAGTGCTAGCTACTGTGTATTATCCATTGATATACTCTGATGTACTTATATACCACGATAATTTATAATAAGTTTTATCTTAGAACTAAACTAAGAACATTGACGTCAGTATCATATCTTGAAATCTCCTAGAATATTATTATTATACATTTCACTTTTCACATTTCAAATAACATTTGATGTTTACTTATGTTATACCATAAAACTATCAGAATGCTTTACACTATGTATCACCTGATAAATCTAATAACTGATAACTTATATTCTATTTGTACTTTTTTTCCTTAAATTTGATCAGAGATTGAAAGAAACACTACTGGCAGATTTCATTTGATTATGATAATTAGAAGATTGTGACCATAAATGTCTTTATATATATAAGCCTCATGTAGTCATGTATCATGGTTATCATCGGGTTAGAACCAATTGACAATTGATATCAAGATCCGCAGCCATTTGATTTTACTAATTTTTATACGCCCTCATCTCTCTATGAGGACGTATATTGTAGTCACCCCTGTCCGTCCGTCCGTCCGTCGGTCCGTCCGTCCGTCGGTCCGTCCGTCAACATTTGCTCGTAAACGCTCTAAAAACTAGAGTTTTTGACGGAATCAAATGAAATTTGATATGTGTATACATATTCATAAAACGAAGATCAAGTTCGAATTTGAGCTATTTTCGATCATTAGAAGCAGAGTTATTGCCCTTGCCCCAAATCTGTCGGTCCGTCCGTCAACATTTGCTCGTAAACGCTCTAAAAACTAGAGTTTTTGACGGAATCAAATGAAATTTGATATGTGTATACATATTCATAAAACGAAGATCAAGTTCGAATTTGAGCTATTTTCGATCATTAGAAGCAGAGTTATTGCCCTTGCCCCAAATCTGTCGGTGCGACCATCAACATTTGCTCGTAAACGCTCTAAAAACTAGAGTTTTTGACGGAATCAAATAAAATTTGATATGTGTATACATATTCATAAAATGAAGATCAAGTTTGAATTTGAGCTATTTTCGATCGTTACAAGCAGAGTTATTGCCCTTGCCCCAAATCTTAAATATGCTATTACTCTCTTAGTTTTCAACCGATTTTGATGAAACTTAAAATGGATGTTATTGGACCTAAATCGAAAGGTTTGAGAAAGTTTAATTTTATCCCGATTAAATTTTTCGTTAGGCGTATATGGCCGTGGTCCACTATCTTTATGTTTCAGGGAATGATAGATGTTTCTCTTGGTACACCAATACAAGATGCTTCAGTTTATCAATTTCCATTAGATTTAGTCTCAGAATTACTACAAGAGGTTAGTATGAACTGTTTTCCTTTATTTTCTCCAAAATTTGCTGCCCCAGCTACTAAAAGATAACTCTATTGTTTTTATTTATTGTAATTTTCATCATGTACCGATAGTTCAGTTTGTTCTTAAAAGTCTGTGAAACCAAATTGTTACATAAATCGGTTATGTTGTTCAGTCTTTTATAAATAGGATTGACTTTGTTTTATTTCATTATATATTGATATTAGAACTTCCTTAATTTACTAACAATTTGACACCTGAAGTGTGCATTGTCATCGGTAAGCAAAACTGTTGTTGTTGTACAGCAGGAGTTCATGTAACTGAATTTTCGTTCAAGGGATTGTAAAGAGGTTTTCTAAACTTTGAATGTGTATCAGGAACACTGATAGCATCAATTTGCGCCATTCCAATTTCCATTCCGATGTCTGTGGTTCTTGCAATTCCACTAAAACTACTGCATTTTATGACGTCACTTATAGTGATCTACATAGTTATCAATAGTAGCTTCCGGTAAATGATTATTAGTGATGTCATAAAACGCGTTAGTTTTTGTGGAATTGCTAGAATCACATACGTCGGAATGGAAATTGAAATAGCGCAAATTGATGCTATCAGTGTCCTCGATACACAGACAAAGTTTAGAAAACCTCTTTACAATCCCTTTAAGCTTATTTAGATTTTCCGTAACAAGCGATAATTTTTTGTTAGTTTCAAATTTTGAGGGCTATAAAAACACAATTAACGCATAAAAATATAAGATTTCGTAATTTTTCATAAAAGAAGCTTTACATTGTGCATTAATTTGATGTCAGATCCAATCCTCTGATATCTGTGTTTGAATATTTAATATGTAAATTAATATATTCCAGAATGCTGATGTTATAACAAAGCTGGCCCATGAAAATATTATAGTAGCATTGACTCCATTGCTAGAAAATAATCATCCAACACAAGAAATATGTGATTTTTTCAGTAAGGTAAGTTGACAGTTTATGATTTGATTAGTTTGGTAAACAGACGATAGAAACCAAGGTAATTAGTGTGAACAGATACACTATGACAAGTATAATATGATAAGACAATATTAGGAGACAGGCAAGTTGACATATTATAAATAATCAGAATTAATATCACATAAACAATGTTTGTACAAACAGTCTTGACACAATATCAGTTGGTAGACATTTGTTTTTCTCTACAGAATTATTTATGGCAGTTCTGGAACATAGTTTGCACAAATGTAATTAATGTCACCTAATTAAGTTTGAAGGCAGTGAATTTAGATATAATTTGATCAGTTAAAGGGTAACAGAGATAATTGATTTATGCACATCCAGTGCTATGTACATCCAATGCCATGTTCTTCTGAATTATGATGGCTGCTAAACTGATATTCTTCAACTTACCATTCTGCCAAGTGTCATTTTTTTTTTATGACTATGAGAATTATAAAAGTAACCTACTTCCAGGTCTATTAAAAAAAAAAATTAACCATCTGAAGAATGGTCAAGTATAATTTTCTTCAGAATTATGCAATTTTAACATTATTCCAAAAATCTAAGTAGCTTTATTGAGATTGTACAGTGATTTCCCACTTGCAGTGGTGTTTCCACGGGCAGAATTTTGGCTGGCCAGGTCTTGCAGATTGGAGGGGATGACATGGAAAGGTGTCTAGTAGTTTGGGTGGGACAATAAACCGAGGCCCCGTGTGCTATTGGCTGTGCACGTTAAAGATCCCTCAACAGTTGGAAATCTAAAATAAATGCAGGCTAATGTCGCTGTCCTGGCAAAATTTCCCTAATTGCACACTGCATGGCGTTTGTCCTCAATTAGCCCATAGGTGCAGAAAAGTAGGATGTAAAACTCCATTCATTCCATTTCATGTCAGATCTGTCACACCAACACCCCTGCCACTATATTCATTAATGAGACATGGTTTTACATGTGATTGTTATAATATACACAGTATAACAAAATAGCCAAGTATTTCATATAAAAAACAGATAACTGATATATGATTAATTTTATCTCTAGTTGTAAATTAAGAAAAGTACATATTTCTGATTAACATGTACTATCTTTTAGTAAAATATTACATTACACTCTTGTTTCTTCAAGATTTCTTCATATCCAGGATTTGGTTTCATATTTATTATCTTGCAACTGACAACATCCTGCGCTAGTTGCTATGATCATATATATTAAAGACTATCACCATGTTGAGTTTTAACATTTTAAGATATGTAGAAGATCTATAATGGTCTATTAGTGATAATCTTGTTAATGTCATATTTTCATGTTGAAGGAAAGTGTGAACCCGATATTAAATTTATATTCCAATCCACAACTCTATTGACTAACCCCGAAACCATGTTATATTAACCATCATAAAGTTATCGTTTTCATGATTAAAAAAAAAATACTGCATTTTTTAAAAAGACTGAAGAAAGATTCCATCTATCCCATTCTCTTGATAGATCAATTTATCTGATTAATAGGTAGACTTGAAAGACTTGTTAGAAAGCTTCTATTTATCCCATTATTAGATAGACTTTAAAGATTTATTATTAGAGAGTTTCCATTTATCCCATTATGAGATAGACTTGAAAGATTTATTAGAAAGTTTCCATTTATCCCATTATTAGATAGACTTGAAAGACTTATTATTAGAAAGTTTCCATTTATCCCATTATTAGATAGACTTGAAAGACTTAGATAAAAGATACATAGATATTTTAAAGCTCATCTCTATTTATCTTATCTTTGTGAGGATTTTAGTTAATTGTTCTTTTTTATATGCCCCTATCTCTCTATGTTGTCGTCACCCCTGTCCATCCGTCCGTTAGTCCGTCCGCCAACATTTTCTCGTAAATGCTCTAAAAATTAGAGTATTTGATTGGAATCAAATGAAATATCAAATGAAATTCGGTATGTGTATATGTCACAGTAGAAACTAAAATCCAGGAGAATTTAAAATCCTCCTGGGACAAAGTTCAATTATTAGATAGACTTGAAAGACTTTAAAAAAGTTTCCATTTATCCCATTAATAGATAGACTTATTAGAAAGTTTCCATTTATCTCATTATTAGATAGACTTGAAAGATTTATAAGAAAGTTTCCATTTATCCCATTATTAGATAGACTTATTAGAAAGTTTCCATTTATCTCATTATTAGATAGACTTGAAAGATTTATTAGAAAGTTTCCATTTATCTCATTATTAGATAGACTTGAAAGATTTATAAGAAAGTTTCCATTTATCCCATTAATAGATAGACTTATTAGAAAGTTTCCATTTATCTCATTATTAGATAGACTTGAAAGATTTATTAGAAAGTTTCCGTTTATCCCATTATTAGATAGACTTGAAAGATTTATTAGAAAGTTTCCATTTATCCCATTATTAGATAGACTTGAAAGACTTATTAGAAAGTTTCCATTTATCTCATTATTAGATAGACTTGGAAGATTTATTAGAAAGTTTCCATTTATCCCATTAATAGATAGACTTATTAGAAAGTTTCCATTTATCTCAATAATAGATTGACTTGAAAGACTTATTATTAGAAAGTTTCCATTTATCTCATTATTAGATAGACTTGAAAGATTTATTAGAAAGTTTCCATTTATCTCATCATTAGATAGACTTGAAAGACTTATTATTAGAAAGTTTCCATTTATCCCATTATTAGATAGACTTGAAAGACTTAGATAAAAGATACATAGATATTTTAAAGCTCATCTCTATTTATCTTATCTTTGTGAGGATTTTAGTTAATTGTTCTTTTTTATACGCCCCTATCTCTTTATGTGGACGTATATTGTTGGCACCTCTGTCTGTTCGTACGCACATCCGTCCATCAACATTCGCTTGTAAACGCTATAAAAACTTTTTTGATGGAATCAAATGAAATTTGGTTTGTGTATACATATTCATTAAACGAAGATCAAGTTTGAATTTGAGCTATTTTCGACTGTTAGAAGCAGAGTTATTTCCCTTGCCCCAAAATCTTGAATATTCTATTTCTCTCTTAGTTTTCACCAAATTTTGATAAAACTTAAAATGGATGTTTTTGGACCCAAATCAAAAGGTTTGAGAAAGTTTAGTTTAATTTTGATTAAATTTAAGGCTTTTTCGTTGTACCATCCGCATGCCAGGCATATATGGCTGTGGTCCACTATCTTTGTTTTTGGTGCAGGTCAATGTATGTATTATACTCTATGTTTAAAGGTTTCTGACATTTCACATTATTGTTAGCTTAATGAGGTTGCAAAACTACATTTCATCCCTTTTGATTAATCTGTGTTGGTTGATTAATTGATACACAGAAATCCATTCAGGAGATGTGCGAGAAGCATGTTATAGTGTAAAGTATCTAATAAAATCATCCAGATTTATATAGCGGTGACCTCTAATAATTATCTCAGAAATCCAATAGCCTGCATTATTACTCAATGTAATTATAGATTGAATTATTTGAGACTGAAGTTTACAGGCAGAATGAGTCATGTGATAATGGCATGAGAACTGGAGCAGATTGTATTATAATTGATGAGTTTCTCTAATAGCCTGATCATATCTTCTACCCTGATATTCATTCTCTTTATATTTTATATCTCCTTACAATCATTGTTAACTTTCATTTTTCTATCCATTATAAGTTGATGTGTTTTTAACCTATTACAAACATTACAATCAGATGAGGACACCATGAAATATAAATTAGCTCTTTTTCTTTAGATACGTTCAGGTGATATATTAAGTGCCTGCAATATTTCACAATAATAGTAATTAATGTCAGTTTTTTTTTCTAAAAATATTAGATTCAATTGTAAATGTTATATAGTGATTTCAATCTCAAGACTTACATATAGTTCATTTTCATTTTCATGTTTTTCATGTGATAAGGAGAATAATGTTTTTTTTCTTCGTAACATATTTAGCTAGCAGAAATGTTTAAAATCATGACAAAGTTAAATGTTTATCTTGAGTTAGTTAACCTAATCAACTTTATATCTGAATCCACAATTTATTTCCTGACTTGACATAATTGAGAATGTTATCAAATTTTCAAGTGGAAATGTTGTGCAATGGAAGCAATCCTCTTATATCTAAATGTCAAAAATATCTAAATGTCAAAAATAAAAATTTCCGTATTCACTACCTTAATGTTGATGATATCGAAACCACTTACATTTCCTGCAACTAAGTAGAGTTTGATACAATCTCTCATACAGGACAATTTAGTCTTGACATTTAGATTTAGAAATTGAGATATGTAACCAATTTTCATGGTGAATGTGTGGTAATGTCCTATGGAGACAGGTTATATTTTAGTTCTGATGATTGATGAAGTCAACGGTCTGTCTTTAGAAATTCTAGTCTTGTTTCAATTATTATAAGGTCTTCATACTGGTTGTTATAGAAAGTAAATTGTTTCACCTTACTGTATTCAGGCCTGCAGCCAGGAGTTTCCAAGGGGGGGTTACATTGACTAGCGAAGCAATCAAAATCAACTTTAACAGCTACAATTCAAACAGAACGATGACTTTAACAGTGCTTATTTGTTTTCAAAGGGGTGTTCGTTCGAAGCCCACCTGACTACGGGTGTGGTATATGTCTATAGATATAATTTTTTGTATCAGGAAAAAAAACTTCAGATCTACAATTGTCATGACATTTGACTGTGACAATGATAGTATGTACAGTTTCATTTTTTATTGGTAGTAGTATTAGGACTAAGAGAAAGCAATACTAAACCTTATTTTATGTTCGACAGAATTCCCACTGATCTAAAGACATCAGAAATTTAAGTCTGAGAAATTAACCCCCAAACCTTATGAAGCATTTGTTTAAGAAAACCTACCCAATTTCATGATATATTTGAATGGGATGCCAGACATATTGTGTCGATTTTCATGGAAGTTGCTCTCATTCTTTTTCTGAGTGGCTTAAAGAGAAATGTTCAGCATTTTCAAGAGTTGATTTGGGCCTTAAATAAAGAGCCTCCAGAAGTACAAGAACTTCACTAAAAAAGCATTATCCCTTCAAGATCAATTATACCCCTATCTTAATATTTATCTTTCATTTTCTGTGTCATCTACATAGGCATAGTCTCACTTTCAAACATTGATATTTATGGATACAGAGGAAAGGATTTGAAGGCTTAAATATCGAGGGAGTGTTGTGAACAATATCCCATCTTTGTACATATCTTATTAAAAGACAGAAAAAGTTATTAGCTGTTAAAATATCTGATATAAAGAGTATGTATCTGGCTGGTATAATGTAACTATTTGATTTAGTTTATGTTATTTTTAACTATGTTTATATCTTCATCACCCTATCTGTAACATTTTCATCCTAGTTTACAATTTAATATAATGTGTTCCTGAGATGAGGTTTTTGAATTAGCTTGAATATGTAATGTACAAGACCTTGCATCTAATAGAATAAGTAACAGGACTTTCAATGACTATTTGTGAATGGAGGAACCTGAGGGATATATCTTGAAGACATCATTTAATGCTTTGTTGATGCTAAAGTTAAGATCTAGCTGTATAGTTATTGTATACCTTGTCAGAGTGCTCAAACTTGTCCTTGTTAAACAAAGGTATAAATGGAATGAGGCAAGGAGCATATCTTACTGCAGACATTCTGTTTCAGTCTTCTGGGCCTCATCACTGTAGTGCTGATACTGAAGATGTCTTCGATGATCCCACACATGTGGTTTTAATTGTACTATGTCAAAGTGCCCAAACTAGCCTGAGTCAAGGAGCATGTGTTATATATTCACTAACATTATTACACATTGGTTGAAATAGTAGTTTAGAATGACCACAATAAATTTGAATTATCTTGTCTAAATACATTTATGTACAGTATATGAACAACATTGAGTTCTAAATCACGATTTGCCTATTTTTTTTTTTTCATGAATTAAAGAATTAATCTCAAAATAGCCTTAGATTGTTTTTGGGTTGATGAAAATGACAACTGATAAAGAATATTTATTTGTAAATATGATTTTACAAAGGGGAACATTTTTCTGAGGGAAGTGCATTTATTTCAAATTGAAAATTTATATTTTCATGGACCCAAAAGAACATGCCATGCTATTTACCAGAGAGTAGTAACTAACATTTTGTTAAGTTTAAGACTCAATTTTGTTGTTGTTGATATTTCAGCATTGTAAGAATAGTCCAAGATCAAGTATAGTGATTGAATTATTTACACCAGTTGTACATAGAATATTAAAACATAACATGGTGAGTATTTTATAGTCTTTAATACCTACATTTTAATTATTTAATTATTATAGTCTGATCAGAACAGAAAAATAGGGTTTAAAACTCCTTTTCAGTTTATTTCTATATCATTGAAAGCCATGGTGTGTAACAAATAAGCTTTAAGAAAAAAATCAATTAAAAAATGTTTTTCAGTTTTTTAATTCAAGGCAATTTAAAGTGTTAATCAAGTTACTTTCATAAAAAAATATTATAGATATTAGCCTTCTGTGATCCTGATCACTTATTAAACTAGATAATGACTAAAACTAATATCACAACTAATTATATTCTCATGTGAACCTATTAATGATTAAATCTAATTGAAAATTAATGATAAAAGAGAAGAATTATTGTGTATTTGGTTATATGTGATATTTATATTAATAGATGTGACATTTTCAGTTGCTTATTTTCAATGTTTTTTTAATTATATGACTTGACTCTAGGGAAATAACATATTGATACAATCTTTTTATCATGTACACCAAATATAATATGTTGAATGTTATTTTCAACACAAGTCCTTTTACATGCAGTACTAAACTAATGCTCAAAAGTACCCACTTTTTCATATTAAAGTTAAATTTCCAAAAGCAAATATAAAGAGTTCAAAACCACTGTGATGCATCTGAAAACGGTCAACACAATACTTTATGTGAAGAACATACTTTCTTTTGAGCATTAGTTTATTATATTATTATACCTTTTGCAATTTATGCTGTGAATAAAGAAGAAAAAGATATTTTTTGAGATTGTAAAGTTCATTGACTACAGTACTTTTAAAATTGTGTGTCAGACTTATTAAATACTTCAAACAGTAAATATTATATTAATCAAAAGAGATGGAAGTACAGTGATATTGATGTAAAATACATGTATAATTACCTGTCACGTCTATTGGTTTCAACATGAAAATTGCAATTATATTTTTTTTAAATCTGCTTTGATCTAAAGTATGACGTATGTGCTTAAGCCGGCTCAAGTTACAACTAGCTTTTTTCCACGATTGTTTATTTTTAGACAAAAATATAAATTTCAGTTTATAAAGAAATTAGTAATATAATATTAATTACTTTCAAAATCTTGTGTTATATAATAGAAATCATAAACGGAATTATACCCCTGTTTTAATAGTAGTATGCAAGTAATATAATATAATATTGATTGGTATCTAGAATAATCTTTATATTAATTTATATCCTAGGTTATTTCTTTTGATCGTAGAAAAATTTATCTAAAATAAACACTTAGATAACCTCCTTACTTAAAGAGATATCGACAGGTTCGTTTTAAGGAGAAGCAATTATATCGTAGATTCACTTAATATGTCAATCTTTATTTGCTAAAAGTTGTTTAAATCTACTTTCATTCTTTGTTTTACATGATACTCAAGGAATTTGGTAAATAATATTTCAGGATTTTGGAAAGTATCCACGGATGAGATTATTTGTTCAAGAATACATTCAAGCATTAAATTGTCAAAATGATGGGCTACGTGTCGTCAGTGCATTTGTTAAAAGGTATGAAATTAACATTTTATACTTGATTATTATCCATTGGTCTACCCTAGGGTATTGATATATTTGAGTTTATAATAACACTGATATAACATTAGCTCCATTTCATATTAGTGTCATATCCATTTTTTATGTCATTATTTTGTCGTTCACCTCAATTGGAAATAATCATTGACACAATCTGCTGGCGAAACATGAGTCATTTACAAAAAAAGTAGAATTACGCGAAGAGTCTTCTTGTTAAAGATTGTTTTCGATGATTCTCAGTTTATGAGTTGGAAAACAATGTTATAAAAAAAAAACAGTATCTAGGTGTCTTGATGCACATTGTGAGGTATTTTCATTTGGTTTTAGATAAATTGTAAAACATAAAAAGTTCCCTTTTTGTTCTCAGTGGAAACAATTGAAACTTCTTTACTGCCAGATGAAGACTGATTTCTATACTATGTTTGAATACAGTTAATTTATTATTTAGTTATTTGTTATTTGTATTTCAGCATGCATGGTGCAGGTAGTTCTTGTCCTCACCCTCGAGTCCTACCAAATATTGTGGCAGTATGTCTAGCAGCCATTTATAATTATTATGAAGAAAAGAAAAGGTGATTAATTTTTTGAATAAATTTTCCATTATGTCTTGTAATTTCTCAATTTTAATGTTAGTTATCTGAGTGTAATATGAATGTTTTATCATTTCTAGCTGTTATTTAGATATCTTGGCGTTCTACCATCAGCCTACAGTTGTTTAAATTGTGAACATGCAATGTGCCAATCAAAGCTTGTCATAAAGACAGACTGAGTAACATATATATTACTTTTAACATACTTTACTTAACCTTCCATAGCGCCTATGTTTTGTAGAACAAATAGCTATTTTTCATGACAATGTGAAATTTACTTGAATTAGCTAGAATTAAGACAAATTAATTTTGTTGTTGATACTTTCAGTGCTATGCAAAATAACTTGGATAGAAGTTTTGATGCAGTAGAATGGAAATGTAAACTAACATGTTATGTATCTATATTAGAGTCAGCGTATGTATTATCTTTAATACTTTTAGAAATCTATTATCACTTTCAATTTCATTACTCATTTATATTTCCCATCACAGATACTGAAATTATTATTTATACTATTATTTATGCTTTTTATACAAAAAAATAAGTTTCTGGCAATAAGGTAAGAAGTTCCCCTGTTTGAATCCACAATTTTTACCCTTTTGAGGTCACCAGATTCAACTTTTATTTGATGACAATCTAGAATGTATTTCGCAGTCATTAGTCCAAAAATTATCCCCAATTGAGCTTGTAAAAGGTTTTCCTATCAAGTGTCATGTTATGTGAGGCGTCATATTTATTTTATTTACTACTACAGATCTCTGTTTGAAGATTGGAGAATAGTTTTAGGTAGTTTACTACAACCTATACCATTTCCTGATGAGTAAGTTTCACTACTTAATTTCTATCAGTGGCGTAGCCAGGTTTTTGAAACTGGGGGGGGGGGGGGGGGCAATGGTAAAGATGAACCAACAGAATATATTGACATTGTGAGCAGAGTGAATAACGGTTGGGGTCCAGAGGCCCACCTTAGCTTGGTGGGGGTGCAGGGGGCGAAGGCTATAATATTTGAAGCTATATTTTTGGATTTGTTTTATGTTTATGCCTGCGGTTGGGCGGCTCAACTTTATCGACAGCACTTTTTCAACCAATGGATATCAATAATGGGGGGCCCTCTAGCTACGTCACCGATTTATATATATATATACATGAAACATCCTTGTTACCATGATTATAGGTGACATCAAAAAAATTTGTCACATGAAAACTGTTTTATATGCCTTCTATAACATATTTTATACAGAATGATAAATGTACAAATGTAAAATATTCATTTCAACGTAGCAGTCCTGAAACGAATTTGTTCCCTTGACAACAGTAGTTTTTCTTTTACATTTTCCATATAAAAAAGAAAATTGTCAGATGTCATTCCATAAAACTTATCTTTTATATTAGTAAGAAAAATAAACCAGATTTCATCCAGTACTGTAGCATTGTGTCTAGAAAATTCCTACAAAATTCTTGGGGTAATCATTGCAGCAGTAGACAAAGACAGCATCAGTTTTGTATCGATTTTGAATAGATTTTTGAGCAGCCTGACCCTCAAAACTAGAGTGTAAATATGTCATTGATAAACATTGTAAAGAATATCATATGATAATAATAAGAACATGGGGTCTCTTAATTCTCAATAATAGAATAGTCCTAGTAATATGACATTTATATGGTTTTATACACTAAAAAAATATTTTCTCAATGAAATTATATGTTCTATAAGGTACCTCTATTTTTGATTTTGAGTAATGATTAAAATTGATGCTATTTCTTTTTCAGGCTTTAACTTTTCAAAACATATCAGTATAAACAATATCAGAAATTTTTCAAAAAAATAATGAATGATGTTGAAATTTTTATTCTGTTCTTAAAAAAACATAATGTATTACAATGTTTTTCAAGTTATGTTTATGTAATTAATATTTATTGCTTTTGTTCTTTGCAGTGCTATAGCAGACCAAGATTTTTCTTCGTAAGTTTTACTTTAAACTTCATATTTGTGAGCTGTTTGAAATCTGTTGTTCTATAAGCTTATATATGAGTAACAATTAACATTGTATGTTCTATATCCTTGTACAACAGTTGAACATCTTATGTTCTATATCCTTGTACAACAGTGGAACATCTTTGTTCTATATCCTTGTACAACAGTGGAACATCTTTGTTCTATATCCTTGTACAACAGTGGAACATCTTATATTTAATATCCTTGTACAACAGTGGAACGTCTAATGTTTTATGTATTTATACAACAGTTGAAAATCTTATGTTCTACATTTGTACAACAGTTAAACATCTTATGTTCTATATCCTTGTACAACATCAGAACGCCTAGTGTTCTATGTATTTATACAAAAGTTGAAAATCTTATGTTCTTGTATTTGTACAACGGTTGAACATTGTATGATCTATGTTTTATCTAGATGTATGAAAGATGTAATACATAATATAGCATCTGATGTGAACTGTGATGTACATCAAACAGTACTGGGTATAAGAGAAGGTAAAGAAGGATGGTTTCACCTGTATTGTCCAGGTGGTATAGCATGTGATGATGAGGGATTTCTCTGGGGAACAATGGTAGGCATTTTTACCATGATTATACTTTTACATGTCAAGGTTCTGTTGGAATGGACTGTCACACTACTTTCTGTTTAAAAGGCAGGAGTCAAATTAACAACTTAGATATAGAATACATTATTTGGTGAAGACAACTATTTTGATTCTTTAAACTCACTATTTATGTGAATGATACATAAATAACTTACTGAAGGATGACTTTCCTCGCCATAAGCGCAGTACTAAAAATTATTTTGATGGTATGAAAGTTTTATGCTGCTACTGTTCTACAAACTGAAAAGAAGAATAAAAGATGGTTATTCTCCACTATAATATCAATACTAATGATAACTATTTTTACAATGTTTCAGCTGGCTACATTGATCAGATGTTGTTGTCGAAGAAAAAAGTTTTTAATTGGTATGACTAAAATGATAGGACCAGTCATGTTATTGGCTTTACGAGATACAGTATCCGCAATGGAGGTAAGGACATTTCATATAATGTTATATTTTCGTTTTAAAATTAATTTTTTTTAGTATTTCATTGACAGACTTAATAACTAACATATTTATTGTTACAAATAGTTGTACAGTTAAAATAGTGCTCAATACATCAATTGTATAATAGAAATTTACAATTGTCCATTGTTGTTTTAATTAACACAACTTGTTTTAAGGTGTTATGTGCAATGTTAGAGTTTGAAATATTAGATAGTCAAGATATGAAGATGCAATTAATTACAACATTACAAAGTACATCAGAAGGTAAAAAGATGTATGCTGCATTATGTGATAGACAGATAGCACTTAGAGAATTGGTAAGTACATTGTCATTATAGAACTAATTCTATTCGACCAGTTAAATACTCAAATATACTTGATCTCCTGGAATCTGTATACTTTGTCAATCTATAAAATATAAAATTCCCAATGCAATGCTTGGAGTATTAGCTCAGATATCTCCATCATATTGTTTATAATTCTCTTCAGAAAAATGTTTGAACTTGTTGTTATACAGTGTAGGTGTTTTTGTCCGTCAGGTAGATTAGCTATTTTGTGCATTTGTGAGCCAGGATGTTTAAGCTAATGGGTACATTTGTGAGACAGTTTACCTAAACTGATTTTTGGCTAATCAACATAATCGTCCTAAGAGGTGGTGAGGTGATTGGATTTGACTTATTAAAGATGGCGGCATGTGAAAGTTGTTAATGTAATCAAAACAGCAGTCATTTCTTTTATTGTCAGTGTATGCAGCCATATTGCCAAATTGCATCAAATCGTACTAGTAAATCGAAACCAAATTGAATCGGCCGCCAAAAACGCTTTAAATATCATTATGATTAATTTGAATATTACTGGATTGGGAATTTTGTTATGTGATTTAGACTGATGTATGAGTTTTGGTTTCTTGTAATCTTAGTTATTTAATGATTCATCTTTACTTACAGCAACAGAAAGGTGGACCTAAGAAATTAACATTACCTTCAAAATCTACTGATGGAGATCTGTCTAAGATGTTAAATTCAGGATCATTTGGTAATCTGGAATGTTTAAGTTTAGCCTTTACCCAAGTGACAAGTTCTTGTGCAAATGATTTAATCAAACTGCCATCATTAAGATATCTTAACTTATGGTCCACACAGGTAATCATTAAACTGGTATTTTTATTGACCTCTCAGTCATTTTTTTTTAAAAAATAACAGTCTTGATTAATACATTAATGGTTTATTCATTTAGCTTGATAAAATTGTACCATCATAAATCTGAAACTCTACAGAGTGTCATGCAAATTGCATAAATAACTCAGATCAACCATTTAGTTGATTTTGGTCTAATCTGTCAGTTGTCATACTTGATAAAGTCGTTGACTGATTATTACATATTGAAATTGAAACTTTATTTCAGTTTGGTGATGCAGGATTACAGTTACTATCTGAACATCTACATAAATTACAGGTTTTAAATCTATGTGAAACACCTGTCACTGATAAAGGTTTATCATCTCTAGCAGGTATAGTTCTATTGAAATATACATACCTAATAATCTGTTTATATCATTGTCTAAATACCAATTATACATGTTTAGTTGAAGAAAGAGATGCCCAACTTAGATCAGAAGTGATCAGCATGCCCATAATGATTATTGTACATTAGGTCTAAAATTATTACTCTGAAATCCATTTTTCTAAATGTATTCTCAATTCTTTTTTATTATCTTTAGCTTTGAAGAATTTGAGAAAATTAAATTTGAACAGCACCAACCTTTCAGCCTTGACCTTTGAAGGACTAAAGGTAAACCTTTTATTTGATTGTAAAGTTTTGTGATTTGTGTATCATAAATTTTGTAGAACCAATTCCTAATTTCTGAATATCCCAAGGTAAAATATAAAAATAGAATTCCATAAAATATGTGTCCAGTGGTCATATCGTTTAAAATAAAGTTTGTTTTATTATTATTAATTGATACATGCTTCAGGTTTTGTTCTTAAAAAACAATGACATGATTGAACCTCCTAAAAATATTCTTCTTTTGTTGAATTTCAGGAAAAATTACCATCATTACAAGAATGTGATGTTCGTTATACTGATGCTTGGTGATAATATGGAACCTATTTAAATTATCAAAATAAAGCCTTAAAATCAATTGGATCTTCAGACAGATACCCAAATATAGGGTAGCTCATCCTTTTAATGTGCCTAAAATATCTCATAACTTATCAATATAGATTGACCTTTATAGGTTTGACCTTCCATATCTTAAATAACAATTATCATATAATATATTGGATAAATTTGACTGGTTCAATCTGAATAACATTGTGTACTGGAAGATATTTACATATATATATATCAACATGTCCTAGAAAATCCTAACATCATACCAATATGAACATTATCATGTACTTGAAAACATCCATGACGTTTAATATTAATCATTTTGTACTGGGATAAGTTCCTCATTGGTTCAATATTGATATCTTTGTGTACTGGAAAAACACTGCTTCAAGCTAAGGTATACTTGTACTTGACACTAGAATAATTTCATTGTCTATTGGAAAAGTTCCTCATTATACTCAATATAAATATCAATTCAATATATATATATATATATACCAGTTTAATATGAATATTGTACTGCAACATAGTGCTACTGTTAATATAGTATTGTATTCAATATTTTAAAATACTGGATATATTGTTCATCATTTCCAAGATATAATCTGATCTGGACAACTAAATTTGACACAACCACCAAAATGCTATTTTGATACAGAAACAGTTTACCGGTAATAATAATAATCATGTTTATGTGTACATTGTGTAAAATATCATCTTTTATAAAGAAATATAATATCTACATGTACTGTGTTCTATAATCATACTATTTCAATACAATCAGTTTAATTAATTGTTAATTGAAATCTTAATGATCCAGTGCATTTAATGTGCTTATTGTGTTTTGACTGTGGTAACATTCTGTGATTGTATATTATATACAATATTCAGTTCATATTTTGTATAAATTGTGAGGATATCGGATGTATAATTCAATATTGTGAATTGTGTCAGTTAGCAGTCCCATCAATGACTGTAACATTAATTGGTTTCAATTTCAAGGACAGAACTTAACTTTGGTGTGTTGAAATTCAACACCTAGCTTGTTTGTAGATACTTAAAACACATTTATGGATTCACCAATGACAACTGCATGTATGTATTTAATTTTGATTTTCAGTGTTTTATTTATTTGGTATCTATTCATCTTCAAGTTATTATTTTCTGAACTAATCAAAGCTATTTCAGATTGTTTTTTACCAACTGACTTCTTGAACATCAAGTATTTAGAGAAATATATATCTCTCTAATTTAAATGTTAGTTTTAAATTTTAAATCCTTATTTTTGAAATGTAATGTACTAATATGTTTAGAAGCTTCAAATCTGACCGTGTGTTTGAATTTTTATACACCTTCATGAACGTGTATTGTCGTCCCATTTTCTCTCAGTTTATCTTACTCTGCAGGTTTCAATTTTTTTTTATTCTTTATTTTGAGTTTAGCCCTGTCTACACTAAGAGATTTTTGTCTGTCAGACATCAGCAGATTTTGTCTCAAGGTGTCTGTTTGGAAAAATGTGACAGTCTGGACGGCGAACAGTCATCGTCAGACAAGGTTTAACGTTGTCTGTCAATGGTTGAGCAACTAATGAACTGATAATCTGTCAGACAAACATCTCATAGTGTATTTGTGACTACATAATATATATAACATAACAAAATATTGTCATATTTATCAGACAAGTCACACTTTTCGTAAATCTTGCAATGATTATGAATCTTACAACCTGTGCAATAATATACAAGCTTTAATCATAACTATGTACATCAATAATTTCTTTCATGTGGACATTGCACTTGTTGATGTTTCTAGGAATATTTTGATGATTCTGTCTTAATCAAATTGTTATATATTCATTTTCTAACTTATTTATTTTGTTGTTTACTTCTGTTTTGTCAGTTTTAATGTGTGTTAAATGTTATTTTAAATTTAGTGTTGACGATTATGCTTACATATTTTATATAAGCTTATTCTTTAAAATCATACATTTTTAAGTAAACGTCACCTTTAATTCATAAATTGTTGATGATGATATAATGTCACATGCTAGTTGAAACAAGGTGTAAAATTAATTTTATATCCATATGCTGAATAATGTAGTCTAATAGTGCTAAATTTATATTTTTAATCATAGTTGTTTGATTACTCTGCTGAACTTTTCTAGTTAAACATACATAGTCATATCACATTAGCCCCACCAAATGATATAGCTCAATTTTAACTATATGTTTAACTTTAAAATACTATATTGGGTTCTCTGAAATTAAAATTCACCAGTTATAACTAATGACATGATATTGTAGTATCTGCAATTGGATGTTATTCATAGAGGATACCCGTTTTAACTTTATTTTCATTCTTAAATTGTAATTTATTCAACAAATATTGGCCAAAATTTGCATTTAAATGCCAAATGTCATAAAAAAAAAAGTAACTGATATATATTCACTTATTACCGTAAATATACATGTCTACATGTTGCAGAAGCAGATGTAAGTTCTATACATTGTAACAGTGTATCTCTTGTCTATCAATCAAGATTTAATTAATACTTGTCATTTTATGTTAATGTAGAAAAAATTGTCATCAAATATTCCATCATCATTATTGTTATTATATTATTTATTGTACTAAGCTTTAATGCGCAGGCGCATTTAAAATATAGCATTTAAATGTGGTCCTGTTATTACAAGAATTATTAGTTAAGGTTGCAATTTTTTGTTAAAGGTACTTTTATTAAAACATTTATTATTGTTAAAGATTTTAAACTATGAACTAAACAAATTATATCTTAATGTTTATTGTATTAAGATGAAAATTTGTCAAATATTCTACTCAGCAATTTAATTTGAAACTTGTTTTGATTAAAGATAGAGTGTAAATTGTTTTATAAGATTTGAATATTAACAATGTATAAAGATTATGTCTAGTGTATATTGTACTAGTCTGCTGGTTTTATTATTGTTTCTTCTATTTGATTCAAGTGTTTTGATGTTCTAATCATTGTACAACACATTGACCAATAAATATTCTAATTTTAACACAGCTTATTTTATCATTGAACAAAACCTGATTAATCTGATTGCTACTGAAAATTGTGAAGTGAAGCTTGCTTTTTTCGATTTTCGATAGGGTTCATCCATGGATGATTATGTACACTCTCACCAAGTTTCTTCTAAATCCATCAAGAATTGTGTCTTCTGGAGGGATTATGAGCTAAAAATTGAACATGTTTTCAAGAACAAGGGCAATAATTCATAGTAAATATTTTTTTCATTTTGCTGATTTTCAATAGGGTTCATCAATGTGTGTAGGGGCATGGGTGATGACAATATACGTCCCCCATTTCATGTGGGCGTATAATAATAAAAAATCAAGTTTATCAACAATGTTTTACTAAAAAAATAACAAATGAAAATATGTACCAGACATACAATGAGCGAGAAAGTTAACTACTCCAAAATCGTAACAATTTTACACTTAATATTTATACAATGATATGAAAATCAGATTCCCCATGAAGAGATTAGACCTAGTCCACCATGTACTTGTAGAGTATAATTTTTTTTATTATAGTCCATTATATATTTACTGACATTGAACATGATAATTTATACATTTATATTAAAGCAAAGAAAAGATGATGGGAATGGGAATTACATAAATTTGCTGGCTGCCCTATTTTGAGTCTTAGAAAGTTACAAAAAAAGAAACAATATTAAACAAATTCCTAGTAATAGACAAGTTCATGATATATATAACAAATTATAAACTAGTAAATAAACTATAATCAACAAAAAAAATATAACTAACTTTAATTAATAAAGTGAAATCTATTATTTTTATGGTAACATGATATGGATAAATACAACTAAGAATTTACTCCAGACATCAGTTTTTTTTATAGATATTCATATTATTTATATATTTGAATCATCTGTTCTTGTACACAACTCCTGGCAAAATGCAGAGGAGCAAGAAAGATTTTTTTCTGTTATATACAATCCCTAGTTCACAAGTATGTAGTTGATAATATGACCAATGACCTAGCTAGCGTTGATTAAATAACTCGCCAGGGAAACAACTGTATTAAATAACAATGATTTCACAGTATTAAAAATTAGAACTTTGGTATTATATATATATATACAATGGTAATTTTCTACCTATCACATTTTACAAAAGAAATAACTAAACTGACTTCCAACTGTCAATTCATTAAAGCGTTGACTTCAATATGTAATTCAAAAAGACATTTAGACCACTAGATAGTTAAATGCATGACATCTGATTCAGTCTTAACTGGCAATTGTAACCTCATACTTCTGTCCCTTGTCAAATACTTTTAAAAGTGAGAACACCTACATTACTTATAACCAATGAGGTTTGTCATTTTTAAACAGCTCATTTAGAAACTATATGTGTTATACCTGAGAAGGATATCTAGAAGTTGGTATATACTAGATCTAGATAATATAGATTATAACACTGATTTATAGATACAACCTAGCATTACCCACGTAGCACAAGCTGATTCAGGATAGGAATAAATACGTACACGTACACCAAGTCTGACTTGATCACCACGACAATTAATTATCTCATTACAGAATGTTGTACTGAAAAATAAATTATCATTAAAATACAGAATTACACTTGAATGTCCATGATTTGATACTTCATTGTTCTGAAACTAAACTTTTTAATGTTGGCAGTCTTTTAGATTTGTATGTCTTTACTACTGGTGATCTTTTATCTTTCTATAAGTAGTCCATACTGTACATAAATAAGATTTCAGTAGGTGGTAATTATGGTTTAAACTCACATTTCAGGACAGAGGGGGTGTAATTTAATTCATTAATTGAATTGGAGAAATATAAATTATTTATCATAAGTCATACTTACTTGAGACAATGTGTAAATATTTTTCTAGGATTTCGATGTGTGAATTGTATTGGATATGATTTTAATGTATGATCTTCTGACATGGAGGACTGAATAGCATCTTGGAATTCTTCATTATTACAAGTTATACCTACAATATATGTAAAGCCATCTTAATTATAATAATATCAAATTAAAAATAAGCTATGTTCTATAAATATAACAATGTAAAACTCCCAGTAACAACATGTTTCAGAATATGTTTTAATGTTTCTATATACATGTAGCTCTATAATTAATTTCTTATATTTTCAAGGGTGCTTTGATTTCATCTGTGTCACGCAGTCTGTAATCTTAAACGAAAATAAACACTTGATGCTTTATGAATTTGGATTATAATATCAATTGTAAGTCAGTTAGATTATATAAGTACAATTTAATGAATAACAATTCTTACTGTCACTAAGAAGAGATAAAAATAATTATTACCTGTGACACGTTCTGTTTCATAAGAAGATAAAGCTGGCGTTAATAGATAACTAAACTCATCATCCCATATACTAGTTAACCCTTGGTCCTATAACAATACATGTAATCAAATAGATATACATAGTTTATTTTACTAATTTACAATACACTTATATATCCTATATGACAAACATTGAAAATAGACAAATAATACTCCTATCTCTAAGATGAGCATGGAATTGATTTCACATTTGTGTGATTCACATAACACATTATTATTTCTAGTTTAAAAGCAATTCCAATATCGTTAAGATAATAGCCTGAATAGATATGGTTTCCTCATAATCTCTATGAAATGAAATGGAGTTTTACATCCTGCTTTTCTGCACATGTATGGGCTAATGGGGACAGTCAGACATATTAGGGTACAGATAATTCCTGGTTTGACTAAAAATATGCATATTGATTCTTGAATAGTTTCTTACCCGTCTATGTTCTGTAACTAAAGCTTTAATTTGATCTTCTAAATCATTAGAAGCAAAATGAACATCTAAATTACTAGGTGATAATGGTGGCCAGGTATGTTGAACTAATGGACCACAAACTGAAGCTATAGCATCTTCTGACATACTCTTCCATAGTGATTCATTTTCTAATATAAATCTACATACTTCAACATTATTACAAGACTGGAATAAAACATTGATAATATACAACTCTTATATCATGTTAAATGTAGTGATTTTGATTTGCTAGTACAATTTGGTTTAGATTAGCAGTGGTCTACAAATGAGAAATTCAAATTGGTGATATGGCTGCCTCTTCTGACAACAGAAAGACTGCTATTTTAATTACATAAGCAAACTCCACATCTAATCGCCTAACCATCTCTTAGGACCATAAGAATGCACAGACTAGGTAATTTATCAATTCTAATTGGCCCATAAAAACAATGACAAAAAAGCATCCTTTACGTTAACAAGCCGAGTGTGAAGAAAGAGAAAGGTTGATGAGAATAATTAATTTTCAGACTTCTATTGCACCAAATAAACTATAGAAAATATCAAATTAGTCAACTTTTTACCTGATTATTGGCATAAAATTTTCGATGATTAAAAACACAATCTACTGTTTTATAAGGATATTTGGAAGGATTTTGTTTAGACATTGGTGGACCATTAGGATCTATTGGTTCATGTATATACCTGGAAATATCACAAATATATTTATCAAGTTCATAATATCATTGGTCATCATTATTAACTTTACTTCTTCTATTATTTATATATCATTACATATCAAATGTTATTTATGATGATGTTATACCAATGAATATTTTCTGTGACAAAACAAACACTTTGTTTAAGTGGAAATTGCTGGAACTACAGATGTCTAATTGAAAATTGGAATGATGCAAATTAATGCTAAATAATACAAGTAAATCTATCAAATTATATAAATACCTATTGCCTTTGATACTCTCCCAGAATGTCACTAAACCATTTACACTTCTAGTCATTACCCAGGCATGAGTAGCACCTTTACTACTAGTTCCAATACAAACATACGCATCTAAACCAAATCCTAATAATAAACTACATAGTAATGTAGCATGATCTTCAATTCCCTATAAATAAATATATACCAATACAAACAAACTAACTAAATTTATATATAATAAGAAACAAAAAGTGTTTACTCTGTCCTAAAAATTGACACCACTTTAGTAAGTCCTTTAAAAAGATAGTTTGTTTTTCTTTTGTTTTTCTTTAATCCATATAAATACATATAAATCTAACACAAAGTGATTTCAACTGCATCACTACATTTAAATCAGCAACATGTCTAAATACATACCCCTCTATTCATACATAGAAATGAATGTATACATGTCCACTGTTCACGTTTATCTTGTCCTAGAGATTTAGGATAATCTTTATGTATTAAGGAAACAAAACGTGCAGCTTGTCTTGGTGTTTCTATTAATCTACCAGTACGAAATGGTTTAACATAGGAATTAACTGGTTTATTATTACCATTCTCATCCTATAATTAATATATTAATAATATTTTACAATAACTATAGTACTTGTTTCATTCAGACTAGTGAAATAAGCAGACCCAATTTTCTGTGTTTATTTTAACACCACAATAATGCAAAATAAGTGGCATAGGTATCAAGACTCAAGAGATATATATATAAGAATTTGAAAGAGAATATAGAAGAGAGATATACTCACAGTTGCAAATATCTTAACAATTCTATTTTTATGAGCATCACGAATCTGAAGATATTCTTCCCACCATAATGAACTATAAGTCAAAAATCCACGTTTTCTGTCTGATTGTCTATGACGTTCTAATTCTAATTGTGCTCTTAATACTTCTTCTCGTAAAGGTTCTGGTGGTTTGGGAAATAATTCCATTTGTAAAACTAAAACACCTACTGGTACTTGATTCTCAATACCTATATAAAACATTATTATTTTTTCATGTTTAACAAAGGATCAATAATTCTATAGATATTACAGGGTTCGAAATAACCGGTATCGCATCGCAGTTTGCGATACAATTTTCGGCAAAATGCGATGTAATCTTAGTCAGTAGAGCAGTTTTTTTGCGATACATAGTATTTTCTATATAAACGAAACTCAGTTAAAATTTTACGATCGGATGACTATAAAAATCCCGTTAATTTGTTACATCTTGGATTTATTTTCCCCGAGACACAGAAAAAAAGGATTGTTACTATTAATAGATCGTGCTGACTCAGGAAGCGTATACATGTAATACTGAAGACGAAGTGAATAGGCCTAGCAGACGACATAGTTGGCTTCCTATTTCATCCATATTGGAATGGAAACTTACGGCAATGAATCATGAAATAATTACATATATTAGAGCTGGGTCGTAACATAATAATTGCAGGCCAATAAATATCCATTTCCTTAAAAACTGTAACTCAAACTGAGTCTAGAAATGTATCGGTCCATAAATATTATCGGTTAGTTTTGTCACCTGGAGATTCATACGCGTGCGACCTTGTCAATTTAGATTCAATGTCACGGGATTATAATTAACATACAAATATCGTACTTTTTGAAGATTCAAAAATGAATTATGAAAAACCCACATCTTGGCCAAAAGTAAGGAAGAGTCAGTCACTGTCCTGGAATTAACACTATTACATGTATAAGCACTTGAAACTATGGTGTCTCCGTTTTGCCAACTTGTTGGGTTTTTTTTCGAGTGAATGGTTGCGTGCCTATGATTTACGGTGATTTATCCAGAATTACTCGACGAGGGATGTACCTTATAATTGATAGAAAACACTAAAAATGAACACATTCGGAAAGCATTTTATATAAAATATACTAGGAATAAACGATATTTTAGCACTCAAAATTATGGTGTGTCCGTTTTGCCAACTGTTTTTTTTTCTCGACTGAACGGGGTGCGTATTATTTACTCGAGGGATACACATTATACCTTGATATAAACACTAAAATGAAGTCAAAACACACCATTAGAGAGCATTTTTTAAAAACTGCTATACATTTGCAACTGCCAGAGAAAAGATAGCTTGCCAGGCAAGGTAATATACGCCCACTGGCAGCTTTATTTGAAAAAGTACATTTGGCAGAAAATAGCAACCATCAAATATTCAACCTGTAGTCATAGGCCTACATTTCAATCAGAACTTAAATTAAGTGTCGTCCAAACATTCTTGATTTCATCAAGGGTTAAGCATTCAAAATCCTTCTCTGTTTATGAGCTAAAAACTAAAACCTATTTTGAACAAGAAGGGCCATAAGTCATATCAAATATTTTTTTGATTTTTGATAGAAGGGTTTATTGTGTGATAATAAACTATTTCAATAGGTTTCATTAAAATCTAATAGAAAAAGAATTGTGCCTTCTAGAGTATTTACAAACTAAAAATCAACACGTTTTAAAGAACAAGGGCAATAATTTATATTAAATATTTTTTGATTCTTTTGATTTTCAATAGGGTTCATCCTTGGGTGATAATAAACAATTTCAGTAAGTTTCGTCAAATTCTGTAAAGAATTGTGACTTGCATAGTGTTAACAAGCTAAAAATCAAACGCGTTTTACAGAACAAGGGCAATAATTCATATTAAATATTTTTCGATTCTTTTGATTTTCAATAGGGTTCATCCTTGGGTGATAATAAGATATTTCAGTAAGTTTCATCAAAATCTGTAAAGAATTGTTACTTGTAGAGTGTTAACAAGCTAAGAATCGAACGCGTTTTGAAGAACAAGGGCAATAATTCATGTTAAATATTTTTCGATTCTTTTGATTTTCAATAGGGTTCATCCTTGAGTGATAATAAAGAATTTCAGCAAGTTTAATCAAAATCCGTAAAGAATTGTGACTTGTAGAGTGTTAACAAGCTAAGAATCGAACGCGTTTTGAAGAACAAGGGCAATAATTCATGTTAAATATTTTTCGATTCTTTTGATTTTCAATAGGGTTCATCCTTGAGTGATAATAAAAAATTTCAGTAAGTTTCATCAAAATCTGTAAAGAATTGTGACTTGTAGAGTGTTAACAAGCTAAGAATCGAACGCGTTTTGAAGAACAAGGGCAATAATTCATGTTAAATATTTTTCGATTCTTTTGATTTTAAATAGGGTTCATCCTTGAGTGATAATAAAGAATTTCAGTAAGTTTCATCAAAATCCGTAAAGAATTGTGACTTGTAGAGTGTTAACGAACTTAAAATCAAACGCGTTTTGAAGAACAAGGGCAATAATTCATGTTGAATATTTTTCGATTCTTTTGATTTTCGATAGGGTTCATCCTTGGGTGATAATAAACAATTTCAGAAAGTTTCATCAAAATCCGTAAAGAATTGTGACTTGTAGAGTGTTAACGAGCTAAAAATCGAACGCGTTTTAAAGAACAAGGGCAATAATTCATATCAAATATTTTTTCGATTCTTTTGATTTTCGATAGGGTTCATCCTTGAGTGATGATAAACAATTTCAGCAAGTTTCATCAAAATCAGTAAAGAATTGTGATTTGTAGAGTGTTAACGAGCTAAAAATCGAACGCGTTTCAAAGAACAAGGGCAATAATTCATATTAAATATTTTTCGATCTTTTCGATTTTCAATAGGGTTCATCCTTGGGTGATAATTAACAAATTCAGCAAGTTTCGTTAAAATCCGTAAAGAATTGTGACCTGTAGAGTGTTAACAAGCAATTGTGGACGGACGGACGGACCGACGGACGGACAGACCGACGTACCGACGGACATGGGTGACGGCAATATACGCTCCACATTTCATGTGGGCGTATAAAAACTGCTCCACAAAATTATAAACTGCTATGCAATTATGTCCCATAGAGCAAAAAACTGCTATGCATATAAAAAAATTAATTCGAACCCTGTATTATTCTCTTAAATTGATCTAGAGGTAGATTGATCTGGCCTTTTAAGTTTCAATTATGAGAGTAAATATGAGGCAATTTTGACAATTACTAACAATATCGTAAATCAAAAATAAATATAAAACTTTGAAAATATCCAAAATCATAATATATATTGCATCCTTTTTAACTTTAAATGTATCATGTCTCTTGTATCAATATAGGAATTGTATCATGGCATCAGTGGCAATACCCAGCACATCTCACTTAGGCCTGGATCCGCATACCTAAACATACCTAAAGTATTTAGATAAATTTTACCTGTTCCTTTCAATTCAATAGAAACCTTCATTTTACTCTGAACTGATGTTAAAACTGGTCTCCATTCAAAATAATGAGAAGCTACAAGAGATGTTTTACCAGTAGAGTCTGTTTTAATTAATACAATATGTATAGGATCATACATTGATAACATAGCTGTATTATCAGCCATTCTTCCTGCCTCACCTACAATATCAATCATTATATATTATATTAAAAGTACAAGATCCCATTATTATTTCACAGTGTTACCGTATACATGTAATATACTAAATAAATGTAAGTTCAATATTGTATTATTCCTGAGATTATTGTCAAATTAAGTCTTCCAAACAATTTTTAATCTAAGTCTTTTCAGTACCATTTCATGTCATGAACAAAGCCTTGTGAAAACTGATTTAGTATCAATTTCCATATTGTCTGATCAACCAATAAAAAATTTGAAATGATAATTTTTCAAAAAAATCAAATTTTGCAAAACAGAACAATAATCATGACATTAATAAATACCTGCAGATTCCTTGTGAAGTTCTAGTAAAAATCCTTCATCAAAAGCTGGTTCACATGCACAAGGTATAGGTTTTGTTTTAAAACGTTGTGTACGGAAATGAACATGAAGTGTAAAATATGATGAAACTTGTTGACCAGGTAAAACTTCATTGGTATGTAAATGTTCTAGAAAGGCTTTTCCTTCCTGAATGGTTAGATAAAGATGTCTTCTGGTTGGATCTATATTCACTGAAAGAAAAAATATGAAAAATTCAGTCTTCTCTTCTCTATCTCTCAGTTATTTCAGTATTTCACCCAATGAATATGATGCCCCATTTTCAGAACTTAATTTTTATTAGCTACAGCTGAGTTACACTGATTCTATAAATTGTGAGAAAAATAACCTCCAAAAAATTTAAATCATTTAGCTTAAGCAAGTTAATGTACCTTTTTTCACTTGATTCGATGATTTTTCTTTGCTAAGAAAATGGCTGCTTGGTTTAGGTAGTTGTGTTTCACCATCTAGCTGAATATCTTTCATCATATTATCAACAACACCTCTTTCTTTTAGTTTCCTAATTAACTCACTCTCACTGATATGTCCTTCTCTACCTTCAAACTCTGTTTTCACAACTTCATCCAGTACATTACGGAAATGCCTTTGGATATCACTCTAGAAAAGTAAAACACTAATTACTATTACTGCATATATATGAAAGATCTGTTCTAAAACTTTGTTGGTCAGTGCATTATGCTGTCCTCCAGGCTACAGTTGGTCCAACTCAATAATTATTTTAATAGGGAAGAAGATACCTATCCTATAGGCCTAGACCTTTGGCTTTAGCCTAGTTTAGTTTTACTTTACAAATACAACATATCTAAGCATTTGATTTAATATGGTTTGTCACTTATACTGTTATACTGTTTTTCTGTCTGTGTTAAGCTTATAAGCTTCTTTGACAGCCTTGGTACTGACTTAACATTTGGGATGCGCGTAGAAACGAATAGAAATAACACTTGTTGTATAAGCTTATTTCAGCTTTGGTCGTGTAAAAAGTTTATATCATTGTACTGGGTTTGAATTTTATTTCGTCTTCTTTCCAGGCCTTGTTGATGTTGGATTTAAACTGGTTTAGTGTTAACTACATAGTTTGGTAAAGAATTCCATAGGTTGATTGTTCTGGTACTAAAGAAGTTTTTCCTGACATCTAGTCTAAATCGTTTTTTTGCAAGTTTTTTGTCATTTCCTCTGGTTCTGGTTTCTGTCGAAAATTCTAGTAAGGTTGGTTTGGCACAGGCATCCTGTTTGGTGAGGTATCTGAAAACCTGGATAACATCAGCTCTTTTTCTTCTATATTCTAAAGTAGGAAGTCCAAGTATTTTTAGTCTGTCTGGGTATGGTCTGTACTTCAGCTCTGGGATTAACTTTGTTGTTCTTCTTTTAACAGGATTCCAAACGGTCACTGCATATTCCAGATGAGGGCGTATCAGGGATTTGTAAAGTGGCACTAGCATCTCTTGGCTGATGTTTGTAAATGTTCTTTTAACCATTCCAACTAGTCTATTTGCCTTTTTGACGCTTGCTGATATATGTTTGTTGAATTTTAAATTCTCTTGGAATATTATGCCCAGGTCTTTTTTATCAGAGTCTTGTTTTAGTGGTATCGGGTTGTTGCCATTTGACATATAGTATTGATGGTGGGTGTTATTAAAACCAAAGTGTAGGGACTTGCATTTGTCGATGTTGAAGTTCATTTGCCATCTTCTAGCCCATTCCGTTAAACTGTCTAGGTCGGTTTGCAGATGGGTATGGTTAGGTCCTATCAACTTGGTGTCGTCAGCAAAAAGTTTGACAATCGACTGTACTGCGTCGGGGATGTCATTAATGAAAATCAGGAAGAGAACTGGACCAAGGACACTTATTATCAATAATATTATTTCAAGAACAACAGTTTTTTTTTATGGATATAGACTTCTATATATGTTTATTGGCAGTTTTGGGCGAAATAAAGGTCTAGGTTATTAATATTTTAACAGTGAGTTAAGTGAGTCACTCTTTCCCTCTCCCTCTCAGTGTCGTCAGTCTCACTCAGTCTCACTCTCAGTTTCATGAAAAATATAAGAAGTTGTTTTATATGTCTGTTTACCTGTGACAGGTGATTATTAATCAGTTGCTTGATTTCCTGGACCTTTTCGTTTGGAAGAGCCATTGACATACTATGTTGCAGTAGAACTTATTATTAAAACATTATTTTGTAAACCAACACTAGTTCCAAATTTAGAGCATGATCTGTCAAGTTCGATGTCCGCGGTAACGGAAATGCGCATGGGTCAAATATAAGTGTTGCCAGATTCAATTTTTTTTTTTATTGATCTAAGCTTTTCACATAATGAAATTCCATTAATTGGCGAATGAACTAATGATGGTGATAATTTTCAGATTAATAAACATAATTGTAATGAATTCTACATTGTATAATGTTATGAACGGAACAAATAACAGAAACAACAACTATAATGTGATCATTCTGGCAGGTCAGTTTGTCGTTTACATCATTGAAAACAAAAATGGCAGGTAATCAGTCTGAAAATGTGAAACGCAGATCGTCTTCTTCAAGTTATAAAGATCCAGCAGCGAGTGGCAACATGAAATATCGTGGGAAGAAGCCAATAGCAGAGCCGATTCATATCGGTCACTTTATAATGATTGTAATTATGAAACTATGTCGAACAGTACTTTTAATCGATACCTCAGTCAAAATAGGACTTTATCTTATGGTTGTCCTTATTGGCTCTGTTATCTGTGACCTACATGCTATGCCAAGAGGATTTTTTTCTGATAAGAAAAATTTTTTAAATGTTTATTTCATAAAACTCGGTTGGGGCTGGACATTGACATTCATTGCCCCGTTTATTTTTATGACGAGTTTTGTCTATTGTTGTGGAAACCTGAATCAAGTACGAAGACATTTGATGAGGCTGGCTGTTGGAACATTTTGGTGGTATATTTGTACAAGTTTTTTCGTGTATGTGAATAAAAATGTTGGAGTCTGTACATTATCAAATTTAAAAGACAGTAAATCATGTTTAGAAGCAGGAAAATCATGGCTGGGCTTTGATATTTCTGGACATGTATTTTTAATGATACATTCTTTATTGATTATGTCCGAAGAAATGAAATGTTTTAAAGATTGGACAAAGCTGAAACTATTACTAGATGATGAAAATTTAACAGACAGAAAGAAATTAACAGCAAGCGAAATTTCTCAAGCTAAAACTTCTCATAAACAATTAACACCTTTAATTCAAATTAATGTGATTTTTATAACATTGCTTAGTTTATTATTTGAATTCATGCTTTTAATAACAATTATTTATAGATTTCATACACTTTCACAGAAAGTTTTTGCAGCGTTTATTGCTGTTGGTTGTTGGTTTGTTGATTATAGAATGTTATATAGAACTAAAATAGATGTTATGCCATGTTTACCTGGAGAATGTACTCTAAATTATTATAAATATGATGTTTAATTTATTTTCAATAGATATTTTACATTTCATTTTAAATGTACTATGTACATTAAAGGGGAATGTTCACTTACTCAGTTGCCGCGGCGTTGGACGACCGTAACCTTGTCAAAGACACCAGAATTTTTAAGATAATCTAATCAGCAATAGTGTTCACAGCTTACCATAGAAATTTTATCCTTCAAGTATCCTTGTTTGAAATTGAACATGTCAAATCAAAATTTAAATCAACCGTCATTTGCATCAATTATTAAGTTTGGATTATCCAGTTTCATACCTTCCCATTGATTTTAAATATTTTTCTATGAGTTCTTGTGTAGAAATGATTTTTTGATTTTCGTAAAATCTTTTTTACTTCTGAAGACTGCTTAAATAGTTTTAAGGCTCAAATCAAACCCAAAAATGCTGAACATTCCCTTTAAAGGGTATTATTAATTATGATGCATATAGAGAGTGAAGGACTGTTATTGATATTGTTATGTAATACCTGGTATGATTCCATTAGATTTATTATTACGTCTGATTCAGTGAAAATCACCAAATTAATTATTTGTAACTAGATGTGTCTATAAATATCACTTTAGAACTTACTGAAATATTTTATGGCAAAAGCCAATTATTAGTTAGTTTATCAATAATACTATATTGGTAAAAAAACATAACTGTAAATGATGACTATAACTGTTAAGTGATTATCATTGATATTTATTATTAATAGGATTTGAAATCAGATTTACCTTTATTTACTTCCATCAAGCAGTATTAATTATACTGAATTACTCTCCAATATTTGTTATTCTATTATTTTAAAGTGCCATATTTCATGTTTGTTTATTTTAAAATATATATTTTTAACCAAGCGTAAACTGCCTTTATGTAGGTTTTTGTTTATGAAATCAGTGTGATGTTCATGGAAATGGATTGCATATTTCCATTTCAATGGTGCTTACAAATGATCTTGATGCTCCTTATAATCAAGAGCCAGAAATGCTACCTCACAAAATTATAAACATTTATGAATAGATTATGGAGATTCATGTAAAAGAGTTAATTTATGAATCATATCTTACTTAATTTAGTTTAAAACATGTATTCTTAGTTTAGTTAAATTTAGGCATTACAGGGTTATTTAATGTTTTGTTTTTATTATTCACCATTGGATCTAGAACTATTTAGTAACATGTGTAGTACCAGGTAATACAATCATTATTTTACTACTAGTCAATTATATTGATAGTATTATATCATCTGGTTACCATCTGTTTGTACTGGTAAACCTAGAGGTCTCAAGCAGGCTGTAACATTATTTCTAAAGATAGTTTATTACATCTATGCACTATCATTTACCTTTTTTTACATTAAGACCTAAATGCCTTCATTAAAGATATCAATTACCCTGTATCTGCTAGTCAGTTTTGTTGGTGTCCTGTCTGCTCAGGTACCGTAAAATTTTAATTATGAAGATAAAAACATTTTTTAGTTTAATATTTGTTTTTGCATTTTTGCAATCCAGTAGCATATTAAAATTCTTTTAAGCACAGTCCTATTACATGTATTTGAAAGCATTCCTTAAGACATTTTAGCCTACATTTTAAGATTTTTATTACCACATATTGATACGGAGTGATGAAGAAATAAACCTAAGATAACAATTAAATACCAGTTCTTTCTATTTTCAGTAATGTTTTCATGCTATACAATATTCATATTGATAGATGAGGTGCTGAAGAGATTTTCACAAAGTTACTAAAGCAACAAGTGCTTGTTCAAGGTCTCTGGACAGGGATACTGTATTCCTGACACAATTCCCTTGTTGCACTCTGAAAAGTGCTGCCTGTCCTCTGAAAAGTGTTGCCTGTCCTCATTAGCCCACACTGGTTCTATATATTTCAACTTTATAGGCCAACCCTTCTGATTAAATACATGCATTACAGACACATGACCAGGAAGACAAACTTTGTACCACTTTGCCATTTGGTTTATCCACTCAGAGAGCCCATATTATTTGTATAATACAATTTTAATTCACAGCATAGCAAGTGAAGTAAAGCTTGGGGAACACAACTGATTTTTGGTCTGATTAGAAACATGTCACCAACAGCTGAGGGAAGTCTATGCGACTAAAAATCTACAGTTACAGGTAGTTGTTTCTGTGCCTTAAGAAAACTATCAATGGGTTTTCTCATGAAAATATAGAATTTATCACAACTCTTTAACTTTCTTGTTGACTATTAAAATTAAATATACAAGTACATATCACAAATACACAACAGTTACATAGTTTCCTCATATAAAACTATGCAGCAGTGAAATAATTCTATATCCATTTACATTCTACAGGCTTGGTGTAATACAAAATATGTGTTGAAAAACTCTCTACATAACTCAATGCACTGGTGCAGGGAAGTATTCGCAATAGAATGTGACCTCTTTTAAATTTCCAAGACATTTTTTCGTGAAATAAACATACACATACAATACATTCTTTTCAAAGTATTAAGAATCCTCATAGCACTAAAATATATTTTCAGAAATGGTAAATGAGTAAAGCATTTAATTAAAAGGGAATATCTATATTACTATTTTTAAACAATAATATATTCCAATATGTAGATAAAAATTATATATGCAAAACGCCCAAAGGTGAAAAAAAGATTGTCTGGTATGAATGTCGTATTTATACGTGACTGAAAGATGACATCAAAATGCTGAGAATACAATTGAAAGAAATGGAAGCTTTGAGTACTATAATATATACATGTATATAATATACCATGTAACTATGTTGTTAACCTTTGTTTGGGAGATTTTCAATCAGAGAATATTAAGTATATTTTTTCGCAATTAAAAGAGCAGCAACGCCAGCAGCTATTCCAACAGTAGCTAGTCCTCCTATGACAGGTAAAACTATTTTCGCTTTCTGTTTTAACATATACTGTGCTGTGGCTTTGGCAGCTCCTAATACTGTCTTCTTTACACTTGGTCTTTCCGATATAAGAGTCCAATATTGGTGAACTTCTGGTCTTTTATCTTGAGGAAATAATTTGGAATCCAATCCTAGATAAACTGCTCTACCTATCATTGTAGCTAGAGATATATCAGCAGCTGTAAATGTTGGTCCAACAATCCACGTTTCTTCTACACCTTCTGGAATACACAAAGTACTATCAATAATCTACTTTATAATTTTCAAAAGAAGAAAAATTCAAATAGGCCTTCAATATATGTAAATAGTCTCTAAATGTACTGGAAACCTATGAATAAATTACAAAAAATATGGTGAAACAAATTTCATTTTCTATCTTCACTGTTCCCCTTCATAGTAATGTTTGTAGTAAATCATTTCATTAATCTATGATATAAAATAGTGATGTTCGTTGTAAATCATTTTGTACAAAATAACATACAAAAATTACAAAACTAAACCTGATAAACAACTAATTTTGTAATAAAACTAATCATTAACAATACCTTTTTTGTTCTGTTTCAATAATGTTTCCATTTGTTCAAATACTTTATCCAGATCATCAATAGCTTTTTGAACTCGATCTTTATCACTACACAAGGTGATTTTCTTGGTAAAATATTGGTTTTTAGTTAAATAGGCATCTCTAAGATCAGGGTGTTTGTCAGCTAATTCTGCACAAGTTGTTGCAAACGTACTCCATGCATCTTCAATTTCTATTAAATAAAATTCAATATTAGCTTTTTGACTATCCCAAGGGTTTTATATGCATTAATCACAGCGCTGCATAAATATCAACTGATATTTTTTTTCAAAAATATTTTTGACAGATCCAAATGGTACAGATAATAGGGAGAGATCAATCAAAAAATGTTTCACCAAGATTCAGCTGTTGTTGTTATCCTTGTAAAATATAGTTCCTCGTTATTACATCTTCTGACATAAAACCAAACCAATTAGTTTCAAAACTAAATTTGGAATTCAAGTAATTGTTTCAAATAGAAGTATTAATTTTTTATTTTATCATAAAAATGAACAAACCTTTTCTTGTTTTGAGGAAGGCTTTTGGTAATTTAAGACCTGAAGGCGAAAGTTCAGGGTAAAATAAACAACCATATGTTATATATTCCATACATATTCTTCCTAAAATACCTCGTACTCTCTCAACTTCTTTACCAATTTCACTACTCTTATCAGGCACTAGTTTAGGTTCTGGAAATAGATGTTTAATCATAGTAATTATACAACAGAATATGTCTTCAGTTTTTCTATATGAACTATCCGTGATCTGATGAAATTTTTTTCCGAAGTCCGAAGTTTGGTCTTAGATCATTCTACGCTTAGCAATTTCAATCATGCATTGCAATACAGTGACAGATTCAGGAGGTGGATTTGGTGGCTAGCCACCTCGCTTATCTGTGTTGACGTGATTTTATAATTACCAATTTATATATCATTTGATTAAATTCTAGAAGAGTAATTCATCTAGGAACAACGGGTGCTAGATCGGTCTGAAAATTGCTAAGAGTATTCATGAAGCATTACTCTCCGATTTTGCCAACTTTCATTTCGATATCACAACCAACTGAATTACCTGTTGGTACTTCTTTATCAATATAATCTACTATATCTTTAGATTCTACCACTACTTTATCACCATCAGTTAATACTGGTATCTCACATTTATTATATAACCTAACAAACTTGACTTTTAACTGTTCACCAGCTAAAAAATTGATTATCTTCTCTTTATACTGGGCTTGTTTTTCTTCTAAAGCTATTAATACCTAGAGAAACATTATAAATGTACTTTATAAATTATTGAGAACACAAATATAATGCATAGCAGATGGAATCAAGGTGATGGAGAATCCTTAATAAATATATTTTTCTTGACATATTCAATGAAGACCTATGCCCTATAATTGTAAGACCACTGGCACAAAAATAATACTTGGCTCTCTAAATAGTGCATGTAAATAATCTAACAAATTAAACATAAGGTGAGGCCTGAATGTCACTTGAAATTTAAAAATATGAATCTAAACATAAAGGCCACATACATCGGTGAAAAAACCCCACAGTAAGGTAAGTTTTTAACTTAGATATGACTGGTAAATAACATTAAATCAGTAGTCCTTATAATCCATCATGTCTAGTTCTGTGAGTTGTTTTAACTGTTGACTTTAACACAACTCACAGAACTTGTTCTAAAAACTATTCTGGTTAATACTGAGTGCAATATAGTAGGCAATCAGTTAGATTTTCATTGTTTATCAGTCTATCAAACAGACAATGCTATTTAATGCAAGTCAGTTTCAAGGTGATTCATATGACATTCATTATATAAATCATGATGAAATATTACACTGTCATAGTATATAACTAGCTTATTTTACTTATAAAATATATCTAAAATCTTACCAAATGAGAATAATAGGACGTAGGAAAATGATACAAGGTAAATCTATTCTTCAAATCCATTTTATCTTCTTAATTGTATCCTACACAATGAAGTCGTCTGCTAGTAAAATCAATAGGTATCACATACCGGCTTCTATTCATAGAACAGATAAGGAAGAGTCTATTGTACAGAAGGGTTGTACTTGTCTTGGACTGAGCCATTATTGATTCCTGATAGTTAGAATTCTAAAGATAAGCAGGAAACATATAGAGAAGTCTAGAAATAGATATCCAAACCATGTTAAGAATATTGTTTATGTCAGACTTTGATAATGTAAAGTGTTTCCTCTAAGTTATCTTTATCAATCAATATGTTGAACCCATCTGGACATGCTGGTATGGTTTTATAAGCACATGTATATGTCATAGTGTTAGAAAAAAAACAGCAAATAACACAGATTTCCTAATGGTAAAATAATCATTACCCAATGACTTGAATAATACTCAACAGGAGTAACTGAAAAGCCGTAACAGGACAATCTCTGAAAGAATAATAATTTATCTTGTCTTTAAGGAGATAATCCAACTCACTGTGTCTACCTAGTTACACTATTTTACTAGTCCTGTTCTAGCCATATGAAGCATTCATTTTTTTCTTCACAAATGAAACTCCATTAACGGATTGTAAAGAGGTTTTCTAAACTTGTATGTGTACCAGGAACACTGATAGCATCAATTTGCGCCATTTCAATTTCCATTCCGAAGTCTGTGGTTCTTGCAATTCCACTATCAGTGATCTACTATTGATATCTATGTAGATCACTATCAGTGACGTCAAATAACATGTTAGTTTTAGTCAGTGTCACATCAGTGTCCCTGATACACATACAAAGTATAGAAACCTCTTTACAATCACTTTAAACTCAGAATTCAACCACAAGAATTACAAAATATTTTTTTTATTCAATGATTTAGAGAATTGATTTTAATTAATCTAGTTTTGAGATTCAATCATAAATAGTATCACTCATACAAATAATATACATAATTTACAAAATATACACAACATACAAAATATTTACAAATTTGACCAAGGATGTACAGCACTCATACTATATCCATATATACATAAAAGAAGTGAATATCAGGTTTCAATCATGATTTAATAGAACACAAAGTCATCAACAATTTGTTACAGTGAGGGGTTTAAATATTTACAATTTAACAGATAGTCACAGCCAGTTAAGTAGGTTACTTTTTGAGGGGTAATTAAAATATACTCAAATTTTGAATTCATCTTATACAGAGAGATCAGTGCTTCAGGGAGTTGTTGGCTTTCAACCCCTATCAACTATCAAAATATATGGGTTTAAACCTTCATCATACAACTACCAGACTTCCCAGATGTAAATCAACATTCTTCTATAAAATGAGACGTGACTCCTCTTCCGCAAATGGCGTAGTGTCCAAATGAGTTCAGTAGTAATCATCAGATTTAACTTTTTGGGGGGATTTTTTCTCTCTACCATATCAAATAAATCATGAACACATAACTTCTGGGCTCTGAACCTCGAGCATACTTTTAGACCATTTAAAGAAACCACAAATTGATTCTTTTTTCTGATAATTATGCTGCATATACAGCAATACATGATGCTTTAAATCCTCAATTAACTAATGAAATTTAACTAATTAAATAGTTTCAATTATAAGTTATGAGGGGTGTAAGAAAATGAGATTTGATTTGTTTTATCTTTCATTGTGTAAGTAATCTTCCCCTATACATATATATTTACAATGTTTTTTCAGTGACACAGATAACATAGCCTTTTAGTACTTTATGTTAAGTCATGCTTGCCTAAAAAGTTAATTAAGGCCTAAACAAAAAACAATTGGTAATACAAGATATAAATACTATTCACATTTTCAAAATTTTTTATATAGATCTGAAATCTTTCTAATACTGGTATGCATTTTTATTTTGAAGATTGGGCTTACTATTTCTAACATACATTTCAGTTAAATGAAGAAAGAGTCACTGACAAATTAACTATCACAGCTTTCAAATAAACCTATCCCTCAGATTAAAACTAATAAATTAGAAATTTCAGAACACTATTTTAGGGCTGCAACCATTCACTGATCAATTGCGATTATTTCCTTCTTATTGATGTGTTGTGTTGGATAAAAATATTCAAAATGTTTCTACACAATAATCAATTAGATTTCTTTAGTATCAAATGACACAATATCCATTGGTTATCAGAAATTTTAATGTAAAAATGGAAATATATCTTTTTTTTTGTTGCCATTCTGGAATGGTATTTATTTAAATTATGTTTTGAAAAATTTGTTTATCCTCTGTTGTTAAAAATTATTATCGCAGTAAAGTACATCTTTAGATGTGCATATTTTATTATATGGAATCACAACATCAAGAATAGTTGCAGCCCTTCACTATTTAGTTATATATCTTTATAATCAATCAATGAATATGGAAGCACAAATGATGGAAAAAGTAAGTTTAGAGCCAGCTAAACATTAGAGATCATGTGTCAGCACCATGTCTCAGATGAGGTTCCATTTTGTCCACTACATGCTAAATCAACGTATTAATAATTAGTTTCAATCATAATATACACAAATTACCTATTGGTATGATCACAGTTTAGCCTATTTACAAAGTTAACCATATACATATACAAATACTATATATATATCAATTATTTTCAGATTAATACTATACAATTAAATTTCTCATAATTTGAAATCAGAAAATGCTGAAGGTTTATAATAATAAATTTTTTTGATATCTTGAGTGAAATAAAAATCAAATACTGAAGATCTAATCAAAAATTGAATAGAATATCATTTTTAAAATACTGCAGTCTTGTTGACAATTAAATAATTTAAAATGTTATAATTGATATGTAATATTGTTGTATTATTTAGAAATATAAGTATATACTTTAGCACACAAACTATGCACAGGTTTCTGGGTGGGTGTGGTGGAAATGTTTTCGGAATTTAGATTTATCTCCTTTGATATGTTCTACGCTCTGTTTTCTTGTATGACCTGAAGAATGAAGAAAAATATAAGAATTTGATTTGAGTATACAGTCCTCAAAATGTTGACTATCTGGAAATCTGATATCCACATGAAATGTGTGGATAAATGAAGCTCCACTGTATTTGAAATAGAGGTCTACTTGGAATTTCAATTAATATTTCAAATATATCTATTCAAAGTCTTATTATGTTACTATGTTAAATAAAATAAGAAGTAATAGCTGTATATATACCTATAGTAACTATAGTGCTACCTATAGCTATACCAGTTTGTCCATTCGGTACATAATCTTCATCACCTATTGGTAGTTGTATTATTAATGATAACACTGCTGCTTTATTGCTATGTAATGGTTCTATAGCAATTGCTGCTGGACCAATCTAAAATCATAAGATAATAGTTCAAAGTCAAAGACCAGATTCGTAGGACTAGGTTACCAAAACTATCTAACTGATATAAACAGTTTTGAACCATGAAACACACTAGTTCTTTTTAGATTTTTTTTCTTCTTAGTCTTCCTTTAACATCACGCATACCTTATTTGAAGTTATATATATTTTCATGATCATAACACGCCAAAATATTTTTTGCTACTGTAATTATTGAATCTTTATGTATCTCATTAATGTAGAAGGTCCAAAATTCAAGGTTTATCAAAGATCATGAAATATGGAACACGTGATCAGTGGAAGTAGAATTAGGCCAGGCTTGTACTCTACTGGAGTCAAAGGCACTTGTTTTATATCCATGGAATTTTCCACTACAATATATAGGGTTAATAGACCTGTCATTGATAGAAACGAGTGCCTGTGTTCTTGTCATATTTATAGACAAGAAAAAAAAAAAAAAATATTTATAGAAATCATTCCGAATTTTTAAGCTTCAACGCTTTATCATTTGAAGATATTAATACAACACTTGTTTTTTTAACGGAATCAAATTAAAGAAATTAATCATTTCTATAACTACATTATTAATTATTTAACTAAATATACCACAGCCCCAAACATTTACCGTTTTCTATTGACGAGATTTATACGTGCGTGACCTTGTCAACTTAGACTCAATGTCAGGGGGAAAAAATAAAAAATTATCGTTAATTTCAAAATAATTTATAAAATTATAAAAAGTACAAATGAAGCCTCTATTTAAAAAAATCCATGTTAGTCAAGTAAGGTAGATACATGAAATTTGATTTTTTATCAGCCACTATTTTGGTGTCTGCGTTATGCCAACTTTAATTTTTTTCGTCAACAAGGGGTGCGCACTATACATGGGTAAATGAATTTTCCCCGATTTTGATGGGGTAAACAAGGGGTGCGCATTATACATGGGTGCGCATTATAATCGGAATTATACGGTATATCATTTTCCATAGTAAATCTAATATAAATCTCACACAAACCTTTTTCCGTTTTCTAGGGAAAGTGTCTTGAGAATCTTTCACTTCCTTTTTATCTGCTGAACACGGTTCAATCAATTTCTTTCTCTCTATATCTAATGTTACATTAGAAAATGGACGACTTGCCATTTGTTGCATCTCTACTATCATTAGCTAGAAAACAAACATTTCCTTCAGTTCAAACAAAATACAAACAGATTTTTCACTGAGGGATTGCCTTGAAAGCACTAAAATGGATAGAATACAGTGATTTCAATCAATTGTATTTTAAACATATTTAATTAGTAAATACTTGTACTGAAGTAGAACTTGTTTCTACACAGGTAAAACACCATCAAGATACATAAGATAAAGTAATAATTACCTGTCTACGTCTATAACTATCATATTTATGTTTGATCTTCCATAACGCGGCTGCTATTAACAGTAATGATAAGAAACAACTGAAAATAAAACAAGTTTGGATTAATCAAATTATAAATATATATTTTGTAATTATAAAATCATTCAATTTATTTATCGGTATAGTACCCCTCACTTGTCTTTTTTATAAAAAAAAATATATCAATATTGGAGTAAACCAATTATATTCTACTGACACAAATTACAAAATAGTGTTAAAAGAAACAACAAAATGAAGCTTACCTGAAAAATGTAACAAAGAAATGAACTAAATCTATTTTAGGAAACTGTGAAAAAGACACCTAAAATAGAATATATATAATAATGAACAAATCATAGATTCAATCAACCTAACATTAGGGTAAATAACCTACTGCTTTAAACCAGTCAAACATAAAGCTTAAAGAGATTGTGAAGTGATTTTCTAAACTTTGTATGTGTATCGGGACACTGATCAATTTGTGCCATTCCAATTTACATTCTGACGTCTGTGATTCTTGCAATTCCACTAAAACTAACGCGTTTTATGACGTCACTAATAGTGATCTGCATAGATAGTAGATTCTGGTAGATCACTGTCGGTGACGTCATAAAACGCATTAATTTTAGTTGAATTACAAGAACCACAGACGTTGGAACGGAAATTGGAATGGCACAAATTGAAGCTATCAGTGTCCCATACAAAGTTTATAAAATCACTTTACAATCCCTTTAACTTAAAATGTGCTATAAATTTGAGGTAAGGGTAAAAAAGGTATTTGAATACTAGATCATAAAGCAACCAACTGAACAGAGTTGGTTTTTTTAACCAATATTTCACATGCTAAAAGAGCCAATTTTAATTGTAGGAGCTTTTTTCTTTATTGGAAATGTTCATACAGTTAAATTACTAAATTTCACTTACCACCAACCAAAAAGGTGTTTTGTAGGCATAAACATACACTAAAAATGTAGTATTTTCATCACCAGCAAAATGATAATCTTTATGTTCAAACTTTGTTCGGAATAAATCACATTCATGAGCAATAGTAAAATATTCTTCTTCTGGTCTTGATTCTGTAATAACATACATATAATCCATCATTATTAAATTCCTTCAACTGAATTTTGAATTGCTATTAGAAATATACCAAGGACACAGACAAGGATAAAGAAATGGAACTTGAAACTTTGCTTTTCTTCAATAAATATCTAAAAAAATATAACCAGAGAAATTTTCTCACTCTCTTATTAAGCTTAAAATTTGTAGTAACCTTACCTGATTTCGTGGTGATATTTATCAAAGCATATCCTGAACAATTTAATGTAAAATCAACATCTCTGTCAGGCTGTAAGAAGACATTAAGAATATTGAAATATAACACTATTTACATACCATATAATGTGTAATGCTCACCATCAAATTTTAATTTTTTTTTTGAAAAAGAAAAGCATTTCAGTTTAATTATCACTTTTGTTTTGACACAACTTACTGCTGACATGTGATAGCTGACAATACAATATATAAATACATGTACTATATACTGATGGCTGATTATACAATATTTTTATATACAATATACATAGGCTACTGTTGATTATACAATATTCTAATATACAATATACATACTGATGTAGGAGTATTCTTAAAGTTGATCTGAGTAAAAAATCTATCTTCATATTTGGACAAGTTGAAGGTGAATTGAAAATCTGTCATCAATTGATCTGAAAAAATGCATGTAAAATGTAAATAGCGCTTTCTAATGTCTGGGTATAATTTTGTTTAAATCTAAAAGATGTCAGGTTCCAGATCCGTGTTATTATTGACAGAATAAAGATATCCATAGGAATTAAAGTTTGCTATTTTGAGTTTGTCTCTGTTATCAGATACTTACAGTAACAAGTACCACCATCTTTAGGATTTCCAACATAACTATGATTCTTATCACACCTAGTTATAGAAATTAATATTGTGATTAGATTAAATCTAAACAAATTGTATAAATGATCCTATCTGACCATGACAATTAACATGCTTTAAATGGTTGATGAATCTCATATCTGAAGTGCTTGTCTACTGCATAACAGTTCAAATAGAGGTAACTTAACTATTCAATCTCTAGATAGCTTTTATAATGAATTTTGTAATCAAATGTGTATAAACAAGCTTTTGAATATGAGAAAGGTTTACTTACAGTTCACACTTATCTCCTGTTACACCTCTAGTTCTACAATGACACACACCACTTTCTCTATTACACGTATCAGCCTGTCCATTACACTCACATACAGAACAATTACCACCATTTCTAGGATTACCAAAATAACCTGATTTACATTGTTCACATTGTTCTCCTGAAATATAATAGTAAGATATAAAACATTACCTGAGTCTATATCACCATCATTATAACAACAGAAATTTCAAATAATCAACCATTCAGAATATTTTCAGTGACTTTTGAAACAAATTTACAAACAAAGACAACATTATTTTTCTCAATAATTTGACTTGGAATCAGTCTTTCTTTATTTTCTTGTCCTCCCAGACATTCAACAAAACGGGGGAAAAAAACCCACTTGTTCACACTTTATAAAGCCATGATTAATTTGAGACCTAACTACTCCAGTCACAATGGTTCATCAACATTGTAAATACATTGTAACGACATCTAATTACAAACCTTCAGTGAGATCTTGACAATCTTCACAAACATCAGTATTTTCTACACATGTACTATGTCCATTACACTGACACACTGAAAATATTACAATATCACAGTTATAATCATTCAGAGTTTTATTTCTGCATACATTCATATGGGGAAAGTCTTTAAATTTTGTTTATACAAATTGACTGCTTTGTGATTCAAATTGCGATACACCTTCTCAAAGATAAAGTCTAAAGATAAAGACATTTTCATTCCTGATCGAAAGTTCCCTTTTTTCTGAAGTCAATATCAAAACACAGTTTGAATTTTTGATATTTTTTCAAATCAATATCATCATGATTGAATTACTACTTTAAATATGTAATGTGAATAAAAAATCTGTGTAAAGAGCAAAGAAGACTTACAAGGACACTGAGTAAAATACCATCTATCAGCTGGACAATAAGAATAATTAGTTGAACTGGTATTATCAACTGGTCCAAGAGCACCCCCTTCCATACAGATACCTAGACCAGTATTATTAGGATCATTACACCAACCACACACAGAATTAGCTTGACATTCACTACAGGATTTTAATCCTGAACATCTTGTAGCTAAAATAGAAATAAATAAATAAATAACAATCATAATGACTTATGAAGATTATAAATGGTTTTTATCATTTTAAGTTTTAGATTTAAGATTCAGGAAGACTCACATTGAACCTAATGACCAATTGGTTAGAGAAATAACATTGGCCGATAAAATTATCACACATATTATCACAAAATATCACACATTAAACTCTGGTCTTCGCATCATTGCCTTTACTAACTATATGATTCACATATTAAATTATATAAATTATAAGTACCTGGACATTTAGCACCTTTAGTTGTCCAGTCCATACACTGACCATAAGGAAATGATACAACATAGGAATCAGTATCAACACATTGTCTCATATTACTACACCACATACACGTTTCTTCTGTACAAGCTTCACATGATTTATAATTAGTACATGGTTTTTCACATTGAGCTGTTGGTTTGGGTGTGGCAGATTCTTCTGGTTTTTCTACTATGAGAACATTATAAACTTTGATTAACTAATTCTCAATAGGACAATTTCCATTAAGGTAAACAGTCTTTGTTAAATTTGAATCATTTTCTTAATTATTTAAGAGAGTATCTCGCTGGAGGAAAGGTTGCCGCGACTCACCGAATCAAAAGATCATTAAATGGCGTGCAATATAAAATATCACAAACCTGTTTCAATAAGTTGACATGATTTCTGCCATTGACAGAGTGGATTACTAATACAAGAATAACAATTCTTTTCACCATCACAAACATTATCCTGTTGAACTGAACAATTAGCTGCAGAAAACTGAAAGATAAAACAGATAAGATTTAATTTTAAGTATTATATGAATTACCCAGACTCAACATTTAATTTTATATGTTAATAGCTCCTTATAAATTAAATCAAATACATTGTATTCTTAAGAAATTTTTCAGTTAGGCACAGTCAAGACTACAGTATATATAATAACAAATATATTTAAAGAACTATTGTTGTATCTTTGTTGATTGCCTATGAAAGGTTATTGAGTTTAAGTTAAAAAGCCTACCTCAGTTTCTATTGTACAATTTGTATGAGAACAAGTACCAGATGTGCTACACCAGTTACATTCATACCTAGTAGATAGACAGGCTGAACATGATTTTATATCTTTACATTTTTCTTCTCTTCCTGTAATATTAAATACATCATATATTTCTTTTTTAAATATTTTTATTACCAGTACTATAAAATGGCTCGGACAAGTTACATGCACAATTTTCATATAATAAATAAAATAAAATAATCTTACTTTTCTGCACATGATAAAGTAAACAAAATATTTTATACATTTATGAAGGAATAACTTCCATATCAGCCCCCTGACCTGCATCATTGTGGGATGAAAATCTGAAATCTGACTTAGACTATGAACAAACACCTTGAAATTCAGGTAAATGAGCCAAAATCTCACTGATCCACTGTGATGTAAAGATTAATGTAAAGAGATAGTACATCATTAGTGTGGTATAAATTTCTGAATACAATCACAGAGATAAATAGAAATCTTGTAAGAGTTGTAACACTACTTCATCTTAACTTTACCTTGAGCAGGGTTACATGTGGGTGTATATGTATCAGGAATATTTTCTTTACTGAAACATTTATCTTGGAACCATATACATTTATTTAATGGTTCTGTACTGTTACAGGTATCTTCATCTTTAACTATTTCACATTTACCTGGAAATAACATAATACAAATATTGAATTTTTTGACATGCTATTGTGTTCGTGGCAGTAGTTGTACAATTTTTATTTGATGAATTTCATATTTTCAGGGTCTGACACAGACATGTTGAAGTATATCTGTAAAAATTTTGAAAGAGATCGGTTTATCACCAGCTGAGATACTGCCCATCAAACTTGGACACCTGATATATCTCTTGTTTGGACATTATGAATAAAGATAGTGGACGACGGCCATATACACCTAACGAAAAAGCCTTAAATTTAATCAGGATAAAAACTAAACTTTCTCAAACCTTTCGATTTAGGTCCATTTTAAGTTTCAACAAAATTGGTTGAAAACTAAGATAGTAATAGAATATTCAAGACTTTGGGGCAAGGGCAATAACTCTGCTACTAACGAACGAAAATAGCTCAAATTCAATCTTTGTTTTCTGAATATGTATATACATACCGAATTTCATTTGATTCCATCAAAAATTCTAGTTTTTAGAACGTTTACAAGCAATTGATGTTGATAGAAGCACTTACTGTATAGAGATTAAAGGGCGATAACTCCTCAAAACTGATGAAAGAGGCCTAAATCTTGAAAAAGCTTTATATTTAATCAGGAGTAAACTAAACTGTCTCAAACCTTTAGATTTAGGTCCAATAACATCTATTTTAAGTTTCATCAATATCGGTTGAAAACTAAGAGAGTAATAGCATATTCAAGATTTGGGGCCAGGGCAATAACTCTGCTTCTAACGATCGAAAATAGCTCAAATTCGAAATTGATCTTCGTTTGATAAATTTCATTTGATTCCGTCAAAAACTCTAGTTTTTAGAGCGTTTACGAGCAAATGTTGACAGACGGACCGACGGAGGGACGGACGGACGAACAGGGGTGCCGACAATATACTTCCTCATAGAGAGATGTTGTAAAAGAGACTATACTCGTTCAGTTTTAAGATAAATTGCTTTACTCAACACATATTCAACATATCAAAAGTACATAAAAAGTTTCATAAAGCGTGGACCGGAAGTACACTAAGAGTTATCTTATCTTGAGATTCAGACTACAACTTCTTAATAATTACAAACAAGAATCAGACCACAAATCATTTTAGCATTTCAATACACACTCCCCCCTATTGACGGAGGTCAATACACATTTCTAAAGCTTACAATATGTAAATTGTAAAACACATAAATTCAATACTCTTAAAGTTGCTAAACTCTGACTATAATTAGATATAGCTATAAATACTTGCTTCACTCGTAAAGTAATTAACAAATAAATTTGCCACCAAACAAACATAAAGTTACATTCTCAAATATCTTAATCAATCTGATTTTACTAATTCAACAGGATAAAGTTTTTGTATAGGACGATTCATATTAATAATTTTCCCCTGTTTGTTCCGAACTCTAACAATAGCAGCCCTAACTTTATTATCACGCCCAGGCAAAGTACGTACAACTACTCCCAATTCCCAATTCAGTCTGGAAACTTTATCCTCGAAGACAACCACCACATCACCCTCACTTATAGGAGGGCCACCCTTCGAACGAGCCTTGTGATGCTCACGCAACTGCGTTACATAATCCCGTCTCCACCTAGACCAATAATGCTTAAGTGTCTCATTAAGGTATTTCTTCCTCTTGCACACATCAGAAGAATTAGCATGATTCCTCAACTCAGGAACGAATAAAGGTTCCGACAAAATTCTCCTGCCTAAAATCAGATGTGAAGGAGTTAACTGTTCACCTATCTCTGCACTAACATACGTGAGTGGGCGCGAATTCAAAACGCCTTCAATATCAATTAATAGTGTAAGCAATTCCTCATAAGTTAATAGAGCATTGCCCAGAGTCTTTTTTAAGCATCGCTTAGTTGAACGAACCATGCGTTCAAAAAATCCACCCCACCAAGGTGAACGTTCAATGTTATAACACCACTTTATACCCTTACTGTTCACAAAACAATTCAACTCAGAACTTTTAAAAGTTTTCCCATTGTCAGAGTTAATTAAAGCAGGAATTCCTCGCCTACCAATGAACCTCTTCAAACTTCTAACAAATGATGAACTGCTAGCATCAGGAGCTAGATCAAGATGCACTGCTCTACTGCTAGCACATGTATATAGAACAATAAAAACTTTGTAAGTATTACCACTATCAGAGTATATATCCTTGACGTACATTGGACCAGCATAATCTACCCCAATATTCATAAAAGCAAAATCATCAGCTAATCTAAATAATGGTAACGGTGGCGCTGGGGGCACACCATATGATTTACCTTCAATCTTTCTACAAGGTAAACACTTAGATATAACAGACTTGACTACTTGTCTACCTCTGCAGACCCAAAACTTCTGTCGCAACTGCACCAAAGTTTCATTAGTACCATTATGATGTACCTGTAAATGACATTTTTCAATAATAAGTTTAGTAATGAAATGATCTCCAGGCAAAAAAATGGGAAACTTAGTATCAAATAATAAATTAGACAATTCAATCCTACCATTACACCTGTATAATTGATTTGTATCATACTTCAAATTTAAAGACAATTTCTGTTGCTGAAATTTAGATCCAACTAATCCTTTTTGGACATCTCTTAACCAAATAACTTCTGCAGTCTCTATTTCCTCCTTAGTTATCAGACCTGTGGACCTTGAATCTTTACCTCTACAATTCTTAATGAATCTTAAAACAAGTACAGTCACTCGTAACAACTTATCTAAACTATTAAATCTTTCAATACTAATAATATTCTCTACATTAATGTTCTTATCCACCTTGGCAAAACAAGTAGTGGTTTTCTTAATCTCTGAATAATAATCGTCGCCTAGCTGATCATTAATTGAATCAAATTTCGGCCAATTATCCATGCTTTCTTGTAAAAACACTGGACCATCCCACCATAAATGATCATTCACAAGTTTTGTTACCCTACATCCCCTAGAACAAATATCAGCCGGGTTACAGTCTGTGGGACAATAAAACCATTTATTGTAATCTGACAGTTTACGAATTTCACTTACTCGATTATGAACGAACTGCTTATAATCCTTACAATTATTCCTTATCCATGAGAGAGCAACTAATGAATCAGTCCAAAAATATGCTATAGGTACTATAATATCTCTAAGAGCCTCTACGACACAAGAAACTAATCTTACAGACAACACACAGGCTAACAACTCTAGCCTGGGAATGGTTTGCTTTTTTAAAGGTGCAACTCGTGTTTTGGATGCAATCAAATTGCAATGAACTACGTCACCATGTGTACAACGCAAATATAAACAAGAACCAAACGCCTTTTCTGAGGCGTCTCCAAATGAATGCAATTCTACAGAATCTGCCTTATAAAGCTCGGAACAAACATTACGTTTAATTTCTAATATAGCAACCTTTTTAAGATCTAATAATAAATTATGCCAATATGCTGCAAATTCTGATTCCAAAGGATCGTCCCAATCTAATTGTTTATCACATATTGACTGAAAACATATCTTAAATAACAAAACAATTGGTGAAATTATTCCTACAGGATCAAAGAACTTAGCTGTTGTACTAAGAACATTTCTTTTTGTTAATGATTCATCAAAATCAATACTTTTAACAATATTTTCAAAATTAAATGTAAATGTATCTGACTTAATATCCCAATTTTGTCCTAAAACACTACTACAAGGGTCTTTTACATTTTGTACAAAATCACTATAACCTCTGTCATCCTCTGAGACAGGTAGAGCACTTTTTGCCAAGTCTTGCTCTGCAAATTCATCTGATGCTTGAATCATACCCATTAATTGTTCAGAATTACTTATCCATTTGCGCATGTTAAAACCGCCTTTAGAAAGACTTGACTTAATTAACTTACATAATTCTAATGCAGAAGTTTCATTCTCAGAACCAGATGCAAAATCATCCACGTATAGTGACTTTAATATTTTACTTAATACTAGTTCATTCTCAATACAAGAATTCAAATGATGCCTTAAAGTTGCATTAAGAATAAAAGGGCTAGAGGTAACACCAAACACAACCCTATTGAATCTATAGATCTTAATAGCAGGGTTTATAGAAAATGGATCATCAACCCACAAAAACCGTAAATAATCCCTATGCTTATCAGTAATACCTATATTTAAAAAGGCTTTCTGTATGTCAGCTGTTACAGCAATAGAATGCATACGGAATCTCAATAAAATGTCAAAAATCAAAGGGTTCAAAGATGGACCAGCATATAAACATTCATTGAGGCTGGGTCCAGCTGACTTACAGGATGCATCATAAACCACTCTTAATTTGGTAGTTTCCTTTTCTAGTCTAATCACCTCTCTATGAGGTATATAATGGACAGCTCCTTGCCTATCAATTAAATCATCATTAGAAACATTTGAGATAATACCTTCATCTAATTGTTCACTAATAATTCTATTATATTCAGATAATACTTCAGGTTTACCTTTCAATCTACACAACAAATTCGACAAGCGTTTGACACATACTGAATAATTATCATTTAAAACAGGGTGATCTTCCTTAAAAGGTAAATGTACTTGATATCTATTGTCAACAAATGAAATATTCTTATTGAAATCTGAATACACATTAGATTCATTATCACAAATTCCTAAACTCTCAAGTTCCCAAAATTTGCTTAACTCATTGCTAATTAAACATTCTTCATCAAGATTCTTAATTACATCAGAATTAACATGTAAAACATGGGTGTTGCTTAAATTAATACTACAACCTTGAGTACCATAATTATAATTAAGGGGGCCTGATAAAACCCAACCTACTCTAGAAAACATTGCCACAGGGCTTGAATACTCCCCCCGTCTACAATCCCCACTAAAGAAGTTCCAATAAAAATCTGCCCCAATTAGGATATCAACATCAAACTGAGACTGACTAGAGGAATTTGCTAATTTAAGTCCCTGCAAATGGGAAAAGCTTTGCACAGCTTGGTTATTATACTGCTCAGTGATGGGGTTACAAATAGAGGGAATGCAATACCCTGTGATATACAAGTTTAAATTATCGTCGCACACAACACAAAATTGCACAACATTACAATTTCGTAACTTAGGATTATCTTCTGCAAATGTTTTTATCAACAAATTTTCATTGCCTACAACTTGAACATTTAAAAGTTTACAAGATTCCTCTGTAATGTAGGTTCTTTGACTTCCCAAATCAAACACCAAATTTCTATTTTTAACTTCACCATTTCCCTTGATTCGAGCAATAGCAGTTTGCAGTAATATTGTCCCATCTGAAGAATTACAAGTCATTGTATGACTGCTCACACTATCATTAGTATTATTCGGTTTGACAGTTTCATTCACTTTTGAGCAAATTGCTTTGTTGTGTCTTTCACCACAATTGTTACATTTGTAATCAACATTAGTACAATCCCTAACTAAATGCCCTGATCGCATACACACAAAACACTTTCCTTTCCTTCTAAGTATAGCTTTTCTCGCATGCGCTTCAGTGACAGACTTGCACATGTTCGAATAATGTTTATTTCCACAAAACACACAATGAGGTGCTTTATCATTACCTGAATACAGTGTGGCAGCAGTACGTTGTGGTTTAGTATTATAGTTGCTAGATGTCTTTGAAGTGGATCTATTTTTCATTATTTCAACTTTCTCACGAGTCTCTAACTCCAACTTCAAAGCTTCAATCACTCTATTAAGCGACCATGTGTCCACAATTCTGCTCACCATAAGTTGAATTTCTTCCGGAAAATTATTCATAACAATCGGAATTAACATACTTCCATAGGAATCTGCCTCCACTTCAACATCTAAAGATCTCAGACTTCTAATCTGAACTTCAATAGTATCAAAATTCTTTCTCATTTTTCCAATTTCACTAATATCTGTCACAGGCTTAAGTCCCAGCAAAACTTTAATATAAGATGATATAATAACCTGTTTGTCCGCAAATCTGGACTTTAAAAGTTCCACAGCACTTACATAATTTTCACTGGTTAAAGCTAAGCCACCCAGACAGTCAGCTGCTGCACCATCTAATTGGTTCCTCAAATAATTCATCTTTTCGACATTTGACACAGCTTCATTTTTGTGCACCGCAGCTTCAAAGCTGTCCCAGAAAGACTGCCACTTTTTGACATCTCCATCAAACCGTGGTAAAGTAAGCTTCGGCAATCTTGTTTTAGAGGTCACTGAGTTTTCCATTCTTGTAAAAGAATTATCTTTTTCCAGGGATTTAGAGCCATTGTTCAAGCATCTGTTTATACGATAAATGACACTATTTATGTCACCTGACAATTCTCCAGCTTTCGTTATATCTTCATTAATATCTGTTACTTCATTGAGTTCTTCCAAAACTTTCTCGTTCATTTTATCGAGTGACGATTTTTGTTCCAGAAGCGACATTTTGCATTTTTCCAAAGCTTCATAACATTCAGGCTCATCATAATCAAATGCCTCAAGGCATTCATTTGCCTTTTTCATTACTTGGGACACAAAGGCACGATGTCCACCCCTTATCTTCTTCTGCTTTTCAGCAGCCATTTGTAATATAAAATTTGTAAATCACAGACACCAAATTCGTACAATACAGACAGTTATAAAAAGTTCAATGTTCAACAATTCAATAAGCTTCCGCATCCGTCTCGTCGGACCATGTTGTAAAAGAGACTATACTCGTTCAGTTTTAAGATAAATTGCTTTACTCAACACATATTCAACATATCAAAAGTACATAAAAAGTTTCATAAAGCGTGGACCGGAAGTACACTAAGAGTTATCTTATCTTGAGATTCAGACTACAACTTCTTAATAATTACAAACAAGAATCAGACCACAAATCATTTTAGCATTTCAATACAAGAGATGAGGGCGTATAAAAATACAATGTCATTACAAACCAGCTATACACAACAAATTACCATTAATGGTTAACTAAAAAACAATCTTACCAAAAGAATATTTGAGAAAATCATTTAACATCATTCCATTAAAGCCTCCAAAAACATACACATTCCTAAAAATATCAAATATGAATGTATAAAATAAAGATAAACATACAGTATAGCACTACTGTATACATATATAATTTTTGTTCTAAGCATATCTTATATTGTAATATAAATAAATCTAGGGTTATGCCAAAACTTGATTGAAAATGTAATCATAAACAGAGGTCTTACAATTCTAATCTAATCATTCCAAGGTTATTTACAAACTTTTTAAGATCATTTCATACATTATATAGTATGAGGAAACATGATCGAACATACTTACCCATTATTACTAGACATGGTGTGGCCATATCTTGCTATACTTTTATATAGATTTGGTGGTGATAAAACATGCCATGAATTACATTCTAAAATTACATAAAAATAAATCAGAAAATAGTCTTATCATCATAGTAAACAGTTTTATAAAAAATTTGTAACAAAATAGATATATCAATCTATTCAACATGATCAGTCAACTGTAACACTAATACATACCTGTTCAGTTATAAAAATAAAGCCAAGTATGAAAAAAAATCTTGGTCATTAATAAATTTACATAATATTTCTCCTAATTCAGAATCAAATTGAAAATATGTGACAAGAGAAAACCTCAATGAAATATTATGTGCCCATGTTTATATTTCTACAAGTATGAACACAAAGTAAGTTTTCAGACAGATTATTCTCATTAAATCTGACTAACTGATAAAAGTAAGACCACAGCAAGTACCTACCAATATTATACACCATAAAATCTGTAGAATAACATTTAGCACCGTGGCTAACCGAAGTATCATTATGTGTATTACCACCAAACACTAACATTATACCATTAGTTAAAATAGCTGAGTGAAAATACATTGGTGAACCACTATTACGTAATATTGTCCTAGAATATATCATAGTTTTAAATATGAAATTAACCTCTATCTTTAACCACAATTTGTAATACAATCCAGGCCTAAAAATTCGTCCGAATCAAGGAGAATCCAGAAGGATTCTCGCAAAAACAATCTGCGAGAGTCCTCCGAATACTGTAGGGTTTCCTAACATTTTTAAATACAATGCCTTGTTCTCTTAATTAATCACATGAAAATCCTCTTTATTCAATATTCACCATAAATTAGTATTGTCATAAGAAATTTAAAATTTATGGAAATTTGCCAACACCAACAGGACAAGTTTTGTTTAATATCTAATGCTTCATATATCTAAAATATTTCAATTCATCTAAAAATGATGGGGGAAATCAAATAGCACAGTTATTGCTTTGCAATTGTGTAACACTACAGCTACTGTAATTTCGGTCAATTGCGTAAATTGAAAATATTTTCCACATTGCATCGGTACCGGTAACCTACTAAATTTTCACTAGGTCATTTTCTTGTATTAATGTCAGTTGTGTAGTTAACACCGCTGGTCAAGTAATCATTGTTGATCTGTCAACCGAAAATGGTCGGGTGATCGGAAATGTCAGACATTTTTTTGTTTGTTTACATTTTTTTTTTATTGGATGTAGTGTAAGCAGCGCGTTTCTGGGTTTGTTCCATTTCTTGTTCCATACACCTCTAATAAGATTTCAATAATAGAACACGACACGGGTGAACTGAAAACAACGTGAATCGAACACATCCCACAATGATTTGCGACTTTCGAAAAAGAAAGTTGAAATCATTTTGACAAGTCGGAAAAAAAACACCCGCTTCTAATAGAAAATAAACAATGAACCGGCGTCTAAGTAGAACTTTCACTCGTATGGGATCGGACAAGCACCTTTTTATTAATTATTTTGCGCGAATCCAAAAAGACTCGGGCAATCGATGTTTACGCGAGTCTTGGTGCGAATGAGATTCGCGTGAATTTTTAGGCCTGCAATCCCTCATTAATGTTGTATGTTGAATACAATGGATTTTAACTGAAAAGAAGCAAGTAGACCAATGTGATTCGCAAGTTCTGATTAGAGAAGAATTAATGGCTAATCATTTACACTGATTAGAAAAAAACTTGTATATACATACCATGTTTTAGTTAATATATTAAACATGTAAAGTTTATCTGTTAAATTATAAACAGATTGCTGGTTTGAATGATATCCACCATATAAAAATATACGAGCTTGTTGTATATCTATTACACTAGTATGTCCATAACCACCTTGTATAATACCACCATTGGTTTCACTAACTCTCCATATATCACTGACTATAAAACATCATTATTATAATAACATATTATCATTTCATATAAAATATCATTATAATACAAAATATCATTATGATAATAAAAATCCAGCTCAGGATGTTTATCAAAAATCTTGTCCAAAGAATGGCAAAATCAAGTGCAATAGTTGTATAGTAGTGAACTCCACCTTTGAAATGTTTAAACATAGCCTATTGTATATGTATATTGTCTATGATTTTTTATTTGAGATAAATCACACTCACAAAACATGCAAAATTATTTGTAATGTTTGTGATTTGTGATGAGTATGTAGATGTTCGCAGTAATAATTATGTTCTTCTTTGTATCTATTCTTACCTATATCGTATTCTTGAACAATATTAAGATAACTGTATTTAGGACTGTAGCCGAAGAATACATACATGATACCATCAAATATATGAGCTGTATGACCTGATATATTGTATTTAGAGGATGATAGCTGAGTCCAATTAGATAATACAATATCATATTTCCACAAATCATTTAATACCAGTCCTTTAGATACACCACCATACATATATATCTCATCTTTATATATATCACTAACATGACCATATCTTGATGAAGGTATTGTACCCTTTTCTGGTACATTTGTCCATTTCTCCTTCTTATAATCATACCTATACACATAAATAACGTAATGTTAAAATTGTTCATAGATACCGGTTGGTTTAATTAGACTAACAACTTAATCAGTTAGGCACAAGGAACTATTAATCATGCTTTTGACACATAAAATTTAAAATATATTTTCTTATAGTAGCCTAAAGATCTAAACATCTTTATACTTTTACAAATTCAATCATCCCGTTTCTAGCAATTTTGTACAAAACAATATAAATCTAAATCACCTTGCAAGATTTTTCTCTACACTTCCAGACAATGTATAGCCACCAACTATCCACATAAAATCACCTTCAGTTATTGAGGCATGGGATGCTCTTGCTACTGGTGCATTTGTTGATTCCACTATAGACCATTCAGACTGATATTCATATAAACTGCAGTCCTCTCCTATAATATGACAATAACAAACAAATCTATCAAACCTTGCAAAAATCAACACAAAGGATCTCTCAAACCAACCGAAAATCAGATTAAAATCTAAATACTATGTCTTAAATACAAATCTGATAGAAAGATCTTCATCCAATCAAATTCTTAGGTCAATTAAAGAGATCACATCTACGTTATATGTGAAGAGTTATTCCATTCTAATTACTTAGCATAGGCTTGTATTGTCAGGCCATTTTAGCAGTGGTTTGGTCAGATGGACCTATGACATTTGTTACTGCTGTTTGTTTGATTTTACCATATTTAGAACATAAATCATGGATTGTGTATTTACCAACAAAAAACAGACAGACCCAAATATCTTTATTTACAGATTTAATCAGAGTGAAATTAAATAAGAAACCTTTAATTAATGTTGAACCTACCTTTAAAGCCTTTGTCACATGAGCATTTTCCAGAAATACAAGCACCATTATTAGAACAGTTATTAAGACAATTGGGTGTCTCACAACCAATTCCTGTATATCCTTCATTACATAAACACTTTCCATTATTACATATACCTTGATTAGAACACCCTTCATAACAATCATTGACACTGAAATTATAAATACTAGATCATTACAATTGATGAACTCCTTATATTTAGTGTATGTTTGAAAATACTATACAAGTATTGTACAAGTAAGATATTGAACAACAGTAACAACCCTAACCCACTTACGTCTGCATTCTGGTGTAAGCAAAAAGCCATTTTCTCAAAGTTTTGTGATTTCAGGTTCGTTGAAGTTCAAACTTGACCTTCGTTTCATGAATATGTATAATTTCATTTTACTCCTTCAAACACTCTAGTTTTTAGAGTGTTTACAAGAAATTGATGTTGATAGAAGCACTTACTGTATAGAGGTTAAAGTGCAATAACTCCTCAAAATGATGTAAGAGGCCTAAATCTTGAAAAGCCTAAAATCTAATCTGAAGTAAAATTAAACTTTCTCAAACCTTTCGATTTAGGTCCAATAACATCCATTTTAAGTTTCATCAAAATCGGAGCAAATCTAAGAGAGTAATTATAGCATATTCAAGATTTTGGTGCAAGGACATACCAAATTTCATTTGATTCCATCAAAAAATCTAAGCAAATGGAGGGTGTTGACAATATACGTCCACATAGAAGGATGTGGGATATAAAAAATCAATATGACTGGTACTTTCAGGAATCTTTTTTAGTTATTGATAGTAAAACAGCTTACATCCTCAATAAGATAAATGGAAATATAAGTCTTACTGAGCATTGGTTGCTAATTTCAAATAATCCAGAAATTGTAAAAAAATTAATTTCAAAATTGTAAAATATTACATATTATATTACGCGTAATTCAGAATCCAGAATAATAGTATCTGCCCTGTTGCTAGGGTGGGGTCTGTGGGGGCTAGGCCTCAGCAATGGTGGATTAGGCCACACCAAAAAACGTTTTGATGGGGATCAGAACTGTCAGAAATGCATTCTCTAAGTTTCAAGTTTTCAAAATTCCAAAGTTCTCCCTGGACACAAAACCCAGGCCCTAGCACATATTCACTCGTGGCAACAAGTGATGGTATAATATTATAGCAGGAAAAGAAGAAGGAACAAAGCATTCTATTACGGTACTTCCTCATCAAACATTTCAACCCATTTGTGAAATTTGAGTCAAGTTAAATATCACATTTTATCTTTTCTAAACACCATTAAACAATAAATATGTCATAAATTTACAAGTGTTTGAGTGACGATTACACCTTTTATTTATAACGCCTTTAATTTACTCTCGAACTCTTCATTTATCATAATATAAAGTGGTCACAAAAATTTATTTCGTTGAACGCAATTTTCTGTTTTGTGTTTTAATACTAGTTTTTGAAGTACAAATTACTCAAATTTGTCATAAATCTGAAATAGTGCTATCATCCAAAATTAAGTAAAACATTAATGTGTTCATGGAAAGCAGGGGTGTAAAACATAGTAGGCAAACATAGATTGTTCATGCCTAAGATTTGACAATTTCCAAGCATAAATATATCCCATACATAATCCTGTTTGATACAGTCATGTTGTGACAAGTTCCCCATTTAAATACAGGTTCTTTTGATTGAAAAAAATGATAATAGTAATTATGCAAATTATATTTTGTAGGATTTATGTTTAATATTATATTATTTTGTATTTAATGGCTGAAGAGTAAGTTGCATTAGGACTTACCTGAAAGATATGTTAAATCCTGCCATGGTGTAAGCTGCATCACTTGAGAAATGAATATACACATAACGATTGGATACTTTAACACTAAATCCTCTATCTGTCTGGTTATCATTAGCTTTCACCATTAAACCACTGTAAATATTAGTGATGGGCAATCGGGAAAAAAAAATAATCGATTAATCGTATTAATCAGAGAGGCATAATCGATTAATAATCAAAACCTGTAATTTTTAATGTGGCTTAAACACAATATAAAATGTACATGATTTAATTACAATATGTTATTAGTTATGATGGAGGTGAGACAACAAAATGTAAATTTATAACATTTAATCAACAGAAAACACAGCAGAGTAAAAATTCCTTTTTTAGTCCTATTGATTGCATAGCAGTTTTAAATTTTGTGGAGCAATAGTATAAAATATGAATACAAAAGAAGAAGTATTTCTTTAACCTTAATTGAATTATTATCACCATATGTAATGCACGTTCCCTAAGACTCCAGAATAAACCTTTATAAAACAGTCACCGTAAATAAAGTTTCAAAAAATATCAACAAGTTGGAAAAAACGAAGACACCATAATATTGAGTGTTAATATTGCTTTTCCAACAACCAGTAAACACCCAGGCCTACACATGAGTTTTTTTTTTTTAATTTTTCCACGATGGTCGCCGACTTTTGATTGGTAATCTATTGGTCGCATCGTTCGACTTTCAACGACCGATAATCGATTATTGGCGATAATCGGCCATACACTATTAAATATACATAGTTATAGAAGATCATTAAGATGACTATACCTTTTAATTCTACAGTAAGAAGGTTTAAAACAAGTCCTACAAGACATAAATAATTTTGACTCCCCATCACTAACAGACAGCTATGATTAACAACTTCTGTATTAGCCAAAACAAGCTGAACCAGATTTGAAACTATACAATATCAAAACTATCCTCCCAAGGTTGTATGAAATAGCTCTTATTTAGCTCAAATAGCTCTTACTTGGTTATCATTCCCTTAGTCATACCAAAAAGATCTGACAAAAAGTTACAGAAGTGGTGATGAAAAAAACAAGAAGAAGAAATCATTTACCTGAATGCTGCAAATACTGGTGAGAAACTAGAATCACCATCATGTATATACAGATGATCCCAACCACATTCAGTAGCAAACTCCATAAAATGAAAGTAAACAGTTTGGTTTGGTTTGTTAATATCTAATAACCAGCTACATTTAGTTGATAATGAATAATTACCAACACCATCAGAGATATATCCCTCTAATTTACTTAACCTACAAAGATACAGATAAAAACATTGACTAAATTAGCTTCATTTCACACCACAAAAAGAAACACAACAGTTTGAATGAACTTAAGAAAATTGGAATATTATAAACCTTAAAAACAAATATCATCCATAAGAAGGCCAATTTTCAGCCAAAATATGCTTTATTTTGGTTAACATAATATAGTTATCAGTATAGTAATTTTTATATCCTTATTCCTGTTTATTAATCAGGGGCATCATATCAACAAGACATAGTACGGTACTTTCATTCAGCAGATTGAGATTGAACAAAAAAATTAATCTTTCAAATATATAACATTTATACAGATAAGAATAGACAATATTCATATAAACATGTTTATGTTACACAATGTTTCAATTAATATCTTACTCTGCTCTACCGTGACACCTATCACAATGTTTATCACTCCATCCTGCTTCACATATACATGTCTCATTCACAAGTGTACCATGTAAACATTGTTTCTCTTCCTTGTCAACACTTTCTGTGCATTCTAAAGATCTAAACTGAACACATAAAATAAGTACAAATACTGCCACTATAATCTTTTTAGGTAGATATTTATCCGTATTTACATATACGGCCATAACCCGTTCCTCCATTTTGTGACTTGATTACGATTATCCAGTCTGGTATATATAAGTCATTCCTGGGTAATCGAGAATAACATTATAAAAGTGAAGACGTCCGACAAACACCATCAGAACGCCTCTTAGGAAGGGATTCTTAATTATTTTCACCAATTTCGATAATTAATTCAAAAACATCGGCAAAAGACAGGACATTTATTGGTCTTCTCAATACGACAAATATATAGGCTAGGCTATGATAAAAAATTAACACATTACTGATATTAGTCACATAATTTTTCGGATAAAATATTAACGTTGATCTGAAGAAAAAAAAACCCATATGACAAAGCACTAAGTAATATACGCGCATAAACCAAGGTATTGAAGCTACTGACTACATTTGGGACAAATTGTGGAGTCTGTAGACTGTAGTGTATAAACCTATATCTGCTCCGCCGTCGCTGGCTTATTAATTGTCAGTAAAATCCATATTTTGGACACCCTACTTAAAGCTGGGTTCTCACTATCGACTTTTTGTCGTTCTCACCAACTTTATGTCGGCCTCATAGATTTATCTTCAACAAATCTATAGTGTGAACAGATAAATCTGTCAACTTTTTGTCGATGGGTCCGATGTCGGTGGATTGGAACCTGTTCTATTCTCATCGACTTTGTCGGCCGACTTTTAGAGTTTCAACAAGTTTCAACCAATCAGCAACCAGAATCCATGAACTCAATGAACTCCATGAACTCATCACATAATAGCACTACTGCAAAAATGGCTAATACAGAGGACCATACCGATAAGGTGGAAAAAATTATTGAATTATTAGAAAAGAATGAGTGTCTCTGGCGTGTTGAAATTCCAGAATATCGGGATCGAGACAAGAAACGACATGCAACAGAGGAGATAGCAAAATCTGTGGGAATGAGTGGTAAGTTTATTGCATGTAAATGTACGTGTGACCAGTAGCTAGGCATAGCTGATAATATTTTGTTGACATTTCTTTTGCATAATGAAACTACATCTTAGAATTGACGGGAAACGCAATTTAAGGGCTTTCTAAAATCAGAATTGTCAGAGGGACCTGTAAAGAAAACAGTATGAATTATTTTTTAATTCGGTTTATTTTTTGTTTATAGCTGAAGAAGTGAAAAAAAAAATCAATAACCTTCGAACATACTATTGTAAGGAGGTTCAGAAAATTTCCGCCTCCAAGAAATCTGGAGCAGGATCTGGGGATGTTTTTCGTTCCAAATGGGCATACTTTGAGCTCCTGGCATTTTTACAACCGTATACCGTTGTTAAAAAAACAATTTCAAATTTGGTGAGTTTATTTTAATTCATTCTGTCTGTATCCACTGCCATGGTAGTGATCCTTCAGGGCTGACAAAATATTCACATAGACGAGCATCATCTATTAGAACGTTGTCGAAGTATTTGATCCATACCTGTTCCAGATTCTCTCCATTGCCCTTCTCTTATTTCATGTAAATTAGGGTCTTCACGGTCAAACATGATATCAGCAGTATCTGGTAAAAGGTAATTATGGAGGGTACATGCTGCTAAAATTAACAGTTCAGTTTTCGCAGGTGATAATGCTATGCTGGTATGAAAAACACGGAACCTGTTTGCTTAAATACCAAAAGCATTTTCAACAACCCTTCTAGCTCTTGATAATCTATAGTTGAATATGCGTCTATCTCTGTTCATACCACGACCAGGATATGGTTTCATTATAAACTTTTTTAAGGGAAAAGCATCATCTGCCACTATGGTCATTGGCTGAGATTGAATATCTGGGGATATTTGTTTCCTGTTTTTTGGAATGGATAGGGTATTTTGTTCTATGGCCCTGGCGAGGGAACTATTCCTGTAGACAACCACCATCACTCGCCCGTCCAGAACTTCCGGTATCTACATATATAAACCGGTAGTTGGCATCCACAAGCGCCAACAACACAATGCTGAAGTGTCCTTTATAATTATAATAAAGTGATCCAGAATTACATGGAGGCATTATACGAACGCGTTTTCCATCTATTGCACCGATACAATTCGGAAAATTCCATTTCGTCTCATAATCTTGGGCGATTTTTTTCCATTAATTTTCAGTTCTTGGAATCTGAAATTTATATAAATGAAAGAAAAAATAATTATGTTCTACATTGTTTATTTTTAGGAGGATCTCGATACAGCTGATTTACAAGAGTCTCAGACAGAAGACGTTTCAGATGAAGAAGAGGACGAAGAAAGCCAATCTATTTTGATCTCTCCAACCCCATCTACTTCTTCTACACGTAGTGTAGAAACCGATACCCCAAAACGAAAACTGTCTGGGATAGTACCCCCCAAACACAAAAAAATTAAACCTGAAGACGATCTCTTAAAACTTGCTGTCAAGTCCCTGAAGGAATGCAAAGAAGGGAGAAGGGATACTGTTGAAAAAGAAGAAACAGGTGACCAAGTGTTTGGCAAGTTTGTTACCTCACAGCTCACAGCAATAACTGATTTGAAAACGAAAGAATTGGTTAAAATGCGAATTCATCAAATACTTTTCGAAGGACAGTATGGCACCTATATGCCAATCTCCTACTGATCCATGGTCTACAAACGCTTTTTTTTTCTTCCATCTCGTTTCTTCTTTTTAATTATAAGGGCAATGATAACCACACTCAATGCCATTTCCCTATCCATGTTAACTTTATATACTGATGTTCTTATATCTACTGGTGCCAGTTGACTGTGACCTAATTCCAGAGCAGTGTAGTTAATAAATTTGTCTACAGTGTGAACCAAATGACTTCAACGACATTATGATCTATGAGGCCGACAAAAAGTTGGTGAGACCGAAAAAAATCGATAGTGAGAACCCAGCTTTTGGATCTTTCCTACACACGCCACTGCAATCTGATGTATTTGTGTTCGACTTTATGACAAACGTGACGATTTTGAGTTTCATATTGTTAATTTCCCATTCATGTGTAGTAACATACCGCCACATCACCAGCTTATAAAGTGTATGTTTATACACCAGGACTTTATGAATACTTTCTGGCTAGAGGTCGAGTTTTGACATTGAAATTACTTAAGCAGGGTTACTTGACACACAGACTTCCAACTATATTTAGGAAATTTTATGGTCGTTTTAACGAAATTGTACACAAATATAACAAATCTGTCTCTTGCATCTTGACTCATTTGTTTATTTTCCCGGCTGGTTGATAGTTGACGAGTTAACGTTCGCTTCCAGCAGCAGCTGGTATCGCAAACTGGTTAGTAATTGGTAGTTGGATTGGTTCAATCTGATGGTACTGTGCTGTTGGTTTGGTAATTTGAGAATTCGCAAGATCTGGTCGGGTCGAATGACATGAGTAGTGTGGCGTGAGTTACTCGATCTTCATTCTTCCGAACTCGTTGTGATCGTGGTTATTCTTCTTGATGGTGGTAGTTGAATGGTGTAGTTGTTGGTTTGATTTGGTTAGAATCATTATCTGATGGATGTTCGAAAACTAGAAGACCCGAAAAGAAAAGAAGAGGAGAGAAGAAATGGAGAAGGGGGAAAGCTTTCAACGAAAAAGGGGAAAAATGTTCTCTTTGTTTCTGCAATGAAACTTATTAGTTTGGTTATGAATAAATAATATAAAAAACTTTAAATATAAACTTAGCCCATCTGTTCAAGACAAATTTGGTAATAAAGTGGTAGATGAGTTCCATTATTCTATACCAGTGGTCCATGGATGGAGCCAGAATATTCTGTATTGTTGTTGGTATACCATTAGCTATGGATGGATTGGATGGATGGTCTCGTTTGGTATCTTCGGATCGATCTGGTATCTAGCGGTTTTGAGGTTCCTTAACATGTCAGTCCATTTCTGATTGATCCTAGACGACACGATACTGCAGAACTCCGAGTAGGAGTATTCTACAGACTCGTTATCATCCAGACTCATGCTTTCTTTGGCACAACGGTCTGCTTGGTCATTCCCTGGGATGTAGGCATGAGACGGGATCCATGCTAGATTTATCTGATGGTTGTTGTTGGTTTGGTAGTCGTGTATTATTTTTGCGGATTTTGGATATGTCTTCAGACCTGCAGTTAGAAGAGTTGAGAGAAATTGATTGAAGACGGCTTGATGAATCGGATAAAATTACTACTGCTACTGCGTCCTTGATGGCAAGAAGTTCTGCTGTGAACACTGAACAGGGAGGAAGGATTCTTTTACTAATGCTGATGCCTTGTGCTGGGATACATACAAGTAAACCGTAACCTGTTGCTGTACTACTCTTGGAACCATCGGTGTAAATCTTCAAATGGTCGGCGTATGCAGAATCAATAAGATCAAGAACGTGAGCTCTTACTCCTAGTGGATTCTCATTCTTGTTGATATTGTGGATCAGCTGGGTGTTGGTAATCTTCCCAAAGGGTGTATTTGACAGGTGACGTTCAATGATCGTAAATTGATCGAGATGGTGCTCTCTCAAGAGATCAGTGACCGCCTGCCCGTACGAAATACTCCGATTCATCTTGTTCTTTCCGACACGAGTAAATCTTCTGATGCTGGCATACGTTGGGCAGCTTTCGGACAAATACTGAAGTTTACCCCAGAATTTGAGAGAGATTTCCTCCCTCCGAAGAGACAAGGGTTTCTCTCCCGCCTCCTGAATCAATGTTCGTTCTTCGCACCGATTGCAATAACTGAACGAACCAGTGACCTGTACATCATCATTAAAGCTTCTCTGTTTGCTCCCCATGTGGTACCTGAAACATAACACATAACATTTAAATTCTCGTGGAACGAGTACATATATAATCAATGCGATTATTTCAGTTGTCAAAGTGCACACCAAGAAACTTGACAGACTTTTCATGTCTGATTTTTACACCATTCGGTGTAAACCGTCTCCTTTTTCTGCTACAAAACAGCCCGACAGTTTAAGCTTCCGAAATAATGAAGCCCCAGTCGGTAGCCCATTTGGCAACTTGGTCCAGAACATATTGCATGCGGAATTTCACAGTGCTGAGGTTATTGTGAACTGTCCATATACCACTAGCCTATCATCTGCATATAAGGCCGTGCAAACCAATAGGCACTTCTAGTGCACATAGTCCTGGGCTAAATAGTTAATCATGATGCTGAAGAGGGTAGGGCTAATAACAGAGCCTTGTCGAGGTGCCATTCTCCATTGAGTGCTTCTCATTAATAGAATTGGTTTCGTTTACTCGATAGTATCTGGCGATCATTTAAGAAGTCTTAGATCCACCGAAACATTCGACCCCATATATGCCAAGTTTATTCAGTTTAAAAAGTAAACCATCTATCCATACTAAGTCAAAGGCTTTGGATAAATCCAAAATGCTGGGCTGAAGTAGTTCTTCCTTCCGAGTTTGACAGAGTTTCCCACGAAGTTGACCTATATTATAGTAGTGTCGCGCGAGAATCGACCATGCTTACTCTTTTCGAAACACCTGATGGTAGGCCTACATAGCTTCTCTTTGGTGTTATGCACTACTTTATATATGATTTGCCATATTAACCTTAAATAGGGCCTGGTCTAAACTCCTATGTATTTCATCAGATAAAGGCCAGTGTTCAGATGCCCATATCTGCATACCCCATCCAGGGTTTATTTTAGAATCGTAGGCCCTATTAAATTATTGTAGTTCAAGCCAATGACAGAAAAAATCGGTTATCTCCCATAAAAAATCGTTCTTTTACTTTAGAAGTAAAAACAGTAATTTATTTAATTCTTGCTTTTCCAGTCGGTTGTGGTTTTTAATGGTCTTTTTCATTAGGATTTGATTCTTGTAAACCGAGAATACGAACAGGAAGCAAGATGGAAGGTCTTTTGGAAAAAGCTGTTGAAGTTGGTGAGATGGAAGTGTTTTTGGAAAAAGCTGTGGCAGTGGGTAAAGATAAACACCCTAGAAATAAAAATAAGCATATTCAGTATGGAACAGCCGGATTCAGAACAGTGTAGGTTGCACTCAGGCTCAGGCAGAGAGCCTAAAATCTTCAGATTGTCTGTCTATAATAGTATATTATTATACATATTGAATTGACTAACTTATCTTATTAAGTAAATATTGATAAACGCGTCTTTCTTTACTACAGGATTATTTTTTAAGGTGTTAAGTCTAGGCTAGGCCCTACTACTCAAATGACAGTAGGTCACTCTTCAACACATAACTCATTGTCAAATCAAAAGAGGACTCGACGATACATATTTTTCCCAAATAAGATATCCTCGGGTTTCCCTGTTAATTTATACTTTTTTCTTATGATTTTTTTGTTCAATAATAAAATTTAATTAATAACCTATATTTTATCTAAATATGAATGTTTGATCTCAAATATTTCTTGGTAAATTTTTTGTGACAAACGGAGCATGATATTTTGCTACATGAAAATTGGGTTACCTATTACGACATGCGGTCTAAAAATAGGGATACCTTTATAATATCTGCTGACCTTTAAAATTCCTACATCTCAAAAAAAATTCCTATTCACCAAGTGAAGAAAAAAAATGGGTGATGTATTCAAGGAGATGTATTCAACTAAACATAGGGCCTAGTGTTTCTTCACATATTCCTAAGAATAGGGCCAAAAAGGACAATTTTCTCGCTGCTTATAGAGTGATTAGTGACGTCATATTTCTTTTCATTCATTTGAAGAAGCGTTTTATCAACGGATGACGTCATTTGCGTTATGAACCGCGGTTTCAAAGGGAGATGTAGGTCTATAGGATGTTCATTTAATATTTTTCAGAGCTGAAGATCTTGACCATGTTATTTACAGAATGGGTATATTGGCAGTTATTGCTTCCAAGTCAAGAAAAGGTAAAACTTAATCCTTCCATCCACGATCAGTCTTGAATTAGTGATCAAGTCAAGAAGCCTTCAGCTGCACAAAAAATAAAATGTGTTAGCTATAGTGGTTGCTAGAGGGGCAAGGCATTCTTACTGTCAACCCTTTCTGAAGGAACCACACTGCTGATAATGCTTATTTCGTATAGAATGAAATGGAGTTTTACATCCTGTTTTTCTGCACCTGTATGAGCTAATTGAGGACAAGTCACGATAGAATGGAGACAAATTCTTAGAAGTTAAAGGGAACTAACTGAGTTAAGACTTTTTCTTTGAGTTTATAATTTGTTATATTTAATGTCAGTTGTGTTTTTTTCCTAGCTACCATTGGAGTAATGATAACTGCCTCCCACAATCCAGAGGAAGATAATGGAGTCAAATTAATTGATTGCCATGGTGAAATGATGCCGGCTTCATGGGAAAAATCAGCTACTGAACTAGCTAATGTTGGGTAAAATAAAGATTATATCTTTGTTATTAATGTTATGTCTGAATTTTGTATCCCAGAACATTATATTGAACATCTTACTCTAACTTATTGATTGATAAGCATAAATTATGAAAACTTTTATGCTCTTGGATAAACTATCATAGAACATGATTCAAAGAAGATTCTCAGATCATGGATGATAAGTGTAGCGTTACTTGTAGATAAAACACAAAATGAAACATTGAAGTCTGCATTTTAATCAGATTGGAACCATCATTATTTATGAAATAACTTGATGGAATGAAATTATAGTCTATAACTTGAAGCACGAATAAGACATAGATGACAAATGAACACATTTGCTGAATATTTGCTTATATATATGAATGTCAATTTTAGGGATGATGAATTGATAGCTGCTATAAAATCTATTATATCTGCAGAGAATATTGACTGGTCCGTCCCAGCTAAAGTTATTTCTGGAAAAGACACAAGGTATATATAGTATATAAATTTGTAAGATATTATACATTTATAGATATTATTTTTTATCAAAATTATTTATCAATATAAAACACCAAGAACAAGTCTTTAATATGACATTGAGCTGCTTTTTGGCAAGTCAAGATATTTGCTTCTGTTCAAAAGATTAACACAAGTTTACCAGGGCTCCAGAACTAGACTAAAGCTTCATATCTTTAATTTTGATAAAATTTCTATTTGAATGAAATCATGACAGTGTATACTTAATATGAATAAGTCTTCTTTCACTTTCAAATGAAGACAAAGATTATCTTTTCATCGGATACCCTCAATACTTCTTACACATTTATACAAATTGTTTTTTTTTAAAAATATTGAATTTTTTTTTTGTCATAATACAGACCTAGTAGTGAACAATTATCTGAATGTGTAAAACATGGTGTGAGGGCTATGGGAGGTGAATACATAGATTTTGGTAAGTAGAAAAGATTTTCTTATCAGTAGTGATGTTACTGAAATCCTGAAAGAGACAAAATAAATAAAATCTAATCCGAGAGGCTTTATCTTTCAAAATTAACTAGTACCATCTACACCAATGTCCAAAAAGCTATAAAAAATATGTACTGTTATGCCACTTGGATGATCTTGGTGTTAAAACATTGTGATATGCATAGTCCAAAGAACAAAGGGACATAACAATGATTGTTATTTTCAGGATTACTAAGTACCCCTCAGTTACATTATTTAGTAGTATGTATTAATACTAATGGTGAATATGGACAACCAACTGAAGAAGGATATTATGTTAAATTAGCTAAAGCATTCCAAGATTTATGTAAAGAGGTAATTTAGTTCTGATCACTTGCAAAATTTACAAACCAAGAAATTAGTCATTTCAGAAAGCATCCCTATATGCCATGCACATGTATATTGTCTACGTTCATCAAATTATACTGATATTGTTTTGTTTTGCTTTAGTTTTGGTGTCAAGATCAGTACTGATCCTTCTCTTGTAGTATTGAAGAATGTGTTAAACTCAATTTATAATTTATTATTATAGCAAGATGCACAATCATTAAAACACTATAAAAAGAAGTTATATATCGATGGTGCAAATGGTGTTGGTGCTGACAAATTAAAACTATTAACAAAACATTTAAATAACTTATTAGATATAGAAATATTTAATGATGGGTCAGAAGGAAAACTCAATTATCAATGTGGTGCTGATTATGTTAAAGTTCAACAAAAATTTCCATTAGGTAAGTAAAGAATGTACTCTAATTTTGATCAGTGTATTTTAGTCACTTAAACATGTGTGGTTTTTTGTTAAAAGATGACTTCGTATTAATAATTTCGCAATGTCAATGCACTGGACTAGTCTGAGAAGTGATATTTTGTGACAGTTTTTGGCCAAAGTGATTTTGAAAGGTTTTCTGTGAAAGTTAATCATCCAAACTCCGCTTCTATAAATGTATATCTTTAGAAATTATTTTTATGACACTATCCTAATTTTTATAATAATTTTACAAAACCCCCAATTTGGTTCACCATTTATGATATTGATTAGTTTTTGGCTATTAAAATATTGATCTAGGTCAGGCCTTCTCAATTACTTTTTGTAAAGGGCCAAATGCATTAAATGAAACAAATATAGGAGCCAAATAGAGCTTAGCTAGCATAGTGAGCACAGCGTCTAGCAGACCGGATTTGGGAAGGCCTGATCTGGGTATTTGACACATTGATTTCCTGCTTGTATATACATGTATATCATACAGTGTTATTATATGATATTATTGTAGGTATGAAAGTTGAAGGAGGTGTAAGATGTGCTTCGTATGATGGTGATGCTGATAGAATTGTTTACTATTATTTAGATCAAGGTTAGTTTATCCTTAGTATTCGAAGCCAATACATGTAGTATGAATTTAAGAGAAAAAGTGACTGAATGCAGTTTAATCACGAATGGTTTAAATTAAGGTTTAAAACTGTGTTGTTATGGATAATATAAAGAAGATAATGATGTTTACTAATTTTATATGTATACAAATCAATTTATGTAATAAAAGATGTCACTGATTTGTATTTCAGATGGTATATTTAGATTATTAGACGGTGATAAAATAGCTACATTAGTAAGTTTGATGACATATTTTCTTCCTCTGAGTTATCACTTGGATTTAAAGACATTTGATTATGATAAACATTCTGTTCTTGTTCAAACAAACTAACAGGATAGAAGAACAGCTAATAGCATCTTATACATAACTCCATACATTTTCTTACTATATTACTGTTTTATTCAAAAAAATGTATTATGTTTTCATTAAAATATGGGGAAACACAATGTTATGTTCATTTACAATCATATTCCATATCCAATTTGATTTTCTAGGTGGCTGGTTATTTACAAGATTTAGTCAGTCGAAGTGGATTAGATTTAAACCTAGGATTAGTACAAACAGCATATGCTAATGGTAGTTCAACTCAGTATATCACACAGCAGTTAGTAAGTGTAAATAACATATTTACCTAAAAGCTGATTTGAGATATTTTTTTTTTCCCCAATGTCTTCCTCGAATACAAATGTCTCCCAATATTCTGTATTAAATATATTTTTGATTTCAGAAAGTTCCTGTAGCATGTGTGCCGACTGGGGTAAAACATTTACATCATAAAGCACAAGATTTTGATATTGGTGTATATTTTGAAGCTAATGGGCATGGAACTGTAAGAATGAATTTATTACATCTTTATGCTTTAAACTTTATTTTTTATATCATAAGATAACAATGACTTCTGGCAAATTTAACAGACAATGAGTTTACTGCTAGATCCGAATTTGTATTGCTTTTTTACCTCTTGCATGATAGCAACTGTATGATTTTCTTTTGTATGCTGCTATTTTTCTATTTTTTTCTGTGTACTATTTCAATATTATATGTATTTATCTAGGTGTTATTCAGTGATACTGCTATGAAGAAAGTTAATAAAGCCAAAAAAGAAAAAAGGTAATATTAAGAAATAAATCATAAATCTGATTGCTATTATTAATGTTTTTATATATTACTGGATATCAAACAGTACATTCAACTAAATTTCAAGATGTATCTAAAATTTTCAGTAAAATTATTTTATTTCAGTTTAAGTCCAGAGAAGAGACAAATAATTGTACGACTTTCAACAGTGATAGATTTAATAAATCAGGTAAATTAAGTTCTATTGAGAGACTAGTGAACTAGATTAGTGAACTGGTTTGGTGTATGTTAATCATGTAATATTATCCAGAATGTTATATTGACTCAAATTATTGTAGACAGTAGGCGATGCTTTATCTTATATATTATAACTTATTGTAGACACTAGGTGATGCTCTATCTGATATGTTATAACTTATTGTAGACAGTAGGTGATGCATTATCTGATATGTTATAACTTATTGTAGACAGTAGGTGATGCTCTATCTGATATGTTATAACTTATTGTAGACAGTAGGTGATGCTCTATCTGATATGTTATAACTTATTGTAGACAGTAGGTGATGCTTTATCTGATATGTTATAACTTATTGTAGACAGTAGGTGATGATTTATCTTGTATGTTATAACTTATTGTAGACAGTAGGTGATGATTTATCTGATATGTTATAACATATTGTAGACAGTAGGTGATGATTTATCTTGTATGTTATAACTTATTGTAGACAGTAGGTGATGATTTATCTGATATGTTATAACTTATTGTAGACATTAGGTGATGCTCTATCTGATATGTTATAACTTATTGTAGACAGTAGGTGATGCTCTATCTGATATGTTATAACTCATTGTAGACAGTAGGTGATGCTCTATCTGATATGTTATTAGTAGAAGTTATTCTGAGAACACATGATTGGAACCCTGGATTATGGAATAAATGTTATATTGATCTCCCCAACAGACAGCTAAAAGTCAAGGTTAGTTATTTTATGAACTGCTGGTGTAGTGTAATGAACTATAGTTGTAAGTAGATTCTATGATATTTAGTCAACAATAACTATGCCCATTGTTGCTTACAATAAAAAGTATTGTATCAATAACTTGCATATCTTGTCTGTTGGACATCCCAGAAGTCAATGTTTTTCTAATACTTAAGTAGTGTGGAATGTGTTACAGTGCAAAATATTCAGAAGTCATTTATAACTACTCAATAATTTATTGCCAATAAGTTTTAAAAGTGATGTGCTATCTCTGTAGGTAAAAGATAGGAATATTATATCAACTACTGATGCTGAGAGAAAAGTTGTGACACCTGAGGGTTTACAATCAGCTATAGATAATATTGTATCGGAATATAAACAAGGTAGATCTTTTGTTCGACCGTCTGGCACTGAAGATGTTGTCAGAGTTTATGCTGAGGCTGATACACAGGTAATTAATGTATTATCGTCAGAATACAATTGTTTGTTTTTTTCATAACATAAAAGACAAAAGTGTATAGAATAGTGTATAAGATACATCCCTACAACATAAATGTTCAAAAAAAAGGTGAACACTATTGAGAATCAAATCATTAAGCTGGTTTTAGTTTTACATGTGATTCATATGACATGACATCTCTTCAAATAAAAGTAAAATTGATTTGACCAAAAGATTTAAGTTGGTTGTTGCAGAAACAGATCGCAACATACAACAATCGCGATTGTGTAGCCATTAGCCAACAAAATACATTAATTGATCCAATTCTCTTATGTAAAGCCATTTTCTCCCTGATTCTGCCCGTCACAAGATCTACCAAAACCCCTTTAGTAGATTTGAGGGTGGCAAAATTGTCCGTAAAGTTGAACCTTATAGAGGATTGACTTTATAAACTTAGTAACTTTGTGAACTAACTAATTACATGTTGATTATTCTTGAGAAATTACTCATAAGTTGTGTTTAGTTCCATTTTGAAAAGAGTTGTTTTCTTTACAGGAGAATACTGATAAATTGGCTAAAGCTGTTGGTCAAAAGGTTTATGAATTAGCTGGTGGTATTGGTGACAAACCATAGACATGCTGAACAAATTATTATTTATGTAAAATGCTGGGAACAACAACTTTATGTTTTCAATATGTTTTATGTTTTAATTTTATATATTTACTTTAATCTTTATTAAAAAATCAGCTTGATATATTTAAAATATGCAATCATTTAATGGCAATGCATTTAAAATATTTTGAATGTTGTGGGAATTTTATTATATATTTTTGGTGATAAAAAATATCTTGTTTTTTAGTTTAGTATATATATTATATTTTTGATAAACGTGAAGTATTTATTGTTTGTCTAGTCTAATAATTTAACATACAATTGTCCATAGATTAACTATTGATACATCGCATACTAGAATTTTTTTGTTTATACTAAAAATATCATGTAAATGAATCATAATATTATGTTTCTTAAGGGTGTTAATTGGGCTATTTCACGTTATGAAAAAATGGAATAGGTATATGAAATAATGATTTCTTGAGACTTGTTGTGCATTTGTTGATGATTTGGGGTCCTTCTCGATAGTTTAAGGTTGATTTCATGTCAATCAGATTTTTTTTAATGAGTTGACAGCCCTTTGAAACATGTCATAAAAATTGGACATTTCAAACCTTTGATACAAGTTTAAAAAAATGTGAATGGATCAATCTACATCAAACTTGGCATAAATGTAGACAATTACAATGCCGAGAAACGTACAGAGCGATTTTCCAAAAAAAATTATTATTTTGGTGGTTACCATGGAAATACAAAAATTTACACGTAGGTACGGCAAACATTTTCCAGGGGCCAAACCGATTAGAATTTTCGAAAAAACTCTCTGTACGTTTCATCCTTATTGAATAAGCTTTCAATCAAGACCAAGATCGTAATTTTCCAATAAAAAATGGCTGAGAAATCTTGTACCAACCGGGACACATTTTGCTACTTTTTCCTAATTTTTTAGCAAAAACTAACGAAATACCTAATTTCTTTTCTTTTTCTATATAGTTTACTAATAAAGTAATAATAATTATCTACAATCTGAGCCCAAAAATAATAAGTAATTCGCAAAAATTCCATCTCTTGGTTTTTTTCTCGAACGCTAGCCCAATCAATACCCTTAAGCACACATATTACTAAGCTTATGAAAGGGGGCTCTGTTGGCAGTCGTAAATTTGAGGGTTAAAAAAAAAAGAAATGAGTCGATATTGGAAACATTTTAATGATTTATGAAATACAATGAATTGAATATAAAATGATATGATATGATAAATGAGAACATCACAATATGTCATAACACGTGATTTTAAAGCGACATACACAAATTCGAGAATAACACAAACACCTACTGAAACTTATATTCCGTATCATGAGGTAAAAATACTCATTCATATTTGCAATCAGTCAGATATCACTTTCCATTGCTTCAAAGTCAGGAGCCCATTTAGCATCCATTTCTCCCTATTAAAGGCTTGAAGAATTTTTTACACACAAGCAATCACAAGTCTAAAGTTAACCTTAGTGCTTACAAAATGCTTCAGCTTCATTATTCCTATCACAGATTAATCCTTGATTTGAACTATTTAGTAATACGGTACCCAATTACTATCATCTGCAGGATTTAACATACCAGTGACTAAAAGTACTATATCTATAATCCACCAAATACCTACACCACCTAATGTTAATAATTTACCTACTGCTGTTCCTGCAATATAACATATGGAATACAAGTAATGAATATGAAAAACTTATTGCCTATGTGGGCTCTTGAGCCTATGAAAGGAACAAGGTAATGACTGATAAATTCATATTTGATTTTTCACAATTTGAAGTTGTTAAAGATATAAAAATAAATTTGAACAATATCAGTAGGAAAAGACAAACCTGTGTGTCCTAAACAAAATCTGTCCATTCCAAGAAAACCAAGTAAAACTGAATATATCAATGTTGTTACAAAATAATGACCATTATATCTACAAGTAATAAATTAAAGCAGTTTTATTTCCAATATCAAAACAATTGCAGTCAATCATCATTTATTTACACATACAATGACATAGGCAAATACCCATGTCTTGAACTAAGTTTGGAAAACATTAAGAAAGAAAACTTTCCTCTTTTCTATGTACACTCTGGTAATATAACAGATATATATAGTCAGGCTGTAAGACATTAAAAAAGTCTCTACCTACTAATATAGTCCAATTTTAACAAATATAATTTGAACTTCTTTGCTTTGTACAATTCTACAATGAAAGAAGAAATTTACTTTGAATGATATTGAATTAATGTACACAGACAACAATTCTATCATTTACTTACTTTATACAGGGAAAATCACCACGTAAAAATGTTCTATTACCATAACATTCTATTCCAGGAAACACTGTACACCACACTTTAGTTTTCTCTACATCCTCATATCTCTCTCCTCCCCACTGTTTACAAGATAAAGATATATGATTAATATTTACTATAGCACATAGATAATATTTCAACTGTGCAATAGCTGCTGAAAATTCATCCTCCAAAATAAGCTTTTCATCAATTCAGGTCACAAAACGAAAGAATGGACTCTTTATTTAATCTCTGGCCACAATGAGTTCTGAATTGCATTTTGCCTATTAATTTTTTATGAATTGAAATATTAACCCCAAAATAACTCTGAGAGTCCCGAGGTCCTAAAAATGAAAGCACAATTTAACTTACCTTAACACAACCATATCCTAATCTTTGTTTTTCAGATGCATTACTTTTTAAATCTAATGGTTCACTACAATTCAGAAAATCTATTGGTCTGAAAAAAAAAATACAGTTATATATTGTTATGTCATATGGTATATAAGTAAGATTAAAATATATGAACTTCTCATAAAAGACCTGTCTAAACTTAGAGAAAATAACTGGCAGAAAGAATAGCTCTTATTTACAATTACAATTTGGATTTGTCCAAAATTTTGGGGGGGACGAACCAGGATGGTTTGTAGAGATGAAAGACATAGCAATATGCCGTAGGCGCAAGCCCCTAATTTAAGTCCTCTCCCTAGAGAAAATTTTTTTGGGATGTTTGGACTGATTTTCATCTGATCGATTTATATTCTTGACAAAATCTTTCTTACTGATCAAACTTAGGGGAAAATCAAGATCCTTTCGATTAGTAATAGTATCCCTTTCTGAGTTCAAGAGAGCGCCCACCGCCCCTAAATCCATGCCCTTGGTTATTTAACCATGCCATTGGCTTGGGCCTATTATCCAACCCTACAAGATTTGGAAGAAACTGAAAAACCTTTCATTAAATCAATGAAGATGATGCTTAATTATTATTGCTTACAACTTACAAATATGAACAATAAACAAGAGGTGATTTAGGATTGTAGGAATAGCCAGTTGTCTCATCCATTGAGTAATTTTCATCTAAAGATGGTGAACCGTCATCATTTCCTTCAACATAGACTAGATAGGTTATTGTGACATAAATATGTAAACATAGGTTTTTAATGAAATAATTAAGAAGTTTCATTTTGTCGTTTTATTATTTTGTCAACAAACTTAAGAGTTGTTTCCCTTAATAAACTATTTTTACGGACTAAGTTAGACATAATAAGTCATGATCTTCTACATAAATTAAATTAATTGTTGATACAGATACTCGTATCAATCCGTAAATTTTAATGTAAACAACAATGGCGACTCTAAAAAGTGATGCCACGTCTAATTCAGATAATAATGTAGAAAAGTTGACTGACATGGAAGAAATAAAGAAGGCATATGACAGATTATGTAAACAAGAGGTAAATTTATATTTCCGCCGATTTGATTTGATGATCGAAAATGCATGTCACCCAATAACTGTTTAGAAACCCGAAAACCGGCCCACCGACAACGACGGGTAACCAACCTGTATTACCTCAACCCCCCCTTTCCCCCTCCCCTTTCCCCCTCCACCCTCCCCTTTTCTGCCTTCAACTTCTAACTCCCTACCCTACCCTTCATTCCCTCCCTCTTTCTCTATCTAACTACCCCTACCTGACCCCTTCACCCTACCAGACCCCTCTCCCTACCTGATCCTCCTTTCCCCTCCACCTAGGTACCCCTTCTGAACTTAATGTGACTGGAGAGTAGATTTTCATATTATTACGGTATACAATGATATGAATTTATCGATGTTCACGATATCTATTGTTACTGTGTTTTTAAAAAGGAATATGGTTACGTCTTAACCTCTGTCATTAACTTATTGTAAATCATTAAATGATTATGCTGTCTTTATATCGTTAATTCATTGAGACAGTTTTGGAATGAACTAAAAAATTAATGTGCTGCACTTCTCACCTTTGCTTAAAGAATAAACTTATATATTAGGTAATTTATTTTATAGGAAGAGATTTCTAAGGAATTGAATGGAGTATTTGAACATCAGTCTACACTAGAGAACAAGATGGTGGGACTACATAAAACTCTGTACGTACAGTAACTTTTTATGAAGGAGGACCAGCCATATTACATAGATTAAATGATAAATTACAAAAACATACACTGCTTTCTTCTTATATTTCTTGATATTATAGCAAAATCTCAAAGCTTATAGAGTCAAAACCAGTTTTGCAGGTTGTATACCGGTATGTGCATTTATAAAAAATAATTGAAATTAATGTCATTTTTCATTTCAGACCCAACCTTCAAATACTAATGAATGATTCTAAACAGTTAAGCAGTATGATCTCATTTACCTCAACTTTAGCTGAAAATGTTAGCAGCAAAGTTAGAAAACTTGACTTGGCCAAGGTAGTGTTACTATTTAGTTATCTTTCAGAGAACCTTTTGTAACATTTATGTTACAGTCAATCATTAATATTAAATAAATATTATATTTGTAGAGTCAAGTATCTCAATGTATTACTAGAGTAGAAGATATTCTAGATCTCAAATTTTGTACTGATGGTGTTCAAACAGCTCTTCAAAATGAAGATTATGAAACTGTGAGTATCAATCCATGCAAGGAATTATTTTGTGATTAATAATTGAACATAATGATTTAGTAACAGTATCTTCTATTTTTTGGTGAAGCAAATATGATTAAATAAAATATTACTTGTAACCTATTTGATGTGAACTATTTTCAGTATGACTTAATAAATATATTTATATATTGTAGGCAGCTGGACATGTTCATAGATTCCGTAACCTAGATGAATCTGTGATTAGAATGAGTTCGGACACTGCAGAAGGTAATATCTTATATTATAATATGCTATTTTATTTTTAAAGTAAATAATTTGTTCTATGACTTCCTTGTATTCTTGACCATGTTTATTTTTGTTTCTCTCACTGTTTTATTGCATTGATATCTAGTCACTTACTATCCTTCCATAATTTACACTAATTTCTTCTTTAGTTTTGTCACTTTTATTGATGGAAGGATATTTTTGAATTTTCTATTGTAGGTGGCTCTCTAGAAATATCATTTAAATTATTACATGAATCAGAAGAGAAATTAAAGACAATTGTTAATAATAAATTTTCTTCTGCTGTACATTCTGGTGACGTGGCTTCAGTTGAAAGGTTCTTTAAAATATTCCCGTTGCTAGGAATGCATGAAGAAGGTTTAACCAAATTTGGAAAATATTTAGCATCACAGGTAATTCATACTTATATATACTTATATATATATGTATTCTAGATTTATAATTAAGAGTAATGATTTTTTTTCGTGACCCTAATTATTAATACATGTGGTTATATTATACAATCAATGCCAAATGTGTGGCCAATACAAGAAATTGTATCAAAACAAAGAATAGTTTTTAAGTCAGTGTTTTTATTTTGTAGTTATCAGAAACAGCAGATAAGAATTTAAAGTTAGCTATACAATCAAACAACCCTAATGATGATAAAAGATCTAGTGTACTATTTGCTGATACTATTATAATGTTATTAGAAAGTATAGCTAGAACAGTAGAAGTACATCAACCCTTGGTCGAAACATATTATGGTCAGTCTAGTTACTTATTTTAAAGAGCAAAATATAGAAATTAAGGGTATTGATTGGGCTAGCGTTCGAGAAAAAAAACACGAGATGGAATTTTTGCGAATTACTTATTATTTTTGGGCTCAGATTGTAGATAATTATTATAACTTTATTTGTAAACTATATAGAATGAAAGAAACCGACAGGAAATTAGGTATTTCGTTAGTTTTTGCTAAAAAAATAGGAAAAAGTAGAAAAATGTGTCCTGGTTGGTACAAGATTTCTCAGCCATTTTTTATTGGAAAATTACGATCTTGGTCTTGATTGAAAGCTTATTCAATAAGGATGAAACGTACAGAGAGTTTTTTCGGAAATTCTAATTAGTTTGGCCCCTGGAAAATGTTTGCCGTACCTACGTGTAAATTTTCGTAAATTTTCGTATTTCCATGGTAACCACCAAAATAATTTTTTTTTTATAAAATCACTCTGTACGTTTCTCGGCAATGTAATTGTCTACATTTATGCCAAGTTTGATGTAGATTGATCCATTCACATTTTTTTAAACTTGTATCAAAGGTTTGAAATGTCCAATTTTTATGACATGTTTGAAAGGGCTGTCAACTCATTAAAAAAAATCTGATTGACATGAAATCAACCTTAAACTATCGAGAAGGACCCCAAATCATCAACAAATGCACAACAAGTCTCAAGACATCATTATTTCATATACTTATTCCATTTTTTCATAACGTGAAATAGCCTAAGTAACACCCTTTAATAGCTGTTCTTAAAATAAAAAAATATACATTTACCAAAAATACAACTTAGTTACACCTTCTTCCTTTATTCAGAAACTAATAATTTTATATCATATTTGGCTTTCAATAATTTGATCAATTTTAAAAATATAATGAAATAGTACATTCTCATTTCCATGTATTCAAACAGCGATTGACTTTATTTAAAGTGGAATTTAGGAGATATTTCTGATATATTTATTCAGTTCTCTTTGATATTCCTACAGGGTTTGGTCAACTAATAACGTTATTAAAGATATTACAGAAAGAATGTGATAGACAAATAAGAAAAGTAATAGATAATTTTAAATCCAGTAGAGAATATGATAGGAAGGTATGTTTTGAATTTATAGTTTGTTAATGATATGAGTAGTGCTCAATTTGTAAGATGAAAACAATTCAGGCTTCAGTTATACAGTACTGAACTGGATATGTCAGATTCACCTATCTATTTCCTTCTCCACCATTTTGAATTGCAACATTCCAATTTCCATTCCGGTTCTTGCAATTGAAGACGTCACTGACAGTTATTTACCGGAAGCTACTATTGATATCTATGCAGAATGCAGATCACTCTCAGTGACATCATAAAACGCATTAGTTTTAGTGGAATTTCAAGAACTACAGACATCAGAATTGAAATTGGAATGGGGCAAATTGATGCTATCAGTGTTCCCGATACACATACAAAGTTTAGAAATTAGCTTTACAACCCCTTTAACTCACCAACTGAGTGTCTCCATGATGTATTGAGTTGATATTTGTAACATCTATCTGTATTGTAGGTGAAATTAGTACAAACTAGTTTAATGTCACAAAAACAGAATTCCACAGAAAAGTAAGTTTTATTTATTGAAACTGTAATTTTACAGAAATTACAAAAATGTAATTTTTAACATTGAGATTGTTTTTCGTTGGGCGTATATAGCTGTGGTCCACTATCTTTAACATTAAGATTGTTTTCTGTTAGCTGTCAAATAGTTTCCCAACATCTTAGTATACAATTTTTTAAAGTATGTGGCAATTAACAGTGTTCATTTTTAAATATTTCCCACATTGTCATTTGAATCAAATGTGATTCCTCCTCTTAGGGTATCTATTCATTAACAGTGTCTACAAATAAAATCAAATAAGCCATAAAACTAAGTAATTTTCCATAAAATTACAGTATATTATTGAAAAACACTTAAAAAAAGGGCTTAAGAATTTCAAAAATTATAATATATAAGGTAGTTTTCTGGATTAATCAAGTTATACAGGTCATCTGTTGAAGGTTTTACACCAGACAAGTTGCCTAATGAATATAAACTCTTATTCACCAAGTTTGAGAATTTTTCGTTTTTTATCATTCTAAAATGTAGTATTCCTTTTACAAAGGAATTTAGTCACTTTTCCAGTTTTTATAAAGCTGACAATCACTCTCACTTGTGTAAAGAGTTTGTCATTGCCGATAGCCATTAAATGTGAAATTTGTTCTTTCAGTCATCTTGATCCAATGGAGATAGATTTATTACTGTCAGAAATTGTATTAATAAACAGTCGGTCAGAATTATATCTGAGATTTATAAAACGTAAAGCAATGGTGAGTTTCTTTCTTACTTTATTTTGTAATCTTTATCTGAGAGGTATGAAATAAGATGTTGTATATTAGTAACTATTTTTGAAAGATATTATTTCAAAATATTGTTTTGATAATGTGTTAAATTGCTATAATCTTATATTGTAGAGCGACATTGAATCAGCTCATCAAGAAAATTCTTCTCTAGAAGGTGAGAAACACATCAATATATAAAAATAAAATGTCAAATTTTATGGCTGCATTTATCATTTTATGTAAAAGTTATATATAAAGGGGAGAAATATATCAATATATAAAAATGAAATGTCAAATTTTATGGTTGCATATATCATTTTATGTAAAGGTTATATATGTTTGCATTTTAATAGGGTAAAAGCTACAGTTTTTACATCTCCACTGTATGAACATTTTATTGATGGCACCCATGTCTATTTGTATGTCTGAATTTTAGGACTTTCAGAATATAAATCCCAAAATATGCTATTGCTCCTTGAGTTTTTGAGTTTTTAAGATTTTATATTCTAAATAATTTTTTTTGCAGAAACTGAAAATGATATAGAAAACTTTATTAATAATTGTGATCTGAGTCGAGTTATGCAGGAATTAATAGGGAATTATATCATGATGGAAGAATATTTTATGAAAGAAATGGTTGTAAAGGTATGATTTTCTTTTATATATATATGATAAGAATATAATGAATTTCTTGAAATTCTATTCATGATTAGGATTTTTTTTTATATATTTAGCTCACAGATGAAAATAAAATGTGCACTGTTGTAAAACTGCTATTTGTTACTATGCATTAATGAAAAATGTTTCTTTTTGGTTATTTTTTAGGCAGTAAACATGGACAGTATAGATGAAGTAGCTCATACATCAAGTATGGTAGATGATGCCTTCTTCATTATTAAAAAATCAGTGAAGTAAGTTTTTTTTGATATATTTTGAAGAAAGAATACAATTAAAATTGTACTAATTTATGCGAGATGACTTTAGCAGAGATCATGGTCTGAGAAATATCACATTTAGTGTTAAATAATTGTGGAGGTTGCCAGATTTTGATAAATTTTGATCAAAATTACCTGATGTCACAGTTAGTGCTGTTGAGAGATGGCCCAGTGTAGGTTCACAACTTCTCCCTCTATGTAACTGCTGTGTTTCATTAAAGAAAACTTTATTTTCTCTCTATTATAGAAGAACAGTGTCCAGTTCCAGTATAGATGGTGTTTGTGCAATGTTAAATCATGCTTGCTCCACTTTAGAACAAGATTTCCGTGAAATATTATATAGCAGATTAAGGGGAGGCTATCCATCTGGCTTTGACTTACAACAAGCCTATAACATTATGCAGTCAAGTTTTCAACAAGGCAAATTAACAAGTTCTGATCAAGAAAAAGAAAAAGCCAGATTATTATTTCTTGTAAGTTATTTTCTTTATCAAAACAAAACAGGCATTGCAAAACATTGGCTAAAACTGTATGATACACATAGATTTATGTGACCAATTTTCTCCCTGGCAGTGATTCAGGTGGAATGGGCTCTCATGAAAAAAGCATTGAGTCATGCAGACTGAACAACAAGATTTAAAAAATGGAAAGGTTTATGCTATTGGGAAAGTTTGTGCAGTGGAAAGGTTTATGCCTTTGACTCAGCCAAAAGAAAATTTCCCTATTGTTGACATTCTTCATTAGATTTATTACCTGCAGTAAATAAGGACATACAACTCCATTCATTTTTTTATGAGAATATTCTTTAGCCTTTTGCAGTTAAATAGTCATTTTGTATTTCAGACTGCCCTAAATAATTCAGAAGTCAGTTGTGATTATTGTAAAGCTCTAAAAACTAGCTTAGACGTAAGTATTTATCATATCTCATATACACTAAACTGTCATCGTGTGCCAAAAGGGTTTATTTTTCATAGTCATAATGATGAGTTAAATTGAAACTTAATGGTGGATTAATTTTTGAAAATTGAAACTGTCTTTAAAAAATGTATAAACAAATAAAGTTAATAAAAAGGCTATACTTTTGTATCTTTATTTTAAATTCTGGGTTTCATTACATGTATTTGTAAAGTTTTAATGATTACTTATATGATCTCAAATCAGGTAGTTATTGTTTGTAACTATCTTTTAGGATGAAGTTAGTAAAATATATTCTAATTGTAATGAACAATCAAAAGCTAAATTAGAGGTAAGTGGAGTTAAAACATAGTTATGACGTCATCCTTTGTTGTTTTTATCCATTATATAGGAGAATAGACACTGTTAGTAGATGTTCTGTCCATTATTTAAAATACTGTCCATTATTTACGATTAATAATGGATAATTTTCTAAATAATGGACAATTTTCTTAATAATGAACAGTTTTCTAAATAATGAACAGTTTTCTTAATAATAGAAAGTTTTCTTAACAATAGAAAGTTTTCTAAAAAAATAAATGGACAGAAATTATTCCCACTGTACACAAAATCAATGTTAAACTTTTTAAAATGTATTGTATTAAATACATCACATAAAATATCCAATTAATGAATGATTATTGTAATTTGTGTGTAATTTTTGCTATATATATTATTTAAAACACGTAGAATATTATCAGTATTTAATTCCCGGATTGTATTCTATTGTGTTGTAATTAATATACCATCTCCACTGGAAGATATCTTGCTTCCGGTAAATGATATGTATTTACTACTGCTATATGAGTGAATACATTATCACAAAGTGTTTTTAAAGAATATGTCCATTATTTTAGTAGTGAATTGTTGTTGATATATTTTGGATCTCTATGTTGCTATGTTTTAAGTTTGATAAAAGCCTCAGACTGTTCATTATGTAAATATTCAGAACAGTCTTCGGCCATTATCCATCACATAAAGCCATTTGTTACATGATATTACTTGCTTCTCAGATTTAATGAAATCCTAGCAAATGCAATTGCAATTTTTGATGAAATCCATTCTCATTCAAGACAATTGTATAATAGGTTTAGACAACAAGAAAGATTCAATCCTCATTTTTTTGTGAGCCACTTTATTCCCTTTGACTACCAATGGTGTCTGTTGCAAAATACACATCAAACAGATTAGCAATAGTTCAATGGAAAACTATGTTGGAATGTGTTTTGAAAGTTACATTTTTTTTAAATATATTTCTAGAGCTGTTTGAATGATCTGGGTAGTGTTTCAACTAGATTTAAAGATGTGGTAGACTTTGGTTTCTCACAGTTAACAAGTAGTGCTATCAAACCACGTATTAAACCATTAGTTGATACATTCTTGTCAACAAGTCATAACATCACAGAGGTTTGTATCTTTGTTTCTTTATATTCCCATAATTCAAAGTGCTTACTCTTTCATGGCATATTCTATTTTTTTTTCCCATGGGCTGAGTGTGAGACAGGACCGTATCACTTGTGGTATTGGGTCTTATTTCTGACCCATGTAAAATAAAGAGTTTATTATTATTCTTGTGCCACTTTCCCAGCAATTCATCATAAATTGTTTCTTTTTGACCTTACAATCAGAATAACTAGCTAGTATTCTCCATCAAAAGAAATTTAAGACGGTCTCACACCTTCTTTTGTGGGAAGTTTCTATCTTGAAAAAATGTTTGGTCATGAGACTTTTGAAGGAAAGCAGGACCCTAGAATCTTATTGGATTTGTATTCTTTGTATCTTTGTAAGTTCCAGTTTCAACCTTCACCTTGAACCTTTCCTCAATGATTTAGAATCTACAGTGTTGAAAACATATACCGGTATTGGATAAAACTGAATACAAATTATTGAAATTTTGCACAAATGCTTCCAATGATCAGTAGTAAAGTTGTTGTCCTTTTTGTCACTTAATTTTTTTATTAGATTAGTTTTACTGATTGTGATTTGCCAATCACTTTTACTGGAAAAGGTCCCAAGTCCTTGGTCTGCTTCGTGCTATAAGTCAAGATGATACTATCAGACAAATTAGTCAAGATGCAAGAAACAGATGTGTTGTATTTGTCTACAAGTTTGATATTAGTTCGCTCAAATAGCTGGTTCAAATAAATTATTCAAGTGAAATAGATTGTCCAAGTGAAAAACATTTCCAAGTGAAATAGATTGTCCAAGTGAAATAGATTGTTCAAGTCAAATAGATTGTCCAAGTCAAATAGTTAGTCAAAAACCATTTCCAAGTGAAATAGATTGTTCAAGTGAAATAGATTATTCAAATGAAATAGATTATTCAAGACAAATAGATTGTTCAAGGCAAATAGATTGTTTGAGTCAAATATATTGTTCAAGTCAAATAGATTGTTCAAGTCAAATAGATTGTTCAAGTCAAATAGATTATTCAAGTCAAATAGATTGTTCAAGTCAAATAGATTGTTGAAGTCAAATAGATTGTTGAAGTCAAATAGATTGTTTGAAGCAGATAGATTGTTCAAGTCAAATAGATTGTCCAAGTCAAATAGATTGTTCAAGTCAAATAGATTGTTCAAGTCAAATAGATTATTCAAGTCAAATAGATTGTTCAAGTCAAATAGATTGTTCAAGTCAAATAGATTGTTTGAAGCAGATAGATTGTAGAAATATGTGGAATATCAGGCTTGATTAGATTATGTCAACAACTCTTGTGTAATGTGAGATAAAGCACTTGTATTAACTTCGGGTTCTAATGTAAACAAATGTAACGTAGTAGATTAATGAATTGATTATTAATTAAACACTTCTAACAGGTAATTAAAGGATTATCAGATACTTAAATTGGTACTTTTTTTTTTTTTTTTTTAAACAATATTTATTCATAATTTACAAGATATGTGGTACATGAATTCAATGTATGGTTTCAGAAACAAGCCGAAGCTTATATTAATCCGTTACCAAATTAATCCGTTAAATTGGTACTTAAGTTCTTCTATTACCCTACACTGATTGATGGCATGGTATCTTTTTAGTGAGTTGTCATCAAATCTGGCATTTTATACCAGCATGGAAAAACATGTAGTGGGTAGCCTATACTTGATGTCCGATTGACCCTTGACCCAGACGAACATTTGCACAGGTCAGACGGTCATGTCCGGAATATAGAGCCAAATCAACAGCCCTGCTTCGGAACTAGACTAGCGTGAACTTTAATCTACTGGTATATGGAATAGAATGTAGTTTGTAATCATGGCATGAAAGCCAACAAAGCTTACAATATGTGTTTGGTATTTATATTTCTATAAGAAATCAGAGGTTAATCTTCTAGCATGTTTTATAAACAATGTTTTTATACAGTTGTTTTATTCTGATTGTGATGTAATTCCCTATAGAAAGATACCAAGAGGATAAAAGATGCCAGTGAAATAATGACAGTAATCAATAAATAATCAATATTCAAGACTTACATTTTTTTTTTTTTTTTTTTAAACAATATTTATTCAAAAATTACAGATATTACATACAAATATGTAAACATGGTTTTTGAAACAAGCTTGCGCTTATGTAAATCTATTACCATTCAAAATAATTACAATACAATTCAAATTAGTGAACAATTTACAAACTATTTACACTAAATGAGATTCTCTAAACTGTTTCAAGATTGTAAAGGAGCAGATAGGGTTCAGTAAATTTAAGTATATAGAATAAAGTAAAATATGTTTGTTGGAGGTTTTGCCCCAAGAGGTCTCTGCAATCAGCATGGCCCCACAGCGACCTCGGTCGATCAAGGCTAATAAAGGGAACCTGAATGTCTTGCGCAGATCAACAGTCAAAGTAGGGGATGGTTTCGTTTGAGTGCACTCAATAGAACGAACCAAAGATAAGCTTCCAAAGAACTAGCAATAAATCAGGTAAGTATCAATAGAGCAAACCATATGATGAGCAAAGGATCAGACAAATTAAGACTTTTAAAAGACCACCAACAAGACGAACAATGAATCAGGTTAGCCTCAATAGAATGAACTGTAGATCAGGTAGGACTCAAGATGACAAGCAATAAACCATGTAGCATCAATGGAGCGAGCAATAGAACCGGATTAATTCAAGGTCTAACATTATGACTTGATAGGCAGCTATCTTGCTTGGTAAATGGGCAAGAGCAGACAACTCTTGTTTGGAGATGGAGTTTTATTGGCTGATTTTAACATATGAGAAGACACATAGCTTACCGAAGAATGATTTTGATTGGCTGAACTATAATTTATTTTTAATATGGCAATCTCCGTACAGCACGATAGTCCAGTTTTGAAGTTAATGCAAGTTCTTTATCTCATTACACGAGAGTTGTTGACATTCAGATTTCACTTTGCTTTCTTCCGACAAAAAAATTAGTTTTTGACATTTCCCTCAAGTATCTATAATTTTTGTCTGATTCCATTATAACTTTGTAAGTATATTTCAAAACACACAATTGATAAAGAGTAGGTTATAACCTTGTAGCACTTGAAAAACTCTTGTTCCTCCTTTTCATTTTTTTGAGATTTTCAACCAATTTTTATTTAACTTTTGTATGTAAGCATCACAGAGACCAGTAACAAGCCTACTGTTTATTAAAAAAAAAAGAATTTATTGATATAGGTAATATAATAAAGGGTACCAACGAATGCTGCAAGCAAAATGTAAACAAATGGAATAAAGTCGTTTTATTACGTGAAAACACTTCGTATCTGTACCACAAATGGCTGAAATTGTTCATAAGATATCAATCTTTGAATAACATACAACATTCACTGCTTTTCATGGCCATACTTTTTTTTTTTACGCTCAAGAACTCATAAAATCAAAAAAAAAAAAACAACATTCTCAATACAGGTGCCCATTGGTATAAGTTTGACTGTAGGACAATAAGCGAATGAAAAGAAAGAAAGTAATGGTTATTTGACCTTATTCATGCATCATTTTGAAACCAAGGCTCAAAATGCATATTACGTCGTCCATTCATAAAATGCCAAATGAATGAATATGAATATGACGTCACTAAACCCCCTATCAACAGTTAGAAAATGAGCTAAAAACTGCCTTTTCGGTTTTAACAATATAAAATGTGATTACGGTAGTTTTGAAGTAGTGGGGTGGGATTGAAAAACGAGGCGTTTAAGACCTCAAGGTAGTAATTTTGCTGTAGTGACCAGATGCTGCTTGTGTTTGTGTGTGTAATGAGCCTCTATATAGATCTATGATGTAGGATGAATGAATTATTTTATAAATAGATAAACAATAGACATTAGAAATAGATTTATATGGCCTGTAGATATACACAATATTCTTTGTAGTATGAAACAATGATATGAAGTGCTATTTCTTTATGGCATAATTGTGATTTTGTTATTTTCTGTACATGATAGTGTAAAAAAAAAAACTAAGTTTGTGACTTTAAATACTCAGACTTTATTGATGTTAAAAAAACAGCCATTAAAACAGAATATGAAGTTCATTATCCAACATAATGTGGGCGTATATTGTAATCGCCCCCTCTCTGTCTGTTTGTTCTCTTGTCCAACCACCTGCCCTCGTTTTTATAAGCCCTCATCTCTCTATGAGGACGTATATTGTCGGAACCCCTGTCCGTCGGTCCATCAACATTTGCTCGTAAACACTCTAAAAACTAGTAGTCAGTGAGTGAAAAGACTATATTTTTGCAGACACTGTGCATACATCGAATTATGGAATAGAGAAATCTGAACAAGAATAATGTGACAGCTAGCCTATATTGGTTTTGCTATTCCACAATTTTTCCTTTTTGTCATGAAACAAATCCTACGTCCTACATTCCAAAAAAGATAATGATATCAGAAAGAGACAGGTGTGAAAAAGTTGTTAGATTAAAATGGAGATGATTATTTCTAGGTATAAAAGAAACAAAATTATAATTTGAATAAGATTGGCTGGATTCCAAAATATGAAAAAACATATCATATATTTTTATATCTAAGAGGAAATTCTGAGATTATTCTTTATCAAGCATAAAATAAACATATATGATATCAGTTATCATTATAAGTTGTCAAATACTTCCATAATTTAGGCTTTTTATCAGATTGCTTGTGCAAGAAATTTGTAATTGGACCATTAAGGAATTGAATTTCATAGAAAATGTGAAAGTAAAACATCATCTTTTATTATTGAATCCATTTCAACATAATCGAATACTATTTTTTCTACTGACTGTGATGACACCATCCTTATCTTGTTTCGAGTATTCCAAGTTGAAATGCAAGTTTCAAATAATGTAAATGTTAACAAATTAGCATTAAATCATATTTAGAAACCTGTCCAAACAGAGTCCGTTCAAGGCATCAGTAGCACTACCTCCCAACTAATACTTTGGCATCATTAGGCACTTTTCTCTTATCAAAATAAATACGGCTTGAGGTTGGAGCAAAAACAGCCAATCAGAGCTTGCAACAGGAAATTAAAACAATATGTATGACTTATTTAAAGCGATACTACGTCTTGAATGAACAAAAAAAATTTAATTTTCAAACTTGGTCAATAGGAGTATATATTCATCAGGGGACAAACCTAGTGGCATAACTATAAAACAGATTACCTAAATAATCTGATAAATCCAGAAAACTATATACAATAATTGATAAATGTCCAATTCAAGACATTTATCAATAATAATCTGTAATTGTATGGAAAATTACATAGTTTTATGGGTTTATTTGATTCTGTTTGTATACTTTGGACACTGTTGATGAATATATACTCTTATTGACCAAGTTTGAGAACTTAATTTTTTTGTTCATTTAAGACGTAGTATCGCTTTAATGATAGTTTTTTTGTTTATGTTTTAGAGTAGGCTAATATCAAATTGCTGTATTTACAAATTTCTTCAAAGAAGGAAATATTGAAAGATATTAGATGATACATGTAATAGATATGTAATCTGACATTGTGTAGATGTCATTCAAGAAGTAAGGCATGTTGAAATTAGATTTATTCCAAGTAAATATCTTAGAGTTTCATGGAAAAAGTAGTTATTATCAAGTTAAATTCAGAAGAAAATTGATAAAAAATTTAATTGATGTAAACAATATTTATTTCAATACAAATTACAATATATCGGGTGTCCCAATAAAAACGTCCCCAAGTTTGATGGGAAGTATCTAAGCTGCTGATGAGCCGATCTCTTTCAAAATTCTCACAGATTTACTTCAACATCAACCTCCCGGACAAATTGGCTGCCATTAGAAAAGTAGGCGTATTACGATGGCCATCGCTATTTTTCATTTGACCATCCGCATCTAAATTTTTTAAAGTCTGAATTACGAAATAGAAGTGAAGAGATAGAGCGGTGGTGAAATGGAAGAAGATTTATTGTCGATTTTTTACGTATATTTAGAGTAGAGTCTGCAGTGACGAAGGAAATGCTCAGAATCCTTGAAAGGATGTCCACATAAACATGATGGATTGTTTCTGATGTGCATACAAAATGTGTGAGCTTGTATTAATGTACTTTTGCAATTTCTTAATCTGATTTGGAAGGGATTGTCGTCAGAGTAAAAATATATAGGTATAGAAGATTTAGAAATATATTGAAAAAAGATCAAACTATATTAAAATTTGAACTGAACTGATTGAATGAGGTTATTGTAAGAGACAGAATATTAACTAACCTGTAGATATCTATAATAAATATCAAGCTTGTCTTACAATGGTAATAGATTTTCATTGTTAAAATACATTATATTAGGAAGACCGGTGAGCGATGTACGAAGCTTAAATCACCAATTCCGTAGGTCGTATCAAAGAGCTACGAGATTTTGTGATGAATAGCTAATTTGTATAAGAAGAGGTATTCTCACAATAGTTCGAATTGTTCATACTTGCAGTTTTGGTGTAATATCCAAATAAAATTGGGACTCTTTGATGTCTCACGCGTAGGGGGAAAACGAAGCAATATGGCCACATTCCAATGATAACGTCAATATACGACGCCTTCCACGGCTAATAATAAACACCAAATCATTTGATTGGTTGACCTCTTGGGTTTCCCAAACGTTTCCACCAATCAACGACGATCACGCGGGAAATTTTATCAATATTCGATTGTATGGATGAAAGTTATGTGACTACAGAGTTTTTATCGATATTTTCTGCATATTTTACGGATAAAATAAGCTAAATTAAGGTGTGTGAATTTGGATTACATCATTCATTATAAGCTGCAGAGAATAGCGCCTAGAAACAAAGTGTTTTGAGTAGAACGAAGTGTAGAAATTTTAATAGTTTTGAGTAACGGTCTATTCACACTTATTGTGGAGCTTCCAAATCTTATCATAATCATTTTTGTAGCTGCTCTTGAGGGTATTCAAATCATTTGCTGTCTGTAAGGCAAATCTAAGGCATACACTTTATTTTCTCCAGAAGATAATGCAATGGAACAATCAACAAATAAACATCATTACAATTTTAATCAATGTATTAAACTTGTAACATAACATATACTTCAACAAACCAAAAAAAAAACACTCCCAAAAACAATTCATCATTTATTCAGTGTCACTATCATCCATGTTATCCCAGAGAGGGGTGCATAGTTCTTATTCGTCCGGTTTGGCTGGAAGTTTTGTTTCTACAATTTTGACATTTGCACTTTTTCTCACTCACCGGTCTACCTATATGAAAATTAATATTATAACAACCTGAATTATGTTGTTACTCAGAGTTTCACACTGTGAGATCTTTCAACAACTGAGTTATTTCATAATTCTTCAATCTTGATATATTTAAATGAAATAATCAATAGAATTTATATCATTTTCCTTGATAAAAAGATAAGAATCAGCTACCTATATTTTATAGGGATAACAAATTAAGTTCTTAAGAAGATCTTTTTTACTGGTCCCTGGCAATACACATTAGCAAAATTGATCTTTCCTTGATTGAAGATGACTTGTTCAAGGACATTAGACTTTCACTCTCACTTTCACTCAAGATTAGAACCCAGCGTCATTTGTTGGACATTGGACGTCACTAAGCAAATTCTGATGTCACATACAGATTAACTCTTAACAGACTGTGCTATAAATCTGATTTTGAAAATCATGTTGGAAATATATTCCTGCTTTAATCCTGAACAAACTTTTTAACTCTTACTGCTACAAAAAATTGTGGTCTCAAAGGATTCCATTCGCTTGCCTATCGATCAAAATGAAAACTAAAAAGAATCCAATTTATATGTGTTAAATCGTCTGACTTCCATGTTAGAAAATTATATCTATGAAGGGAAGAAAAGAAAAAAGAATAATTCTTCAGAAAAAATGTTAATTTAAATTGATTTTTCAGTTGTATGTTTTATATTTTGGACCGATTTTAATTTATCATACAGAAAGATAAAATATTTTTTTCCTTTAGGCACAATTCTTGTCTTTAAGGTGGATATGATAGATATTTACAAGAGAGCATAATAAACATGCCAGAAATGTGGTCCATATTAACCAGAATATTCCAACTGAACAGTAATATTGTAGCGGAATTGCTACATGGCAGAGGAGTAACTACTCAACTCTGCTGTGGGTAAAGTATAGTGTTGGAAATGACAACAAGTAATAAGTAAAACTTTATGTACACTTAAATACAATCAGGTTACATAGAAAATCCAGTCGTACATTCGTTGTAGCTCCTGATCTGTTGTGTTGAACAATACACGTTGTTTGGTTTATATAGCCAGTCATCGGCTGTTGATTGGTTTAGCACGCACGTGCGTTCATAACAAGTTCATAACAACTTCTGCACGGGTTTGGTCTCGTTCTGATACCAGTCTTCGTACATCAGCGGAGATTGCCGATGTGCACTCGTAAACTTGTTGTAACTAGTAACTGGATAATCAAGACTGTAAACAAGGGAGATCAATTCCCGTAACATTCTTCCCTTTCTTATTTTTTCAAAGCTGGAAGCTGAAGATTAATAACTAGCGTAGTAACATTAAACTAAACAATAAAAAGAAAATAGTTAACATGATAATTATACACCTTTCATCAACGTCTTTAATAGTTCATAACATAATCATCGAATCTTTTTTTGGAATTCTGATATTCCTTCCAGATCTAGTTTTAGGCTACTAGTGACTTGTATGGGAGCAACAAAAGAAGCTGCCTGGGCCTCTCCCCGAGGGTATCAAAAGTTCATGCCTTAAGCGTCTCAGCCAAATAGGAAATGTGTTATCGTTACAAAGTTTTAAATGATCATGATGAATCATTTTACTAGTCTTTTGATTGGACAATTCATATAAGGGATGACAAGTCTTTGTGATTAAGAAAGGACCTTTCCTTGGTGACATTAAATTCTTGCCGTTCCCTATTCTCGTTGGAGAATCAACTTGGTAAACAATGTCTCCAACATTGAACAAATCTTCATGAAAGACATCGTAGTCTTTTTCATGTAAAGTTTCGTCATCTATTTCAGGTGCGCTGGAAAATGGGAATACGAATAGCTGAATGCCTTCCTTGGGTAATTTTTGCAAATGTTCGTATTCCTGTTTAATAGGATTGCTTCCGGTGTCAATTATATGGGTTATTTCAGAAAATCGTCCCAAGTCTAAATCATGTTGTGCGAAAGTGTCCTGGTATTTTGTTAATAATTCTGCTAACTTATTTTTTTCGGACATTGATAAATTATCACCAGCTTTATCATATAAATCTTTTAAGTGGGGTGGAACAGTCGTTAAAGTGGAATCCACGTCAACAGTTTTTACAGAAAAGCTTGGGCCTTTCGAAGTTGTGTCCGATTTATCTGATGAATCCGATTCGGCTAAAGCTTTTCCTACTATTCTCTCAGCACTCCCTATATGGTGTCCTTTCTTTAATGTTTTGAAGGAATCAGAGTCATTAATTACACGAAATACAGTGTACCTAGACTTCCCTACGGTAGAAGAAACCAACAATCCTTTATTATAACTTGAATTAGGTTCAGTCACAAAATCCCCTTCGATTTGTTTCGAAAGTTCTGCCCGACATAAACCTATCGAATTTGGAGGTATGGTTAACCGTCGAGAGACTCTTACTTCCGATGAATCGGGTTTACTAGTGTAAGATTTTAAATCAACGTTAAAAGTTTCATTGCCGATTTGAAGCGACGGGCGCTCTGTATTTATTATACATTTATGGTGCGAAATGAAGTCTAACCCTAAGATCATGTCATCTTCCATAGCAACCATATAAACGTCCCAGTCAAAATATGTATTTCCTATTTTAATTACCATACCTGTAACTCGTTGGGCATAAACAGGTTGGTCTCCTAATCCTGAAAGTTTTATAATTTCTTTGAAATTTAATTGACCATTATATGTTTTACAGATATTTTCGTTAATCAATGTAAGCATAGCAGCCGTGTCGATAACTGCGTCAATTTTAGTTTGATTTATAAACACGGGTACAGTTAAATTCAAATGCTTTGTCAATCTTATTCTAACCTCTGGTGAAGTGTTATTAGACCTTGAACTACTTCTATGTTTAGAACTGGACCTTGTGTCACTAATAGGAGAAGAATTATTACTTCTTTTTCCCCGTCTTTGAAATCGTCCGGAGTCAGACTGAGAATTTTCAGTATCCGACTCTGTCCGGTCACTTCGTCTCACTCTATAATCTCTGTCATAATTATTGAAACGTCTGTCATTATATCGTGAATCACGATCCTGTTCTTGTCTATTATTGTAACGTTCGTGTCGCCTAGGTTGTTCCTGGTCACGATACGGTCTATCATTGTGGTTACTGTTCGTCCAAGTTCGATTGTTGTATCGAGATCGACTCCGACCTGAATATCTAGGGAAACTCTGCCTAGCCTCCCTGTATTCACCGTTATTTCGATCGTATTTGAAATCGTTTTTGTTTCTGTCATTACTAGATTTAGTTAACTCAGTTAATTTATCTAACATAGAACCAAACTGTGTTCCAAGTGATTCAAGTTGTTTCCCTAACTTTTCCATATCAATATTGTTTTTGGATTGTTCTGTGTCCGATCCAGACTTAAAGTTTACTTGTCGATGAGAAAAGTTTTTAGAGCCAAATAAACTTTTCTGATTAGCCAAAAATAATCTCATGTGTTTCAATGCGTCCTGAACCGATTTTGGATTCTTTTCCATAGCTTTTTGAGCGGCATCCTTCTCCTTACAACCACGGAGAAAGCATTCAATGGCTATTTGATTCCTTGTCTTACTATTAGCGTCAGTGTAACCGTCCATGGCCAAAGTTTGGACACGCTGAGCGAATTCAGCAAGAGATTCGGTTTCAAGTTGGCGTAAGGATTGCAATTCACGTCTGGCCGAAACAGGTTCCTCTTTTTCACTAAATCGAAAATTTAATTCCTTCTTAACTTCTCTATATGATAGATCAGAAGAAAGTTTATCTGCGTATTCAAGAGCGGAATTTCTTAAACAGTCCATTAGTCGATCTAATCTTTTCGTATTTGACCAATTTTGATGTCGAGCGATACGCTCAAAATGTAGTATAAATGGTTCCCATTTTGTTTTAGGGTCACCGGAGAAGGTTGGCATTTTTGGTTTCTGTGGACTTGGGCTACGCCGTCTTCGTCTATTTCTTTGTCGTCTGTGTCTGTGGTCCGATTCTGACTCTGAACTAGATTTCTGAGTTGAATCAAACTTAAAATCTGAGTCAATGTCGGTATTGTCCGAGTCTGTCTTATTATCATGGCCTTTCTTAGGAGAAGCCGTGAATGTCCGAACTTGCTTATCCGGTTTCGACTCTGCGAACATGGCTTTCTCGTAACGAGCAAGCTCGGTTTTCACAGCATTTGGTGTGTCTTTTAATTTTGTCGGTAAAACATATTTAGAGCCACGTGGGGTGGGCTTAGGTATAGAGGTGGACAATGTAGGTAAATTTGGTAAAGGTGCCCTAGGTTTTGATTTATCCTCTACTTGTTCTATGCGTCTGTCCATTAGAGAAACTTGATTTGACAACGTCACAACCTGTGTCGAAATATTTTGCATAAGGTTTAGCATCTCACCTATGCGGTTATCGGATTGCTGCGTAATCTGAGGTATAATTGGTGTTGTTATCGTCAAATTCTCAAGGTCAGATAATGGGTCAGGTATTTCAAGTCCTGAAATTTCACCCGTCTCGATCATTTCTTCCCAATGACTTTGACTTAATTTTCCTATACTTATGATTTGTTCAAGAGTAATTGGGGTGTCCTGACTGTCTCTTATTTGAACTATACGTTCAGCTATTTTATCCCCTACATGTCTAATTTGTTTTAACTCATCCGTCGTAGCGGTTTGTATATTAATAGATTTCCCAGCCATGTTTGTTTTAAAATCAATGAGAAATGTTTAAAAACTTCTCTGGACGGAGGGAATGTCGAATACAATAGTTAAAATAATAAGTCTTAAATAAGGCGCTTGTGAGCTCGATTTTCACTTTTTAGGGCGAAAAGAGCACGTGCAAACCTATCCTACGTGAAATATAAGTGTCGATAGTTTGAGGAAAGTATAAGTGAATAAGTGCAAGATTTAAAATGTGCAATAATAAAGCCTATACAAAAATCACTTTCGGGTCATAGAACTCAAATGAGGACCACGTGCTTTCTTAACCTACGTGTTATAACCAAGATAGCTAAAAGCCTTCAAGGTGGAAACCTAATCGATGTGTTGATACCGACAGAATAACCGTCGAATGTATCAAAAACAAGAAATATAGCTTACAATTAAATTCAGCTCAAAATGTCAACTTTCCTTTTTCTGTAAATTCTGTAAAATAAATCTGAATAATTAGTACAAATTATACATCCAACAAAATACAATATATCCCACTTCTGACACCAAATGTAGCGGAATTGCTACATGGCAGAGGAGTAACTACTCAACTCTGCTGTGGGTAAAGTATAGTGTTGGAAATGACAACAAGTAATAAGTAAAACTTTATGTACACTTAAATACAATCAGGTTACATAGAAAATCCAGTCGTACATTCGTTGTAGCTCCTGATCTGTTGTGTTGAACAATACACGTTGTTTGGTTTATATAGCCAGTCATCGGCTGTTGATTGGTTTAGCACGCACGTGCGTTCATAACAAGTTCATAACAACTTCTGCACGGGTTTGGTCTCGTTCTGATACCAGTCTTCGTACATCAGCGGAGATTGCCGATGTGCACTCGTAAACTTGTTGTAACTAGTAACTGGATAATCAAGACTGTAAACAAGGGAGATCAATTCCCGTAACAATATGTGTTCACTGCAGTGAGAGACATGTTTGCTAGAGACATGTTAAATGGTTAAATTTTTCACTGATACTATGGTTATAAACTTTAGATTGTGGTTGAATTCTAATAGATTCATTTCTATCAATGTTAATTTTAACCCTTACAACCCGAAAAGTCGCTATAGCGGCTTAATGATTACGTGATATATAAACCCAAATGCCGCAAAAGCGGCCGTTGTCAAGTGACGTCATTCAACGTTATCATAATACAAATCAAGAAATGGTGCTTGGAATTCAGGGTAAATGACGTTTTATCAAAAATAATGTCAGGGTTCAAAGGGTTAAGGAAAATTATGTTATTTGGTTTTAAATTTTTTTTAATTTTTTTTACCAACAATATAATTAGGTAGGCTGTGGCGCAAGCAAAAAGCTTTGATATTTTTTATACCGGTACCTGACAAATATAAAAAGGTTATATCCTTATGATCATATTTTCTTAATGTTACAAAGGGTTAATACTTTTAAATGTAAATAGTTATGTTTTATCAATCAGCACTGTTCATTAACCTGACCACCACATAATCTGATCTTTTACTCATCCTTCTATCTCTCTCTATACTATGAGTGAACACTTTTTCATTCACTCATTTTCTACACTTCAAGTCATATTTTAAATCAGAAAGTATTTAGTTTTTGGACAAGAAAGAACTTCTTTTTCCCTAGTTTCAAAACAGCTTTGGTATACTGTTTCAACTTTGTTTCAAGTTGGGTTTTTATTGTATATTGGAGTCCAAGGACAAGTTGACACAGATTTTCATAAGTTGATTATCTCTGTGATATGATTAATTTGTAATTCAATGTGGCTTAAAAGAAACAATTAGAAAATAAGAGAATAATGTTGACCTTGGTTGAAAATAATGTTTTTTGTCAGTTAGTATACTCTGGTAAATTGATATGACCAATAATTATTACATAATAAATAATTTCAATATGAGCAAACTTTTTGTTTGCATTATTCTATAAAGTAAAATTATCTCTTAGAATGAACAAAAAATCTAAATGTTCAAATTTGGTCAATAGGAGTATATACTCATCAAAGACTTACCTGTTGGCATAAATAACTATAAAAAAGATTACCTAAATAATCTGATAAATCCAGAAAACAAATATTAATATATACAAAAATTGAAACAAGCTTACTCATATTTTAAGCGTTTTTCAATTATAACCTGTAATTGTATGGAAAATTACATAGATTTAATGGTTAATTTGATTATGTTTGTATACTTATTACACCGTTGATGAATATATACCGGTACTCTTATTGACCAAGTTTGAGAACTTCATTTTTTTTGTTCATTCTAAGGAAGGTATCGCTTTAAATTAAAGCTACCAATTTCTTCTAGTATGTCTGTTACTTACAACAATGATTCCTAATTAACTAGCTTGCAGACAATCAAGTGGTAGGGCTGGACGATATACCGGTATCGCGATAAATACCGGTATAGGAATTTATATCGTTAGTAATATCGTCTCAAATAAAAATACCGAAATATCGCCATATCGTGATATATGTAATTATCATGATATATCGTCAAATTTTGGTCAAGATAAAGTCATTTTGACAGTTTTAACACATAACTTAATACTTTTAGATATTTGATAAAGATGTGTTTTTTCATGCTATTGAAGATTTGGTTGTTTTTGACAGCTATTTACTGTTTTTCTTACATTTAAGATTTTTTGATAGAACAAAACATGAACATTTTGTTTCAAAAACCAGTAAAAACCCTTATTAAAAATATCGCGATATATACCCATATCGTGATATATTAATGATGAATATCGTGATATCCACTTTAACCAATATCGCCCAGCCCTATCAAGTGGCAAAAGAAATTGCAAATTGTAAGAGTATCGACCCTTTGTTACATTATAAAAATCTTATTTATTCTAGGGCTGGGCGATATTGGTTAAAGTGGATATCACACGATATTCATCATTAGTATATCACGATATGGGTATATATCGCGATATTTTTAAGAAGGGTTTTTACTGGTTTTTGAAACAAAATGTTCATGTTTTGTTCTATCAAAAAATCTTAAATGTAAGAAAAACAGTAAATATCTGTCAAAAACAACCAAATCTTCAATAGCATGAAAAAACACATCTTTTTCAAATATCTAAGTATTAAGTTATGTGTTAAAACTGTCAAAATGACTTTATCTTGACCAAAATTTGACGATATGTCATGATAATTACATATATCACGATATGGGCGATATTTCGGTATTTTTATTTGAGGCGATATTACTAACGATATAAATTCCTATACCGGTATTTATCGCGATATCGGTATATCGCCCAGCCCTAATTTATTCCACACAAAAACACAGGGTTTTATAAATAAAATTTATTTATGTAAATTGTATTGTTTATATTTGTATAACTCTTTCCTGTTATATTTGGTATACACTGGTAAATTAATTATCATAGAATTTATAGGTTATATTGTAGAAACTTTTATTTACAGATAACAAATAGAAACATAGACGGATGTTTGATCGGAATTGACTTTTTGGCCAATGTATTCAAAAGGTCTTAACTGCCATGGGTCTGTGAATATGCTGTTGATCTTTTGATACAAACTGTTAGTCCTGTTGTACTTTGTAGGCCTTTACAATAAAGATATATTGAATTGATTTTTGTAGGAGGAATTTTCCAATTTTGAAGCCAACGATCCATGGTTACAGAGTTTCATTGCTAATTTGGATACTATTTTAAATACATTCAAGGTAAGTGTTGTTTACAATCAAGATTTTCAAATAAGTTCTATATTTATCATACTTTATCTGCCATTGGCAATTAAGTACATTGTGGATAAGCCTTAGCAACATAGACAAATAAAAAAGAAATTACATGAAAACATGTTAATTAACAATGATCTGGTCAGAAAAATCAAAGAGAACTTTTATTAAAAAATAATCACAATTCCACAAGAAATGTTTTTGAAAAATCCAATATTTATTGACAATTGTTTCATTTCTTTTGATGAACTTGAGGATATTTTCTATTGTTTGTTTTTGTGAGTTTGATTCTTTATTCCATTTACAGATACTATTACTATACTATAATACTACTATAGATATGTTGTCAGATCATTTTGTAGATACTACTACTAGACTATAACAGATCATTTTGTAGATACTACTACTACACTATAATACTACTATAGATATGTTGTCAGATCATTTTGAAGATACTACTACTATACTATAATACTACTATAGATATGTTGTCAAATCATTTTGTAGATACTACTACTATACTATAACAGATCATTTTGTAGATACTACTACTACACTATAATACTACTATAGATATGTTGTCAGATCATTTTGAAGATACTACTACTATACTATAATACTACTATAGATATGTTGTCAGATCATTTTGTAGATACTACTACTATACTATAACAGATCATTTTGTAGATACTACTACTACACTATAATACTACTATAGATATGTTGTCAGATCATTTTGTAGATACTAATACTATACTATAATACTACTATAGATATGTTGTCAGATCATTTTGAAGATACTACTACTATACTATAATACTACTATAGATATGTTGTCAAATCATTTTGTAGATACTACTACTATACTATAATACTACTATAGATATGTTGTCAGATCATTTTGTAGATACTACTACTACACTATAATACTACTATAGATATATTGTCAGATCATTTTGTAGATACTACTACTATACTATAATACTACTATAGATATATTGTCAGATCATTTTGTAGATACTACTACTATACTATAACAGATCATTTTGTAGATACTACTACTATACTATAATACTACTATAGATATGTTGTCAGATCATTTTGTAGATACTACTACTACACTATAATACTACTATAGATATGTTGTCAAATCATTTTGTAAATACTACTACTATACTATAATAATACTACTATAGATATGTTGTCAGATCATTTTGTAGATACTACTACTACACTATAATACTACTATAGATATGTTGTCAAATCATTTTGTAGATACTACTACTATACTATAATACTACTATAGATATATTGTCAGATCATTTTGTAGATACTACTACTATACTATAATACTACTATAGATATGTTGTCAGATCATTTTGAAGATACTACTATACCATACTATAATACTACTATAGATATATTGTCAGATCATTTTGTAGATACTAATACTATACTATAATACTACTATAGATATATTGTCAGATCATTTTGTAGATACTACTACTATACTATAATACTACTATAGATATGTTGTCAAATCATTTTGTAAATACTACTACTATACTATAATAATACTACTATAGATATGTTGTCAGATCATTTTGTAGATACTACTACTACACTATAATACTACTATAGATATGTTGTCAAATCATTTTGTAGATACTACTACTATACTATAATACTACTATAGATATGTTGTCAGATCATTTTGAAGATACTACTATACCATACTATAATACTACTATAGATATGTTGTCAGATCATTTTGTAAATACTACTACTATACTATAATACTACTATAGATATGTTGTCAGATCATTTTGTAAATACTATTACTATACTATAATACTACTATAGATATGTTGTCAGATCATTGAACTCTGTCTTTAATTCAGTACTGTTAATTATTTAATATAAGAGGAAATTCACAGAGGAAGTACATTAATTTTGACCCTATATTATTATTATTAATCTTCCTTTAATTGCCCTGTTTACTCAGAATGTCTAATATTATATTTATCTCTGAGTATGTTCTAAGTTTAAGTTTTAAAAGCTGTTGATTGTGGAAAGTCACAATTAATGTGTGAAATATTCACCAACTTTGGCTAACTTTTTATGATCTATGATATAAGTTTTCGAAAATCATATAAGCTTACTGAACCAAGCTTTGGCAGCAGGATTTCACTGATTAAATTAAATGACTCTCCATTATTGATATTACTAATTTTATGGTATGTTTGAGGATTTTGGGGTGCTCTTGTAATGCTTGATTGGGATTTATTCTGTTCGTCAAATAGCTCAGATTTTAAGATGAGATAGTCATAGATGATGAGAAAATTCTTATATATTTAAAAGTCACAGATAAGGAAAAATTTCTGATGTTTAAAAGTCACAGATGAAGAGATATTTCTGATACTTAATAGTCACAGATGAAGAGATATTTATTTCATATACTTAAAAGTCACAGAGAAAGAGATATTTTTGATACTTAAAAGTCACAGATAAAGAGATATTTCTGATACTTTAAAGGTCACGGAGAAAGAGATATTTCTGATACTTAAAAGTCACATATGAAGAGATATTTCTGATACTTAAAAGTCACAGATAAAGAGATATTTCTGATACTTAAAAGTCACATATGAAGAGATATTTCTGATACTTAAGTCACATATGAAGAGATATTTCTGATACTTAAGTCACATATGAAGAGATATTTCTGATATTTAAAAGTCACATATGAAGAGATATTTCTGATATTTAATAGTCACAGAGAAAGAGATATTTCTGATATTTAAAAGTCACATATGAAGAGATATTTCTGATATTTAATAGTCACAGATAAAGAGATATTTCTGATATTAATCTCCAGTATTCACAAACGTCAAACAAAACAGATTTGACATTGGTGTTAAATAATCTGATCCTGTTGTTCTCACTGAACTCTTTTGATTTCCAAACTGGTTTAAGCATAGCGAATGCATGACGTGCTTTGCATATTCTGGCATTAATGTCCTCATCTGTGCCACCGGTCTTACTTATGACACTTCCTAAATAGGTGAATTGGTCAACTTCTTCCAGATCTTCCCCTCCAAAAGCCACTGCTCCACATTTTTTAGTTTGAATCTTCATAACTTGCGTCTTTTCATTGTTGATCTTAAGCCCTATTTTCTTTCTGATATCGTTCAATCTGTTGGACTTTTCCCTCATATCTTTTAGCAATAGTAGTGCTAAATCGTCAGCAAAATCAAAGTTTTCCAGTCTTCTTGCATTGGATTCCTCTCGGTCTGTCAAATGCAGTTTTTGTAATCCAATCAATCACTATCAAGAAAAGTGTTGGTGAGAGTAAGCAGTCTTGTTTTACCTCGGTCATTACTGGAAACGGGTCTGTGAGGGCTGTCTCATGGATCACTTGCACCGAAAAGTCATCATACAGGGCTCAATGATTTTAACAATCTTTGCTAGTATTCCATAGTGTCTCTTCAAAGGCCTTTTCAAATGCATTTGGGTCCATGGAAATATTTTGGATTTGAAATTTTTTTATTTGAAATAAACATTACATCATCCCTCAGAACTATTTTGAGGTTACTTCTTTAAAAATGATAGACAAAATATGATTCAGAACTCAATGTGGCTAGAGAGTAAATCATGTTCAACATTCAATGGATAAATCATGAAAATGGAAATGACTTGAAAAAGATTGCTAAAGAAATCACTGTAGATTGTTCAGATATATCTCATATTATCATATTCAAATTCAGCCGACTTAATCAGCAAAATCAAAGATGGTCACCAAATTGCATTTAATATATGTGAAATGCCAATCACTTCATTATACCCTATTTAGACCCTATAAATATATTAATATCAAATAGAAAAATTACCTCTAGAGTTTAGCTTTCTATTTTTGATATCAAATATAGCCGATGACCTCATACACGATTTGTTCAGAGTTGTTATTTGATAACCCTCAATTGAGATCTTGATTCTAGGCAAGATTATAAAAATGGACAGATGGTTCATTGATTGAACTTTACATTACATTATTATTCGCCAAGTGCAGTGACTGAGAAATCCAATTGTGCATCTTTTAATACAAGCACCAAATCATTATGCTGTGTTATTGGATATATGTAGCAACTTGTAATTTCTCCTTCATCAGAAAATGTTGTTGATCAAAAATCTATAATTTGATATATCTGGATCTATATAACCCATAAACCTTTTTGGAAACTTTTTAGAGAAAATCGAAAATGGTGTAGCATAATTGTATCCACCAAACATTATATAATTTTCAAAAAAGCTCAAAATTTCTAACTCAGCCGCTAATTATCCGATCGACCGGAAATTTACAGGACGTATACAGAATGTCCATAGAAATAAAACGACTCAATCAAAATTTTTTCATCACTTCCGGTTTTGACGTAAGAACTTCCGGTTTTTCAAAATATCGCCTAGCAGCCTCACTTCCGGTATAAATTTCAGATATTGACAAAAACTACATATATTGTCTGTCAGTCATAATTAGAATGCACTTAGCATAAAAAATCCAAACCGGAAGTGTTGCATAAGCTGCCGTCACAGACTGACACATTTCAGCAAAAAATCAATAAGTCCTCTATTTGTTATCCGATTTTTATGATTTTGGTGTCTATCAAAACCTTGTAACCTTGTCTACAGTTTGTTGGAACAGAATTTTGAATTTCGAATTTGAAATTTTTTTATGTTTGTTTTAATTTTTGGAAAATTCAAAAGGCCATATTATGTGACCTTGACCTTTGATGACCTTGAAAATTCCAATGAAGGATGTCCTTGACCTCAGATATCCATAGGTATGCTGATATTAATTGAAAAATATTAACTTCTGGTTTTATGGACATTTGAAAATTGACATTTTTGTCAACTTTGGACATTTATATTGCATTGTCTAATCAACGCAGAGAATTAAATTTTTCAATTTTGTAATGCCGATTTGATTATCTTTTAAACGATATATGACAATAACCCATTAAAATATTTTTTCAAAATATTGCGTTTTTTTTCGACTGAGGGTTCAAACTTACAAAGCAATTATCTCATATCAATATGGTGTGTATAGTCAGTATGTACTAAATTTTCTCTTTTCAACGATATATGACATGAGCAGTTTAATACAAAATCCATTAAAGTGAAAATAGGCATAGGATACCCCTTTTCTGAGAATAAAGTAGGCCCTAGTAGAGAGGATTAAAATGATTGACAGGGTTATAGCAGGTTATATAATATGGTAATAAAACTATTGACATGAACTTTTCACATGGAGGTGTGAAGTATTTTAGGTCATAAACAGATTAATCTGATTATGTAATCTTTTAACACTCTAAAAAGTATCAAAAATTTATTAATTTTTTTGCAAAATTTTCACTTATATTAATTTTACATACAATCAATTAGAGCAGTGAATTTTTGATACATTAACCTGTTCGAATTTTTCCTCTACCATTGATAGAACTCTTTCTACAAGACCAATTTTCTTTTTGTCGTCTGCAAAGGTTATTAAAGGTCATAAACAAATTAGTCAGACTACATAATCTTTTAACTCTAGGGGCTGTTTACGCGTCTGCGCTAATCCGTTGCAATAAAAAAGTAAGCGCTCAAACTGTTTTTTATCGTCTGCTAAGATTATTATAGGTCAAAAATAAATTAATCTCATTTCACATTGTGTTAACTTTATAAAAATTAACATGTTTTTCGAGTGTTTGCTATATTTGATATAATATCAGATTTTTTCTTATTTTGAGGGTGCTTCTTACCCACGACACTTAATTGACTAACATACATCAATTCAACTGGCTATTGACTGCTCCAATCCATTGAAACAAAAGACAGTATTTCAACTCAGCATTAAAGGAAAATATTGACGTTTACACAGTTCGAATGTTGGGGAAGGGGGTATATCCCCTATACAAAATGGCCCCTAGTCAAAATGGCCATAACAGTTAAATTTGGTCAAAATGGCTATTCACCATGGCCCCTATTTTGGTCAAAATGGACCGGTCACCATGGCCCCTATTTTGGTCAAAATGGACTCTGTATTTATTCTTTGATTTCAACCAATTCTTTGGTCAAAATGACCTTTTGAGGACAAAATGGTCAAAATGGCCAAAATAATAAAAGTCAAAATGGTCCCTGATTTTTTTTTTATAAATTGTAGCTTATATGATGATAATCAAAGGAATAGTTGGAAGCTATTTTAACCATAGGCGTACGAGCCAGGGGGGCTGGCGGGGCTGCAGCCCCCCCTGAGTCGGGCGAACATGAGTTTTTTCGGGCAATTGTCAACTTTTTCGGGCAGCGCTCGAAAAAAAATGTAAAATAACGTTTTTGTCAAAAAAAATATAAATTTTTCAAAAAAATTAATAAAATCTTTCCGACCGCCAGAACAAAGTGCCCGAAATCCGGGTTTTTTTGCTGATCCTGAGGTAGGGTTAGTCTGAGCTTCCCAGTCAGTCTCAGGGAAATTTCTTCTTGGCTTCTGTTTGCGCCCGAAAAATTGTTAAATAATGTTTTTGTCAATAAAAATCAAAATTTTTCAAAAAATTAAAAAATCTTTCCGACCGCCAGAAGAAAGTGCCCGAAATCCGGTTTTTTTTTTGCTGGTCCTGAGGTAGGGTTAGTCTGAGTTTCTGGGAAATTTCTTCTTGGCTTCTGTTGGCGCCCGAAAAATTGTAAAATAATGTTTTTGTCAAGAAAATATTTCAAAAATTAGAAAATCCCTCCGACCACCAGAACAAAGTGCCCGAAATCCGATGGTCTGAGCTTCCCAGTCCGTCTCGGGAAATTTTGTTTGGAGCCCGAAATTGGTAACTACATATTAATCGACAGACCAGATCTTCTATTTATTTAAAAACCAGTCCAGATCGAATTGATAAGTCAAATCTTGCTTTTTGAGATTTGTTAAGATCTTGAGATTGTTTTGCAGTTATGACTATGACTCCAGCCTTTCCAAAGGCCTTTCTGTGTTATATATACATAAATAGGTAGGATATAGCCAATGTTTGCATTTAACTAATTCCATGCCTTACGCATTCAGTTCAGTATAATTTCATTTCAAGATTTCCATGCAATGAGACTGCAGATTGTGATCATTTAAATCTTTGCATTTCAATCTTCGTGACTTTATTAAATTAATTCTTGTGCGATCCGTGATTAAGCAGACCCGAATCTTTAACAGGTTGATAATTGAAAATGTCGTCCAAACCAAAGACCCCGGCACCAAGTGGCCAATTTCTATGAACTAAATTCAGAGGTTCTGAAAGCTGAACATGAATTATATCGCAGAATAAGCTTCACTTCTCCAATGCAATTGATCTTCTTTCCATTATGTATAATCATGATCTGATAGATTTTCTTCCTGAATTTTCAAACGTGGTAAAATTGCTGTGTACCATTCCTGCGACATCGTGCTCTTCCGAACGCTCATTCAGTGCGTTGAGAAGACTGAAAACTTATCTGAGAAGCACCATGGGCCAGGAACGTTTGAGCGAGCTCGCAATGATCAACATCGAACGATTTTATGCCAATGCTGTGATTGAAAATGATATGGACAGAATCATCGATGTCTTTGCCAGTCGCAAAAATCGTAAATCAAAATTTCTTTTGAACAAGACACCTCAATTTTCAGACTATGACTATTTTCGCTATCACTATCAGCAGTGTACGTGTTTTGCTTTGCTAGTTGATGTAAACTGTGAAAACGCCATGGCCAAAGATTAATCCACATTCATTTTCGTGCTGTTCGTTTTCTGCGCAGATGTGGGATTCATCGGCAGACGACAGTCACATCAGTTTTGCACGTTTGTATTAAAATTGAAATTCTTGATGTATGAATGATCACTTTTTCTTACACTGTATATATATGGTGAAAATAAAATGTTTATCTCGATGTTACTGAAAGTTGATGGTGCTCTTAGGCGGTATCAATAAATTGGTCATTTTCGGGCATCATGCATATTTTTCGGGCAAAAATGGTTCAGCCCCCCCTAGAAAAATCAGCCCGTACGCCTATGATTTTAACCCTAACAAAGGTCACTAATTTTGACTGAAAATTGTACTCTGTAACAACAAATTTTGAAGACATAAATTGTGTTCCTATTTATATTTTCATCAAAGCAAAGATATTCTAAGACTTACAATATTAATTTGAAGTTCCAGTTCCAGTTCTCAAAAAGATTATAAAAAAAAATATATTATGTATAATGTAATAAAAATATTATTTTGAGACCATTTTGACTTTTTGGAAGGACCATTTTGACCTTTTTTGAGGACCATTTTGACCATTTATCAGGGACCATTTTGACCAAACGAGGGGCCATTTTGGATAGGGGCCCAATTGACTATAACCCGTTTTTATCGTCTGGTCGATAGAGGCGTAATATCTCTCCGTAAAATATTTCAAGCTGGTCAAGCCTATGTTGCGTTAAGCAGAGTTAAAACATTACAGGGTCATACAATACAAGATTTTAAGGAAAAAAACATATATGTGATGAAAAAATATAATCAGCATTAGGAGCAATTACAGCCTGAAAGTAGGACCATATCGACTGATACTAATATAATTTTACACAATGTTCAGGGTTTACATCTATTCACATACGAGATCTACAGAAACACACTAAAATGCTAGATAATATCATTGGTTTAACAACGTGGCTAAATGATTCAATAACTCCAACAAAACTCAAGTTAAATCGTTTCCGCCTTTACCACCATCCTCGAAGCAGCAGCTATGATGACACTAAAGATTTCAATTTTTTAAAAGAAAAGGGGCATTGAGGATTAGGAATATATTTTAAAGAAGAAAAAAATGTCAATATCTTAAAGACAGGGTCCAGCGCTAAACGATATGGTACCACAATGATGTGTTTACCTATCAATAACTAAACAAAAAAAAAATTAGGTTAATCGGTTGAACCATTCTCCTGTTATTAGCAAATAACTCCAAAACTCACCTTTATCAATTCATCAAAAAGTCAGAAATTTGACCTTTGACCGATGACGTCAGTTGTGTGAGACGTAACACTGAGCTTATGAGTTCTACTGCATTAACAACATGAAGCTGACGAATTCACTTCCGATAAGACAATGAAAACATGATCATAAATCGGTATCAAAGGCGAGATTGTTGCCATAAATTAAATTTTAGTGCAGTGGGTATGCATTTTACTAAATATAAACTTATTTACTAGCAATATAATTCCGATTTTATTTGATTGGGGTCTAGATGGTCTAAAACTAAAGTCAAAGTAAAATGGCGAGATCGCTACTTTACCATCACGTATTTTAAAACTCCTACTTTTAAGCCAAACATTTTCATTAAAGCATGTTACTGATCATAAAAGTGGAAATAAATCAGCTATTTAGAGATATTTTCAAATATTTTTTATCTGAACGCATTGCCGAGATTTTTCAGTTTGAAGTTGACATTTCGCTTGCCGTAAGTCCTTCCATTTTTCTCCCTCGTCTTCGAAATTTCCCGGTGCCCGCCGGTTGATATACTGAAGTCGAACTGTAAAAACAAAATTCTAATTCTAAAGGTTTTTCTGGATACACATTCCACTAAGACTATGGATCTTTCATGTGAAATTTGTGAAAATAGCGTGGAATATCTACGATCTTCCCGCTTCGGTAATTGAGGCGGCCTACATTGAAATGAAAGCTTTTTGGCCCAGTCTATAGTTCGCTAAATATTTCCATATTATTTCAAGGCACGAGATATTGTTGCACTGAAATTATAATCCTGGTATACTTGCAGAATTGACCTTTAATTTTTAAAACATTCGTTGAGCCAAATCGCGAGAAAAAATTGATATGTAAAAAACTTTTCCCGTAAAAAAGTGAACAAACTCGAGACGGCATTTTGCCTCAATGTTTATGTAATGTGTTTCTTGATCAACAAGACGTAAGTCAATAAGCCCACAATGATGATAGATGTCTGGATGTTTCTGTCTACGCACTCTGACATCGGTGATGAAATGACCGACTGCCGAAAATTCGACTTCAAACTGCCGTTTCTCGGAAACACATGCCTATAAAAATTATTCATAGATATCGGTAAAAAGCTGATTTAATTCCGCTTTTAACGATGTATGACCTGGTTTGATGTGAATTTTATGGATTCTGGTATGAGCTGTTAAAGACGTGAAGGTTGAGAGGCCGGCCTATCGTCATACTCTATCAGTCTATGACTATGTAATGTAGGTCAATCAACACTACGACTTTCCATGTGTTTTTCTCCTGAATCGGGGCCTAAATTTAATAAGTATGATATTGGTATGGTTAAATTCCTCTATCTATTCTATTCCTCATCACAATATATGTTAAAAAATAATACATGGCCTATTGAGAATGAATTTATGTCAATATGAAAACAGCCTTCTTACCGCTTCAATATAGACGTCATTGACGATGTGTTCCACAAGTGACGTCACACGTGGATTCTAACTAAAACCGGATGTTAGGCTTTTCACTGATTAGTTTTTCTCAGGCAGGTGAAAATGGACACTTTGAGGAACGATTTCTCAAAAACTGCTGGATGGATTTTCATGAAATTTTTTTTATTATCTTATAAATTGTCCAATGCTTTACAGTTTAAAAAATCATTGAGCGCTGGACCCTGTCTTTAAATTTGGGAGTTTTAGAAATAGAACACATGGCTTTGGATATTCTGGATAAGAATATTAACGTAATTGTTATCCATAGACCACCTGTTTATCGATTAGAATTATTTCTCCCAATGTTACAAAGATCACCAGTTGAATTACAAGAATCTGGTGTATGTTATTATGGGAGATTTCAATCAAAATATCTTGGAGGGTCATTTGTCTATACATAATTATTTTCAAAAATTTGGTTTTCAACAACTTGTTCAGCATTATACTAATGAAGGTGAAACACTTATAGATCATATTTATATCAGTAAAGGAATTCCGTCACATAATGTTCACATTTCACACATACCTGTATATTATAGCTACCAAGAAGCTATAAAAATTACCATACTATAAGTAATATTGATATAATATTGAATCTACCCTTTCACAAAACTTTTTGCTAAAAATGAGGGAGTGAACACCAGACTTTAGGGGTTTGAAGTTCAAAAAGTCTTACAGCTATCAGGCAAAGTATCAAGGGCCACGCTCAGTGCTGTTCACAGCTCTAGTTTGTAAATGATGGAGAATACAATTTCTAAAATTCTATTGGATTGATGAATATTATCTGGGTAATTAGCCTGATAGAAAATAAAGAGGCTAATCATACTGTCTACTGTATCACATGTTACCTGATGTTGAAATATAAATAATTTGTCCAAATTCATGTGTAATAAGATATATCTAAACAATCTCTACTACAGTGATTTTTATGCAATTTGTTTTAGGTAAATTGTTTTTCATCCCCACAAAATTCTATAAAAAGCACCACACAACAGTATTCATGAAATTGATAATTTACCTCAAAAGGAGACTTTAGTAGTTTTTACCAAGGTCATTAGTTGTGTTTTCAATTGCTTTCTTCATTTTTCAATTTTTTGTAACAAAATATATAAAGTATATAAATATACCCCAAAATCCAATGAAATGCCACAAGAATGCAGCGAACAATTTACACTTTGCATTATGCATTAGACACTTTGCATATAGGCCACAGTTTCTAATTATCTTTATAAAATTTGGTGTTTAGATCCATAGTCACACGTTCAAATTTATATTTGATAGTGGGGGCAACTTGCTAGGAAACCACTTGTTTAGTTATTCCAAGCTGCCCAATATCTGTTGATCATTTTTAACCACGAACATAAAAGGTTTGTGGCTAGCTAACTGCATGCTATTGTTGTAAGAAATTGTCACTTTAGCTATTTTTCTTTGAATTCTTGGCCCAATGTTAATGTTTATGTTTTGTAGGCAAGTTTAACATCAGCTAATAATGAAAAGTTTGTAAATTTAATTACTGGAGAGATAACTGTTCAATTAGAGAAAGCCGTTATAAAAACAGTATTTAACCGGGTATGTATATAGTTCTATTAATCTGAAGATAAAAGATTCATGCATGGTATATAAGTTGAAATGTACAGCAATGAAACAGGACGTTAATTAGTCTTTTTCATGAGACTGATTTCTTGAGACTGGTTGTGCATTTTATGAAGATAGTTTAAAGTGATTGTAAAGGGATTTTCTAAACTTTGTATGTGTATCGCGGACACTGATAGCATCAATTTGCGCCATACCTATTTCCATTCCAACATTTGTGGTTCTTGCAATTCCACTAAAACGAATGTGTTTTATGACATCACTAACAGTGATCTGCATAGTAGCTTCCGGTAGATCACTGTCAGTGACATCGTAAAACGCATTAGTTTTATTGGAATTGCAAGAACCACCAATTTGAATGACGCAAATTGATGCTATCAGTGTCCCCGATACACATAAGATATATTAGAAAATCACTGTACAATCTCTTTAAACTAATATCTTCATAAAATGCACAACCAATAAATTCATTTGTTGCCTTGTAACTCTTTTAAGTATAAAGAAATAACAATTACCTGCATTTTGAACCTTAAATTAAAAAATGTATTAATTGATGTGTTGAGTAACAGTTCACATAAATTAAAGATTTCACCGTCCTAATTTATTATCATCTGATTATAAACACAAGTTCATGTCAAATAAATAGATAACTTGTATTGACAATACAGCTTGTGGATAATTGTTTTTGTGTATTATTACTACAGATTCAGCAGGTTCAACAAACTTTCACTTTTCTTTTCCGATTTGTGAAAAAAACAGAGATTTATGCCTTTCCATGGCATATTTTTTTCTGGAATGATTTCCCTTTCAATGCTCTTAAACTATGTAGTATACAGTGATTTTGGACAGTCCTATTAAGATTTGCCTATCCAGCATTATCCAACACCCCGACCCCTAAAAAATCTCATTAGTCTGTCTATTGCTTGAGAACTGTTACTGTAAACCTTGAACATGTTTTATATATTTCCAGTTAGGTGGTTTACAATTTGATAAAGAATTAAGATCCTTAGTAGGATATTTAACATCTGTAACTACATGGACAATAAGAGATAAATTTGCAAGACTAACTCAGATGGCAACAATACTCAATTTAGAAAAGGTAATTATATCCTTTGAAAAATTATTGAATTTACTTTGTTTTATCGGTAGAAGATAAGTTTTTTTTTTACTGCATTACAATGTTGATATATTCTTGCCAACCCTTCTGTCAGTTCACAATTGGTATTTGAACAAACAAGAGGCTACAATTCTCATTTTGTATACGCAGGTACATATTTTGATGATATCTCAAATGACTTTGATGGAAATGTGGACGTATATTGCTGTTGCCCCTGTTTATCCGTCCATCCGTACATTTACAATTGTTGTATCCGCAATAGAGGTTACAATTATTTTCTGATCTAAATGAAACTTGGTAAGCACTTATGTATTAATGAGATCTCGGTCAAGTTTGATTTTTGCAGTAATTGGATGAGCGGTTTTTGAGTTAATCACTAACCTGTAGGTCCAGGGTTCAATCCTGGCATGGGCGAGATGATTCCAATGCTACCAAAGGGAGTCAGATTTAACATACCACAATCGCCTGCTTATGGCACGTACATTTCACAACTGATCCGCTATGCTAGAGCTTGTTCTCTTTATAAGGACTTTCTTGCAAGGGGTCGAAAATTAACCGTGAAATTACTGAAACAGGGTTACTTGACACAAAAAAATAAAATTTCTTGTAGAAAATGTTATGGTCGTTACGGAGAACTCCTTGTCAAATATGACAAATCTGTTACTTGCATTTTGGCGGATTTGTTTAGTCAGGCATGAATTGATCTCGTTGCACCTGAAGATTGTGACTTTTATATTAGTGGTGGGTGTCGTGCTCGAAGCAAACCATGCTCACTCTTTTCGAAACACCTGATGGTACTTCTCCTATCGGAAGTTCACTACTATATAATTATTGCACCCGATTTTGTCATGTTCTGGACGAGATTTTTGATTAACGGAATTGTTTTGCTTGTACCAATTTTTTTTATTAATGAACCGTCCAATCCAGGTTAATTTTAATTATAAATATCACCTTACAGAAACGCACCAATTTTCTTGGTCAACTTGCTTATTAATACAAGTTTATCAAAAATAAAGCAATTCTCCATTCTTCCATTACTTGTTGTAAATATAAAACCACTGAACAATCAATCTGTTAAACTTAACCTTAACATTTTTATATGCCACCACGTAAGTATGGGCGTATATTGTGGTTGCCCTTGTTGGTCTGTCCGTCGGTTCACATTTACCTTGTGCTCACTCTACAAGCTACAATTCTTCATGGATCCTTTTGATATTTTGTATGTGTTTCAATATCATTATGAAGATGTGCACTATTGAATTTGGTGATGATTTGATGATTTTCTTTCGAGATATCGCATAAAACTCTGATACCGCCTGCGTTTTTTGGCTCGTGCTCACTCTACAGGCTACAATTCTTTATGGATCCTTTCGATATTTCGTATGTGTGTCAATATTATTATGAAGATGTGCACCATTGAATTTGGTGATGATTCAATGATTTTCTTCCGAGATATCACGTAAAACTCTGATATAGCGTTCGTTTTTTTGCTCGTGCTCACTCTACGGGCTACAATTCTTCATGGATCCTTTTGATATTTTGTATGTGTGTCAATATTATTATGAAGATGTGCACTATTAAATTTGGTGATGATTCGATGATTTTCTTCAGAGATATCGGGTAAAACTCTGATATCGCCTTCAATTTTTTGCTCGTGCTCACACTACAGGCTACAATTCTTCATGGATCCTTTTGATATTTTGTATGTGTGTCAATATTATTATGAAGATGTGCACAATTGAATTGGGTGATGATTCAATGATTTTCTTCCGAGATATCGCCTAAAACTCTGATATTGCATTTGTTTTTTTGCTCATGCTCACTCTACAGGCTACAATTCTTCACAGTTCCTTTTGATATTTTGTATGTGTGTCAATGTCATTATGAAGATTTGCACTATTGAATTTGGTGATGATTCAATGATTTGCTTCAGAGGATCACATGAAACTCTGTAATTGTGTTAATAAAACTCTGATATGGCTGTTCGTTTCTTACAATTCTCCATGGATTCATTTGATCTTTGGTATGTGTGTCAATATCATTATGAAGATGTGCACTATTTAGTGATGATGCGATGATTTTTATCGCATAAAACTCTGATATTGCGTTCGTTTTGGAGTTTACATTTACCTCTTTATCAAGCCGCGTGTGGGCGTATACGCTTGCAAGACTTTCCTTGTGAATTCAATATGATCTTTAATACCAATCAGATTGAAATGAAACTTGATAGTTTAATAGGGTTCAGTTAAGGTTCTTGTACAGCCAATGTTGTTTACCTGAACTAATCATGGGAATAATGAGTTGATCATGTTATAAAGCAACTAGAAACCCTCTAAGAATGTTAGTTATTGTCAACTCTATATCATAAACTTAGAATAGAAAAGATATATTGCATCAGATTTCTGTTGTTAATTTTTAGTATTTTCTTGATTCAGGTATCAGAGATATTAGATTATTGGGGTCAGAATTCAGGACCATTAACATGGCGGTTGACTCCAACTGAAGTACGACAAATTCTTTCTTTACGGTAAGTATCATTTGATATGGCTTTTAAAGGGACAGTCTGATTTTTTTTTAGGTCAAAACATTTTTTTGCTCAAATTTGTGAAAACTTTACTTAGAAATCTGAAACTATGTGCCCTTTAAAGTATCTGAAAGTTTTAACTTAAAAAATCCAGCCGTTAATTTTTAAACGCTAAAAACATGCTCAAATTTTTAAAAACCTTACGTAAGGTTTTTAAGTGTGTTATGTTTTTTGGACACTGATAGGAAACTACTGAAAGGATTTGAGTAAAGAAAACGCCTAATTGTAGAAAAATGTCCCTCTTGTGTATTTTGAGCCATTTAAAGGGCAAACACCAAAACTAGGTCAAATTTCTTAATTAAGAATAATTACTCCCTGTTTGTAATTAACCCTTTAAAACCAAATTCAGTTTGATCAAGAAGATATAGAGATACAATAAGCATACTTTAAAAATACTCTCAGGTAGCATTTGCGATTTTTTCGATAATGGAAACTTTTTTCAAAAATGCAGAATGGCCCTTTAAGATCAAAATTTTCATTACTTAATCAGGGGTTAATTTGCTTCAAATATACCTCTGTCAAACTAAGCATTTCACTTTCTGTACCTTTGCTTATGTTTTCTATAAGTAGTATAGCTTCAATAAAATATGAGTCGTAATTTTGACTTTCAAACACTGATGATTATTGATACACTCTTACTGATTAGTTTAATCAAAAAGTACCTGTTTCTGAGACTAAGGTATAAATGGTGGAAAAGATGGTGAACGTGCCACTTTGATAATGTGTTAAGTTGAAGATCATGAAAATTGGATTTTTGTTATAACACCAGAAGTAGACATCAGGCTTTGTGTATGAAAATGTCAGTTAAAAGCAAAGATCAGTGTTTTTTGATCCTGTAAAGGGGAATGAATAGTAATAAAGGTCAAGGTCACAAGATATTAGAATTAAACGTTCAAAATTTATATGGCTGTTTAACCGGAAGTAAACATCAGACACAAGGCATGAAATAAGCGTCCGGACACAGACATTGTCCGGTACAATTTCGGCCCATGTCCGATACAATGTCATTTGAGCCGGACATTTTGTCCGTTACAAAATTAACGAATGTTATATATTTTCTTTTTGGATGATCGTCAATTTTAGTCAATCCGATCGTTCTTAACAGATAGTAGAAGTTTTATGTCCTTCAAACGTGTTTATTTTCATCCATCGCATTGACTTCGTGACGTAAAAAGAACCGCATAGGAATGCCAGATAAAACGGCAATGAGTCAAAACGGTGACGAATTTTTAAGAGTCAAAACGGTAATAAATTTTAATAGTCAAAACGGTAACAGATCTAACAAAGCCGGTAACAATATATTTGCCAAAACAATAAGTAAAGGGTTGATAGATTAATGAAATTTCATATTTGTATGTCATTGTAATTTCATTTTCCCATTTTAACATTGACTCAAGGTCGCACTCGTAAGAATCGAGATTGAAAAAAAGGTCGAATAAGACTACAAGGAGCGTCTGGATAATCAAGTAAAAAAAACAATGGGGCGGTGTAGACCCAAATTAGTACAATTTTTTCGCGAATTTTGAAGTAGTTTTATTTCTATAATTACCATATAATATCAGAATAAGATACGGTAATCATTTGTATAATATATTATAACGAAATTCAATCATGTGTTTTACTTATATTTCAAATATAAAGTAAGGATTTTATACATTGACGTACTCTGACTGATTTTTTTTAGAAGCATCGTGTTAAAGTGGCACCGCCAGATGTTTTGATGAACTTCGCCAGAATGTCAAAACCGAAAGTAGAAAAAATGAAAGGGAGAAATTCATTGGTTTCTATAAATAAGTTTCTCTTATTGTCCAATCAGATAATAGAAGACTTTCTGTCCTTTGATTTTTATCGGTACCGATTTCCTTTTTTACGGCTTGACCATTCTATTTGAGAAGTATCGGGAATATAAATAATGTCTTTTCCAGTGACATAAATTAATATTTGCTAGTTGGTAACCTATATTTGCAGGTGAGAGAACGGCGAATTTCTGTCATAAAATGTCGGTTTTGACGTACAATTTTATAAAGAAGATATGTCCGGTACAAAATATCCTATGTCCGGTGCCGGACAAACTGTCCGGCTCGATTAGTAGAGTTATTTCATGCCTTGCAACTATCAGTTGTCTAGTTAATACGAACATCAACATCATAGCAACTATCAGTTGTCTAGTTAATACGAACATCAACATCATAGCAACTATCAGTTGTCTAGTTAATACGAACATCAACATCATAGCAACTATCAGTTGTCTAGTTAATACGGACATAGTGAAGTTGTGAAGTTCAAGGTAATCTAAGGTCAAGTTCACAAGATAAAAGCCTTCAAACTTTGCAAAATTGAAATTTAAAAAATGTTTTTTCTAATTTGTATGTTCTTTCATTTGACACCAAAATCATCAAAATCGGATATGCAGAAGCAAAGTCCCACAATAAAATGGATTCTGTGTAGTTTGAATTTCATTAATTATTGTTTGTCATGCAAACTACAGCAAGGTCTGAACAAACACTCATTTCAGTCATATCATTGAGAATGAGATCTGTCGGAATATTTAATATATTATGTTCCTAAATTGTATTAATTCACCTTATTTGTGTTTTGTTATATGGCCTCTAAATATGGTGAAATAGTTGTTTTTGACAATTCTTTTTTCATTCTAAATTAGTAGCTCTTGGGTATTGTCTAATAAGTTTGAATTATATTTATATAGATCTCAACAATCATGAACAGCCAGAACATAATGTCAAGGGATTCAAGGTCTGATTGATTATTCTTCAACCTATAAATGTAAAAGAATTTTGTATAATAAGATGTGAGATTTTTCTTACATTTATGTTTAAATTTGACGAAACTTGGTATGTCTATGTTTATTGATTGAAGCAAGCTTTAATGAATTTGTTTCCTACAGATCTTTAGTTTTTTTAATTGTTGCCCTATTGACTTTTTTTTACTTGAAAACAAAGCCTGGTTGGTAGTTGTTGAATCTGTGTTGTTCTATAATGAGTGAGAAAATTCAAACATTTTAATTCTGGTTGTCTCTTTAAGGGTGCAGCTTGTGTTAGCGTTAAAAAAAATCATGGCATGAAAGGGCCTGATGTTTTGATTGAGTCACAAATAGGGTGAAAAAATACGTTTGTGTAAGGTTTTTTTTACCAAAGTTTCCCGACAGCGGAGAAATAATCAATATAGTAAAAGTTATTTATAGAAACGGAAGGGTATTCCTCATTGAATAACGTCATAATTTGTTACATCACGTGCAATGTCCAGCTAAAGAAAAGAAAATCGCCTCAATCGCTACAAAGGTGAATTTCTGTACATTAGAAGTTCGTTTTCACCAAGCTGGGTAAATGTCACATTTAAAATCATAAATAATCATAAATATTCATATCTCCCATGATACATGTCTCAGGGCCGACCGAACGAACACCAACTGGAATTCCTTGAGGTCACGTGATGTTGTGTTTATGGCAATAAAACTAGTTGACGATATCTAAGATTCTTTGAGCTGTTGTGGAACAATTGGCTAATTACTTCATTATTTTCAGGCCCAGATTGTACATAATTATTATTAATTTATTTGCAAACTATATAGAATGAAAGAAACCGACAAGAATTTAAGTATCTGGTTAGTTTTTGCTAAAAGATTTAATACGTAGAAAAATGTGTCCTGGTTGGTACAAGATTTCTCAGCCAATTTTTATGGGAAAATTCCGATTTTGGTCTTGATATAAAGCGTAATCAATAAGGAAGAAACATACAGAGAGTTTATTCGATAATTCCAATTAATTTGGCCCCTGGAAAATGTTTGCCGTTCTTACTTGTAAATTTTTGTATTTCCATGGTAACCACCAAAATAATTTTTTTGGGGGGGAAAATCGCTCGTTACGATTCTCAACAATGTAATTGTCTACATTTATGCCAAGTTTGATGTAGATTGATCCATTCACATTTTTTAAAGCTTGTATCAAAGGTTTGAAATGCCCAATTTTCATGACACGTTTAACATTAACATGAAATCAACCTTAATCTATCTGGAAGGACCCCAAATCATCAACAAATGCACAACAAGTCTCAAGAAATCATTATTTCATATACTTATTCCATTTTTTCATAACATGAAATAGCCCCAGTAATGCCCTTGAGGAAGATAGGTAGATGACAAGTTAACATTTGCATGCAGCAGACGCTGATATCGCAAACAAGGACTGTTGTCAAAACAGTTATGAGCTTGTCTACAAACAAAGCATTTTCACTCACTGGTATAAAGTTGAGGCTAAGTTGTGCCTTGGTTATAGCAGTGTTATCTGTTTGACAAGTTCACTGAAAAGTAATGTGCTGTTCTTGACAAAATTGGTAAATTGAAAGAGCTGGGTTCTCTACCCCTGTGAATATAAATAGAAAAAGTGTCTAGTTGTTTGGATTGTTAAATCTATACTGAACAGATAAAGAAACGTTGCAAAATACAAAAAGTAAATAGTGAAAGAAAACTGCAGAATTATTAGAATGTAGCTGGTATTGTCAGTGGAATTTCATACACTGGATGTTTAAAAGTCTAAAAATAATATTTATGTAGAAAAATAACAATTTTGATCATACACGACTTTGCCCTAAAGATCTAATAATGCAACGTTTCTTTATCTGTTCAGTATACATCTTAACTGGTAAATACATCCAATCAACACCCAAATTCTCTATCAGACATGACTGGCAAAAACAACAACCCTGATTGTGTATTTTTTGAAATATTAACAAAGATTTTTTTAGAAGCTTTGTTCAGACGGAAATTTTGAAAAAAAATTTAATTTCTTAAAAGTCATATAAAAGGGTCATTAATCTTTTGAATAGATTTTTATTAAAATAGTCTGCTTTTAAATTTTGACAGATAGGCGTAAACAGAATTGTGTTCAAAACACTTCAGAAAGATTTACTTTCAATTTGTCAACCTAAAACTAAACTCTATGAAGACTTTTGTTTTTCTTATTCCACTATTGGTTATAAATATGACAAGTTTGATATTATATATGGCATGCCCCAGGCATGGCGCTAGATTAACTGAAATCTCTGTTGGTTCTCATTTCGGGGTGGTCACTCTGTCTAATATTTCTCTCGACACACATGGGATGCGGATGAACAATTCAGTGGGACCTCTTTAATCAGTGAAAACTTTAAAAAAAAAAACTTCAAAGGAGTGTATAATGCGCTGTCTAATACTTTCCTTTTTTATACGCCCACATTGAAATGTGGTCGTATATTGCCGTCGCCCCTGTCCGTCCGTCGGTCCGTCGGTCCGTCCGTCCGTCGGTCCGTCCGTCTGTCCACAATTGGCTTGTGAACGCAATAGAGACCACAGTTTTGCTTGAATTTGAATACAATTTTGTGTGTAGGATTATATTCAAAAGATCTCGGACAAGTTCGAATTTGGGTTCGATTCGACAAAAATTCACGGAGTTTTACACCCAAAATACGTTAAAAATGGCTTGTGAACGCGATAGAGACCACAGTTTGGGTTGGATTTGAATTAAATTTTGTATGTAGGATTATATTCATAAGATCTCGGACAAGTTCGAATTTGGGTTCGATTCGACGAAAATTCACGGAGTTTTACACCCAAAATACGTTAAAAATGGCTTGTGAACGCGATAGAGACCACAGTTTTGGTTGGATTTGAATAAAATTTAGTATGTAGGATTATGTTCATAAGATCTTGGACAAGTTCGAATTTGGGTTCGATTCGACAAAAATTCACAGAGTTTTACACCCAAAATGTGTCAAAAATGGATTGTGAACGCAATAGCGACCACAGTTTTGGTTTGATTTGAATAAAATTTTGTGTGTAGGATTATATCCATAAGATCATGGACAAGTTCGAATTCCGGATGGATTCAACAAATATTTACGGAGTTTTACACCTTAAATATGTAAAAAAAAATGACTTGTGAACGTGATAGAGACCACAGTTGTGGTAGGAATTTAATAAACTTTTGTGTGTTGGATAATATCCATAAAATATTGGACAAGTTTGAATTCTGGATCGATTCGACAAATATTTACGGAGTTTTACACCTAAAATATGTTATAAATGACTTGTGAACGCGAAAGAGACCACAGTTATCAAAAGATATAAACTATATTTTTGACAGGTTATATTTTTGATACGATTTGACACCATTTGGGGAATGCTCTTGATATACTAAAAAAAAATTATAAGGAAGGTGGGCGTATATTGCTAGGCAACCACTTGTTTATTTTACTGTAATTGCTAATGCAGATTTAGATGCTTTATTTCATGCATTTCTCTTTTGGGTTTATTATTTTCCCCCGATCAGAGAACAATATTTTTCATATTTTCACGTCAGGTTCTATGTCATTATGAAAATGATTTTCCAGGGCACTTTTGTGGACAAATTTTGATGAAACTTGCTGAGATTGTTTATTCCACTCAATGATGAATTCTATTGAAAATAAGAAAATCAAGAAATATTTGATATGAATTATTGCCCTTGTTCTTCTATACACATTGGACTTTTATTTCACTCTAAAGGGCACGAAACTAGCAGAGATTATTTGAGATTATTTATTATCATCAAGAAAATAACCCTGTTGAAAATCAAAAATATCCAAAATTTCCAGTAAGTCACCAGACGGAATTTCCAAATTCCCATGAATTCACCGTTTTGTTTTCTATGAGGATTTGAGGAAAATGCCACCAAGAGATTAAAGGTGAATTGTTCACTTACATTAGTTACTATTTAATGGCTTCACTCACTGTTGGTGATGACGCAGAAGTTACCCGTTTTGTACAAAGATGTGCTGTTTTGTCAATGGTACCTAGTAATGTGGTAGAGGAAGTTTTAGTCAATGCCATATTGATGGAACTAGCCGACTACGTAGTAAATCAATAGTTGGAGGGAGTTTATGGCCTAGATGAATGGGACCACTATGGATCCGAAGCTCCTAGAACAAATAATAATTTAGAAGGTTGGCAAAGTTGTGTCAAGAAATCTGTGAGAAAAGCCCATCCCAATATATTTGAAACTGGTAATTTGAATGGGTTCAGTATTCTGATGATCAACAACAACCTCCCAAGAAACAAAAGTACAAGACCCCTGAAGCTGAACAGAAAATAATTCACTTATCATGTTGTAAATGTGTTTGAATTTGCTCATTTGTTAAAATGAGAGTAGTTTGTTGTATGTTATTTAAATGATAAATAAATTATTTGAAGAAATTTTTGTTTAATTGGCTATAACCCGATTAAGTAGGCTTAAGTCTGCTAAGATAACAAAAAATAATCCTATTGTTTTCAAATCCAAATTTTGAAAAAATTCCCAGTAAATCACCGTTTTTCAAAATCTTCAAATTATGACCCAAGCGGTGACTTCGTGGGAATGAACCAAATATTTGCTGTTGATCTTCAAAACATGTTTGATTTTTAGAAATTTGTTATCACCCAAGAATGAAAAATCAAGAAATATTTGATATTAGTGTTGGTCTTTGTTCATTTTTTAGTTCATAAAAGCTCAAGTTCTCAATGCAATTTGACTAAATATCACATGCATGGAGAATGTTAAAATACTTAAGTATGAGTTGGTGAATCTTTTTTAGTCTGCTCTGTTGAATTTTGTTTTTCTCTATTTGTTACACATGAACTCTCATAAAAATATTCCGATTTATTTCATATGTTTGATCACCAATGGGCTTAAGACTTGTATGCTTGAACATTTTTTAATCCTGAAACGTTATATATCTTTTGGTTCTTATATTTTTAAAAAATAATGACTTTTATTGTCAGTGATGTGGAATTTGTCATTCAATGAGCTCTTGTACCTACCCTATTTATGTTAGAACCACAATTCTTGCAGATACATAAAGAACACCTTTAAAGGATATATGTGTATTCTTCACAATAATATAATGTATTGATATCTAAAATTTTAATGAACCAACTAAACTTTAGTACAATAAATATAAACTACAGTTGTACATACTTATGGTTGTTTTGTAAAAGTCTGAGAGTTTAAGATCTTAAAAAGAGGCTTGTTAATTATCCATTGACCATTCATATTTCAGTCTTCAGAAACAGGAATTCTTTTTTTTACCAAAGTTTATGAGTAATAGTGTTCACAGCTTACTGTCAAAATTTAAACTCTCAAATCCATTTGTTTTCATAATTATTCAAGTTTCAAAGCCAAAAATAACTACATACAATTATAGATGCCATTCATAGAAAATCACCTGTTAAGAAATTGAAGTATATTTTTAGCACTTCTGAAGACTTCATTTATTCATATATATAAACTTCAATCCCCTAAAAATACCAACAGTTCCCTTTTAATTTTTGGAGATCTCTAGTATAAATATTTCATAAAAAAAAACTTACCTTTTTTGGTAACTGATTTATTTCATATTTTTTGTTTAATAAATTTTTTTCAGAATTGATTTTCGTAGCGAAGACATTAAGAGACTGAAGTTATGAAGAAGACCCAGATACCGTAAGATTTGCTGTCATTAGACCACTCTCAACCTAATGATGGAATTACTGCCACTTGAAAAAAACAACCAACATATCTTTTTATGATATATATGTTCTATTATAGAGGTCACTAGATGCAGTAAAAGGACTGCTGTTTTGAAATTTGTATCTTAAACCAATTATTGTGCGATTTATTTGAATGGACTTAAGCTGTAAGATCATAATCCTGAGGACTTAAATTCTTTATGTAGCAAAGTTTCTTTTTAAGCTTACTTGTTGGATGGTTGTTTTATTTTTTGATGTTATGAAATTAAAATAATTAGTACATTATTAAAATCAATATTGAGGGTCAATTAAAACAATTATTATAAAATTAGATCCACACTATTTGTTATAATATCATAGTAGATAAGATGAAGTAGTTTACAGTGAAAACCCTGAATACCGGTTTCTTCTGAATATCAGCCAAATGTAAAAATCCTGATAAAAATACTCTATGATTCATGGATTTTTTTTACCTGAAAACCGCACATCAGCCGATGTTTGCTGTAAAGTTGGTCAAGATCCACTATAAAAACCTCTATGCTATCGGTCAATTGGCCATTAATGTTTTCACACTGGTCCACTAATTCATTGATGTTGATGATGGTGTATTTGACATTTCATCCTGACAAATGTTTACGATGTTATAAGTTACAGTAAATCGGCCACTCCAGAAAAAACGGCCAAATGAATTGGTCCCGTGCATGGCTGATTTTTTGCCGAATTACATGTATTAAAATTCTATCAGGCCTTGTTTATTTGATCATTTCTGTTCCTGTTAAATTGTACGGTTAAATGAATTTCCGGATGGTTGAAATATGAGAAATCATAACTAAACAATGTACAAATCCAAAAAATCAGTTCTTTTTTTGCTCATTTACTGGTTATACTGAACGGAACAATTTTTATACACCCACATTATAATGCGGTTGTATATTGTCGTCATCCCTATCCATCCGTCTCTCCTTAATTTTTTAATGAACTGGTTTGGAGTTATCACCTTTGACTTACCGGTAGTCAAAATGATAGAGACTACAGTTTTCATTTGATTTGAATTAAATTTGGTGTGATCATTTGTATTTTTGAATTGATGAATTTTGGACAAATGAGTTTTGAGTTATTGCCCTTGACTTAGTCAAAATGGATAAAAATTGACTTATGAATGTGAGAGGGACTACAGTTTTTATCTGATTTGAATAAAATTTGTTTTGATTATATGTATTGATGAAATCTTGGACAGGATCGTCTTTGATGACTTTTCAATGAGTTATTGCCCTTGACTTAGTCAAAACGCTTCGAAATTGGTTGTGAACGCAATAGAGACTACAGTTTTCATCTGATTTGTATGAAATTTGGTGTGATCATTAACATTGATGAGATCTTGGACATTTTTTCCATATACTAAATATAGCTTGCCAGGCAAGGTAACATACGCCCACTGATAGCTTTGATTGTAAGTGTGAGTGTTTGTTTGTTGCCCATTCACATTTAGTTGAAAGAAAGAACTGTGAATATAAACTGAATTAACACTTATTAACACATTGTCAAGACAGTTAGACACGATATGTCCGTGAAAAATTATCCGATCATCACAAAAATCAATAGGGATCATCTTTATAATGTCATTGACACACATAATCAAAATCAAAAGAATCTGTAAAGAATTGAAGCCTGTAGAGTGTGCACGAGATGTACAATATAGCTAATAGAGTGAAACGTCAAGTTGGACACGATATTTCAGTGAAAAATTATCCCATCATCGTGAAAATCTATAGGGATCATCTACATTATGACATTGACCCATAAAATCAAAATAAAAAAAATCTGTAAAGAATTGAAGCCTGTAGAGTGAGCACGAGATGCACAATATAGCTAATAAAGTGAAACGTCAAGTCGGACATGATATTTCGGTGAAAAATTATCCGATCATCACAAAATTCAATAGGGATCATCTACATAATGACATTGTCCCATAAAATCAAAATCAAAAGAATCTGTAAAGAATTGAAGCCTGTAGAGTGAGCACGAGATGCACAATATAGCCAATAGAGTGAAACGTCAAGTCGGACACGATATTTCTGTGAAAAATTATCCGATCATCACGAAAATCAATAGGAATCATCTTCATAATGACATTGACCCATAAAATCAAAATCAAAAGAATCGGTAAAGAATTGAAGCCTGTAGAGTGAGCACGAGATGCTCAATATAGCTAATAGAGTGAAACGTCAAGTCGGACACGATATTTCCGTGAAAAATTATCCGATCATCCCAAAAATCAATAGGGATCATCTTTATAATGTCATTGACACACATAATCAAAATCAAAAGAATCCGTAAAGAATTGAAGCCTGTAGAGTGAGCACGAGATGCACAGTATAGCTAATACAGTGAAACGTCAAGTCGGACACGATATTTCCGTGAAAAATTATCCGATCATCACGAAAATCAATAGGGATCACCTTCATAATGACATTGACCCACAATATCAAAATCAAAAGAATCTATAAAGAATTGTAGCCTGTAGAGTGAGCACGAACTAAATGTGAACGGACGGACCGACGGACCGACAGGGTGATTACAATATACGCCCATCTTTCGAGTGGGCGCATAAAAATTTATCAGGGAAGAGAGCGTATCTTGCTAGGCAACCACTTGTTTGAATAATTTATATGATTTGTAAATTTGATACCTTTTCTATCATGTATGTTTACCTTGAGAATATAACAACAGTACAGATAGAAAAACTAAAGGTTTCTTTGGTAACAAAGTATAAGCTGGTTATTGTCATGGTTTTAACACAACATTTTCTCATTTGTCTTCACTTCTATATGTCTTATATATAAGCCTAATAACTAATACTTATGTCATCCCATGTGATCTGTCTTCTTACTTTATCATTAAATCAAATTTTATTGATTATTTTTATGTGAAATGAAATATCAGTTTAAAAATAGTACTAATTGTCAAGGATTTGTGTTGAATTCTTAGAATATAAAGATTTGTACTTTCCACTTATATACATATGTTTTTTCAAGAACAATGGCACAGAAATAATTTTTTCCAAGGAAGAAGAGTAGGCTGTGGGTGTGAAAATGCTCAATTTGCGATTAGAGTATAACTTTATGTCACTATTTAAGAAATTGTTTCTGTTAAAGCTTGATATTTGATGATAATTGTCCAGTAAAAGAATAAATAATAAGTAATGTTGAATTTTATTTCAACTGAAAGTCCATCAAAGTCTACACTAGAATTTGAACCTGATAATTCAGATCACATAAAAATTTGATGTAGTGACAAAAATATAGATGAAGCTTTAGAAGTATTCTTTTTTTTTAAATTTAAATCAGAAGGTATCTGATTACAAACTGTACACAAAAAAGAAGTATTCAGAGATTTAGTACACACTAAGAAAATATCATTACAATCTATTTGAATCGTTTTTGTACACTAACATTGAAATATGAACAAAATGTATTATTTCTCATGTCCCAACATGCTTTTAGGGTTGAAATTTAATAAGACTTAATACAGTTTTATACGTCGCCCCTGTCCGTCGGTCCGTCCTTCCGTCAACATTTCTTGTGAGCACTATAGAGACTACAGTTTTCATCTGATTTTAATTAAACTTAATATGATTCTCTAGATTGATAAGATCTCGGTCAAGTTTGAAGTTGACATATTTTCGATGATCAGTTTTTGAGTTATTGCCCTTGGTATGATCCTTTAGATTGATAAGATCTCGGTCAAGTTCAAATTTGTCATGTTGGACAGCTGCTTTCTGTTATAATTGCATGAAAAGTTTCATCACAAGCTTTTTTTTTAATGTTATTACATGAAATTGAAAAATTGCAGTAAAAATTGATAAAAATCGTACCAGTAATTGAAATATGGTTGACAGATAATTGCAAAAGTACTCATTTAAAATCATAAATCTTTTAAAATGTATGTGACCTTTAAAGGTTCAGAATTTAAAGGTTTTAAAATTTTTGATCTATAGTTAATGCATTGGGATCTTGATGTTAATTTGATTGATTGGTTTCATAAAGACTTTAATTGCATTCTCAATCTTTTTATTTATGTCAGTGGTGATGGTTTGAAATGAAATAATTCTGTTAAAAAGTCATTATCCAAGAGTAGGAAGAAATGGATTTTTTAAAATAAAAGAAAATTTGAAAGCAGGCAATTTTTTTAAATTGATGACAAACCCAAAAATCTGTAAAATTGGTTGCAGAACTCTCTAAATTAAGATTTACACTAATCAAATTGGATGTTTGAAAAATGTTTACTAGGTTATTGCTATGTTTTCATGCTAAATTGTAAATAAATGGGAATAAATTGTATTCAAAATATTACTGTAAATGTGATAATGAATAAGTGTACATTAAGGTGTAAATTGCATAATTTATTGGGAAAATATTATATTTTGTATATATGATCAGGTTTGAATTATGTTTTATAAAATATCCATTTTAAGAAATGTCTTTTTTTAATATAAATATTTTCTGAAGAAAACGCTTGTTCTGAAATACCATTAGTCTTTTTTGGTTGTCTACTCTTGGCATCCTTTGATATCCTTCATGTCATAAATGTGCCATGTACCTAATGGGCCTACCCATTGGTTTCTCAAGGTATTAAGTGGTAATTTACATCATATTGTTGCAGAATATGGAATGTACGATCTATAAAGAGTAATTTCTGATAAATGACAGTAAACCAGGTGTTTGTCTCCAATTGACAATGTACCTGACATGACCTGGAGATATTTGACTTTAATTCTGAAAATACAATGCTTCTATAAAAGCCATAGAAATTTCTATCGATTTTTATGTTTAAGACAAATTTTCATGAAGGAAATTTTGGACTTGAAAAACAACAGCCAACGGCATCTGACTATGGACAATTAACTAATATAAGAGAGAAAGAAATGTCAATATTTTTATTTTATACTGGTGAATTTCACTTCCATGCTTCAGAGAAGAAGTCTGTTGAATCTGCAAGTTGCAGAATCACAAGGTAAGGGGTTCATGTGGTTTACAGTATTGGAAGTTTGGGATTATCGATTTATAGCAGGAAATGGAATAAATGACTTCAAATGAGACGATGAAATAATACATCTCACATTTACAAACACCTATATAGCTGAAAATTTCTCAACGTGTTTCAAATAAAGCCCAAAGCAATATTTTTTTTCTTCTGAATTTTTTTCTATTTTGATCTTGAATGTAGCCTAATATATTTGAAAGTAATCAACTTCATGTCTGACAATACAATGTGAAAAACAACTCAGCAAAGACTGATGAAGCAAAGTGATACATCTTCAGCTAGAATTCTTCATTTTTTTTACAAGATTACCATGAAAGAATTAAAATTCTCTTGCAGACTTTAATCACAGACAAACATGTTGAAGACAGGTCCGCCTTGTCTGTCTGTCTGTCCGTCCACAATTGTTGAGAGACACGATAGAGCTGGGTTTTTTTTTATGGATATTGATGAAACTTGTGGTGAGTGTTCGTAATCAACCAAGGATGAACCCTATTGAAAAAGGTAAGCAGTCATTTAGGCACATTTCTTTTAAGCACACTTCATTTAGACTGTAGTAGTTTAGGCACACGGTCAGATGAGCACATGTCATATAGGCACAGTGCTATTTAGGCACACTTTCAATTAGGCACATATTCAATTAGGCACACTAAATTTCGGCACACCTGACTCCAAAGAGGGGAGGCAAGGGTACATGAAGCCCAAAAGCTGCATTTTCATTAACCCAAAGAAAATCCACCAAAACAACAACAACACATTTTGCAGTGCTCCCAACCCCGCAAATTCAAACAGCTGGAAGGGCCCGAGTAGGGGCTAGAGAGTTGTCAAGGGGTGGCTAAAAGTACTTGACATGCCCATCTCTAATTGAACTTTAAATGTGGGGAGGAGGTAATGCTGCAATCCCCCCCCCCCCCCCCCCCCGAACCGCGCCCCCTATTAAAATTTCATTGATCTTAAAACTCCCATTCAATCCAGTATCTTGAGGGTGTGAGGGTGTCAGACCCACTTGATCTCCTTAACTTCAAAATGACACATACTTTTAAATATGTGTGCGAGTGTGCTTACGTGACCAAATGTACCAATCTGTAGAAAAAATGTACCTAAATGACTTATGCCACAAGGTCAGGTATGTTTGAATGATTGTGTGCCTAATTGGAGGTGTGCCTAAACGAATTTGTGCCGAAATTTAGTGTGCCTAATTGAATATGTGCCTAAAAAACACTGCTTATCCATACGAAACTTCGCATCTTGACTAGCTCCAATAGGTAGAATTTCTGTGTTGTTCAGAATGGTGCTTATCTGACCGTGTACCTAAAAGAAGTGTGCCTAAAGTACTGTAAATGAAGTGTGCTTAAAAATTGTGTGCCTACTAAATAACAGTGAATACGATTGACCTCCATAATTTCTTGATGGTTTTTGATGAAACTTGGTTCATATTCACCAAAGGATGAATCGAAAATCAGGCAAATCTTAAATTATTAAATGTTTTATTGCCCTTGTTTTTTGTAAATATGTTATGGACACGAGAGCTGGTTTCTTGATGGATTTTGATGAGAATCAGAAACATCGAAAATATTTTATGAGTTATCGCCCTTATTCTTTAAAACACTTTAATTTCAGCCCGTAACACTCTCAATGTGATAAAGAGCTGGTTTCTTGATGGATTTTGATGAAACTTGGTGTGAGTGTTCATAATCATCCAATCATCATCATTCGTAAAATATAATTAATGCATTAAAAACAATTGACATTGACGAATTGGCTGGCATCGCTATTTTTGCACTCCCACATGAATTACTTTTTCTTGAAAGCACGTTAGATTTTTAGCGCGGTGACACTCTATAGTCAGAACAATTAAAATCATAGATGCCAGTGGACAAGCTATCTTTTCTAGCTATTTCAATGTATTAACTAGACATCAACATCATAGCAACTATCAGTTGTCTAGTTAATACAGACATCAACATCATAGAAACTATCAGTTGTCTAGTTAATACAGACATCAACATCATTACAACTATCAGTTGTCCAGTATATAGGCCTACAGGCATCAACAACATAGAAACTATCAGTTGTCTAGTTAATACTGACATAGACAACATGAAATTATCAGTTGTGTTCGAACATGGATTGTATCTTAAATTTCTGAACCTCTTGATAAGCTCTTGTTATCACAATTATTTGATCAGATCATGTATGTCTTGTTATCCAATTAATCTATCAGTAAATGTTTGAATTGAAGGGCAGTTTGAATGAATTAAACTATGTTAAATTGCGCCATTAACAAAGGCAAAGTGTTTAAAAACATGTAGGCTAAATTTAATGGTAAAAAATGACCCCGCGATTTTACTTTTATGTGTAGCCTACGTTCGCCTACCTTCACTTTGATATAATGTCTATCACAATAATAACCGGTTTGTCAAGCAAAGTAGAGCATGATTATGATTATGATTATGTCACCTCAGGACCACTTTTCAGACAAGACTGCTAAGACTGATTGCCATTTCATCGTCGATGCCTTTATATCAACAACCACTAAATTGACCTTTTAAATAAGCTGAAGCAGCAGTTGGTGGTAAGATCTGTATCCGAAGGGACGACACATGGATATAAAACGTAAAATACTGAAACCGAACGTTACACTTCCACCATGTAAAATAACAATTAACAATAAACAATAACATTCAATCTGTTCCTATTAGTGCTGGGTATCGCCAACCATGTCGCGATACGATACGTATCGCGATACAAAGGTCACGATACAATACGTATCGCGATATGGGATAAAGGGACAAAAATTAACACTTAATTTTCAAAGTTTCAATATTTATTTATTTAAAGCTTTAAAACTTTTTAATTTGGTAATTTAGTTGATATTAGTGGTCCATATCCACATCTTAAAATAGTTCCCAACAATTTCAATCAAGTCAGTTAAAAAATTGTGATTTCATACGCTGACTTGTAAATAAATCCACACTTTTTTATGAAATGAGAGGTATCGTCAAGTATCGATACACGACCTTGCGATACGATACGCGTATCGTGACATGTCGTATCGCGATACATCGATACAACGATATATCGTGCCAGGTAAACTCAAGCTAATCTTCCTCATGGAGGATGATTGCCAAGTGCTGGAGGTCGTTTCTGCTGCTGATGACGGTCAATGATGTAGCAGTGGATTGTTGATTGATTCGTGATTGGTAGGGGTGGAAGGTCTATGAACTGTAAGCAAAAGTAACAATTTTCATCAAATTGTCTATGTTTTTGGCTATATTTTTAGTCAATTAATTTTGTAAACAGATACAAATCATAAACAGAACAATGATTTATTATTTTGTGTTTTTGCTTCACTGCTTCTTAATTTTCTTTATACCTTATGACTTAACACATAAAACTGAAAACACTTGTTCTTAGTTTCTTAGCTTGTTCGCTCGTAAGCTTCTGACAGATTATCAAGAAACTAATGACAGACCGATAAACGATCACCTTACCGAACGTTTTTTCTCCACGAAAGGACTGGTGGTACAAAATAATAGAACTTATTTACCAATTCATCACGAGGTCTGTCTGAAAGAGATTAACTTAGTTCTTAACTTCGTGTCATATCTGCATTTATATCAACAAATAAACTTTTATTTCTTATTTCAGATAACAAAATATAAAACTTATCATATTTTGATATTTTTGCGACTACATGGTTTGAAAATATAACTTCAACTTTTTTTTTTCTACATTTGAATTTTAAATTATGCATTTCGTAATACTCAGTTTAAGAATTTAAGACCGAAGGCCAATAAAGTTTATCAGAAAAACAAAGTACTCTCTGGCCATGTTCTGAAAAACATTTTGCGATTTTTGGATGAATTCAAATATTAGTCTGAAAATAGTTCTTATTGCTATTGACTATCTTTGATTGATGAAAACGCTTACCATTATTATTTTACAGAGTGGAATTTACGGTTTTAAAGAGGCACAGGCTTCATTTTCGCGGGTGATTTGGATAAGTCTCAGAAACAGGGATTTTTTAGCTCAGCAATTTAGTACTGGTTATCACAACTCACCATTGAAATTTGAGCATTCAAATCCATGTGCATCCATAATTATTAGCATTTGAAAGTTATAATGCCCTACTACACATTAGCGATACTATGCAATATATAGAAAAGTCATCTATACAAATAGAAGGAGAAATGTCTAATTTAAGGTATATTTGAAGGAAATACGCAATTTTCATGCATTACTAGTGCTTCTGAAGGATACTTAAATATATTCAAGACCCAAATCAACCAATAAAAATGAAGACTGGTCCCCTTTAAATGCGTGTCGTTTTTAAGAGAAATTTCTGAGAGGTAAGAGTTTCAAATGAAATATTTTTTTCGTGGACCTGAAGGCATTCTTAGACAAATAGAATGCCATTGACAATTATATACTGAATATTTATGAAATGAAAGAAGAAAGAAAATTCAGAACTCAAAGTGGTCAAAGATTAGCATGTTATAATATGTAGTCAAAATATACATTAACGTAAAAATAAGTCCATAAAACTTTTATGGCTTGTACATGTAGCATTACTAGTGTTTGGTTGTCGAAGTTAATTTTCTAATATCAATCTCCTTTTTATCCCCTGTGTTGTGCTTGTTACATGATGGTTAAAAATAACAACTAAATATAGAATTGAATAAGGTCATTTATTTAAAATAACTTAAACATAAACTTTACACATAGTAATTTACATAAATACAACACAAATCTAAATATTTACATAATAAACCTAATTAAACAATCACAAATTTTCATTTATATAAAAGTTCAAATGTAAATGATATTTTTGGAGTCCATATCTCAATACCTATTACCTTAAAAAAAAGATGTGTATCGGAACAATTTGATCCATTCCAATTTCAAACAAATATCTGTGGTTCTGGCGATTCCACTTAAACTAAGTGTTTGATGACGTATCACAGACTACTTTGCAATAGTGTGACGTCATGAACACTTAGTCTGATTGAAAATTGGAATGGTGCAAAAAGATACTATAAGTCTCATCGATACACATACAAAATTTAGATAACCTCTTTACAATCCCTCTAATACGTCTTTAGTATCTGTTTATTTCAATTATTTTGGTTTCGATTAAGACGTTTTAATTTCTAGTCAAATAATCAATCTATTGATTTTTCATCAATGAAAGATTAATGATTAATTAATAAGTAATCGTTAATATCGTAGTTTGATTATAATCTGCTTATAACTGTCTCTTAGTAGCTTATGGTCATCAAGGAAAATATAAAAGAACACAAGGTATATATTATGTATGAAGGATAAAATCATAATGAAAAGCTACGAGGCAAGATAACATACGCCCACAGGCACCTAGCAGAATTGATAGTGCTTGCTTTTATAGTAATTACAAACCTTTTTTTATTTTTCTCATTTAGATCTCCATTATTGCAATGACAGAACTTCTAAACTTATTCAATTTTTAGCTGGTAAACACTCTTAAAGGAATTTTAATGAAATTTTGTGTAATTGTTCAAAATTAATCCATGGAGGAACACTGTCAGTAGTAGAAAAATATAATATACTGTCTACTGAATTACTGTTTATACTTATTTAATAATATCCTATAGGCCTATACACAATATATTGCACTGTACATGATTGATATATAGATTAAACATATTAATTATCAACCAAACAAGTTCTTAAAGAAATATATGGCTAAACGTTGAATATTTCATACTGGAATTTCCATTCTGTCCCGCTTAAACAAAGCGGTCAGTAGGCATATGTAATCTTGCCATGGCAAGATATCTTTGATGTTACTATAGTCTATAATCATGTCTATAATAAGCGAAAGACGTCTTTGTTTATTATAGACATGTATGAATACATCATTGGAGACTTATAATTCTATCAAGTATTTCAGGTCATTCACTGTTACATGTAATTGGTTTAAATATATGAAGTTATATCAAATTTAAAAACAGAGCATTAAAACCGAAAATTATTTTTTACTATTATTCGTATTACATTTATTAACTTTTATACACTATAATCATTCATATTACATTCATTTATTTATATACACTATTATTCGAATTATATATATTTATTTATTCAAATACACTATTATTCGTATATTACCATCATTAACTTATATACACTATTATTCGTATATATTTATTTATTTATTTATAAACACTATAATTATTCATATTATATTCATTTATTTATATACACTATTATTCGTATTATATTCATTTATTTATATACACTATTATTCGTATTGCATTTATTTATTTATATACACTATTATTCGTATTATATTTATTTATTTATTCAAATACACTATTATTCATATTACCTTCATTAACTTATATACACTATAATTATTCATATTACATTCCTTTATTTATATACACTATTATTCGTATTACATTTATTTATTTATATACACTATTATTCGTATTATATTTATTTATATACACTATTATTCGTATTACATTCAATTATTTATATACACTATCATTCGTATTATATTTATTTATTTATATACACTATTATTCGAATTATATTTATTTATTAGTATACACTATTATTCGTATTATATTTAATTATCTATTTATACACACTATTATTCGTATATATTTATTTATTAGTATACACTATTATTCGTATTATATTTAATTATCTATTTATATACACTATTATTCGTATTACATTTATTTATTTATATACACTATTTTTCGAATTATATTTATTTATTTTTATACACTATTATTCGAATTAGACTTATTTATTTATATACACTATTATTCGTATTATATTTATTTATTTATTTATACATTATTATTCGTGTTACATTTATTTATTTATATACACTATTATTCGAATTATATTTATTTATTTATTCAAATACACTATTAGTCGTATTATATTTATTAATTTATTTATATACACTATTATTCGTATTATATTTATTTATTTAATTATATACACTATTATTCGAATTATATATATTTATTTATTCAAATACACTATTATTCGTATTACATTCATTTATTTATATGCACTATTATTCGTATTACATTTATTTATTTATATACACTATTATTTGTATACATTCATTTATTTATATATACTATTATTCGTATTATATTTATTTATTTATTTATATACACTATTATTCGTATTATATTTATTTATATACACTATTATTCGAATTATATTTATTTATATACACTATTATTCGTATTATATTTATTTATTTATTTATACACACTATTATTCGAATTATATTTATTTATTTATTCAAATACACTATTATTCGTATTATATTTATTAATTTATTTATAAACACTATTATTCGTATTATATTTATTTATTTATATACACTATTATTCGTATTACATTTATTTATTTATATACACTATTATTCGTATTACATTTATTTATCTATTTATACACACTATTATTCGTATATATTAATTATTTATATACACTATTATTCGTATTATATTTATTTATCTATTTATATACACTATTATTCGTATTACATTTATTTATTTATATGCACTATTATTCGAATTATATTTTTTTATATACAGTATCATTCGTATTATATCTATTTATATACACTATTATTCGTATTACATTTATTTATTTATATGCACTATTATTCGAATTATATTTATTTATATACACTATCATTCGTATTATATTTATTTATATACAATATTATTCGTATTACATTTATTTATTTATAAACACTATTATTCATATTACATTCATTTATTTATAAACAATATTATTCGTATTACATTTATTTATTTATATACACTATCATTCGTATTATATTTATTTATTTATATACATTATTATTCGAATTATATTTATTTATTTATATACACTATTATTCGAATTATATTTATTTATCTATTTATATACACTATTATTCGAATTATATTTATTTATCTATTTATATACACTATTATTCGTATTACATTTATTTATTTATATACACTATTATTCGTATTACATTTATTTATTTATATACACTATTATTCGTGTTACATTTATTTATTTATATACACTATTATGCGTATTATATTTATTTATTTATATACACTATTATTCGTATTATATTTATTTATCTATTTATATACACTATTATTCGTATTACATTTATTTATTTATAAACACTATTATTCATATTACATTCATTTATTTATAAACAATATTATTCGAATTACATTTATTTATTTATTTATATACACTATTATTAGTATTGCATTTATTTATATACACTATTATTAGTATTACATTTATTTATTAGTATACACTATTATTTGCATTACATTCATTTATTTATATACACTATTATTCGTATTACATTTATTAATTGATTTATATACACTATTATTCGTATTACATTTATTAATTGATTTATATACACTATTATTCGAATTATATTTATTTATTTATTCAAATACACTATTATTCATATTACCTTCATTAACTTATATACACTATAATTATTCATATTACATTCATTTATTTATATACACTATTATTCGTATTACATTTATTTATATATATACACTATTATTCGTATTATATTTATTTACATACACTATTATTCGTATTACATTTATTTATTTATATACACTATCATTCGTATTATATTTATTTATTTATATACACTATTATTCGTATATATTTATTAATTGATTTATATACACTATTATTCGTATTATATTTATTTATTTATATGCACTATTATTCGTATTACATTTATTAATTTATTTATATACATTATTATTCGTATTATATTTAATTATCTATTTATACACTATTATTCGTATTACATTTATCTATTTATACACACTATTATTCGTATATATTTATTTATTTATATACACACTATTATTCGTATTATATTTATTAATTTATATACACTATTATTCGTATTACATTTAATTATTTATATACACTATTATTCGTATTATATTTATTTATTTATATACACTATTATTCGTATTACATTTATTTATTTATATACACTATTATTCGTATTACATTTATTTATTTATATACACTATTATTCGTATTATATTTATTAATTTATATACACTATTATTCGTATTACATTTATTTATTTGTGTACACTATCATTGGTATTACATTTATTAATTGATTTATATACACTATTATTCGTATTATATTTATTTATATACGCTATTATTCGTATTATATTTATTTATATACGCTATTATTCGTATTATATTTATTAATTTATTTACACTATTATTCGTATTACATTTATCTATTTATATACACTATTATTCGTATTATATTTATTTATTTATTTATACACACTATTATTCGAATTATATTTATTTATTTATTCAAATACACTATTATTCGTATTATATTTATTTATCTATTTATACACATTATTATTCGTATTGCATTTATTTATATATACTATTATTCGTATTACATTTATTTATTTATAATAAATTATATTATTATTTATAATTATTCACGAATAGTTTGCTCATTATAGTTTACGCAATGCCCGCATTGGCACGACGACTTTGCACAATTCCGATTGTGCATTGACGACTTGGGCAAACCATATAAAAAGGGGGCCACCCCAACTCCTGTTCATTTTTGGATTGGCTGTGGAAGAGACAACATGCTGAATGCCAGAGACACAATCGTTGCAGGGAAGAGAAAATGCCTATACCTGGCAGCTGCTTTAGCTATTGTTGAAGAGCAGCAGCAGAAAAGGCTGGAAGAGGCAGAAGAGCAAGAAAAGGCAACCCCACCTCGAAGAAAGACACAAAGGAAAGTGTGGGTCAGGGAATGGTCGACCAGAAGGCGCGAGTTTGGACAGTATGACAGTCTACTGACTGAACTCCACGTGGAAGGTCAAAAGGGCTACAAAAATTACGTCAGAATCACATCTGACCTGTTCCAAGAGATGGTTGAGAAGTTAACCCCTCGCCTCCAGAAGTAGTCCACCTTCATGTGCGAACCGGTACAAGTTGGACTCAAGCTGGCTGCCACCCTCCGCTTCCTAGCCACTGGAAATTCCTATAAAAGTCTGCAGTACAGCTTCAGGGTTGAAGCAAGTACCATCTGCAAGTTCATACCCGAGGTGTGTAAAGCCATCATCGCGGTCTACATGGACGAAGTGCTGCGCTGCCCCAAAACTGTAGAGGAAGGAAGTTGCTGCCTGGTTCACCTCCAGATGGAACTACCACAACTGTCTGTGGGACTGTGGACGACAAGTACATTGCCATAAAGACGCCTTACTACTACAACTACAAGGGCTTCCATAGCACTGTACTGATGGCAGTGGCAGATGCTACCTACAAGTTCTTCTATGTGGATGTTGGGGCAGAGGGTGATGCATTGGACGGAGTAACATGGAGTCACTGTTCCCTGCACGATGCTGTAGAAGATAACAGAGATGGAGTGCCCCAACCAGAACCTATCCCCAATGATGACCAGCCAGTGCCCTATCACAACCTTGCACAACCCCATCCTCATCAGATACCCACACGAAATTCCAGAATTGGACAGCGAAGATCCGGACACACATGATCTGATCCCTGGTGGATGGAGGAATGACCGACACCTGCTGGGGCTGCGGCCTCTAACCGGCCATCATATCCAGAAGAATGCAAAGGATCAGCGAGACTACCTGTCACATTACTACATGTCCCCTGCTGGTGCTGTCCCTTAGCAAGAAAAATGGTAGTAGTTCCATGAGCTCTATCCACGGAAAACCACGGAACACGGATGGGATTCTTTTTTCGTGTTTTTTTTTCGTTCTTTTTTAAAATATTATTAAACAGAAAACACAGAACATGAAAATATATTAACACGAAAACAGCAAACAACAAATATGTACAAGTCCAAGTCTTCTGAGAATATGTCATAGCGCAAGATTGCAATTACCGTCGAGTAATATTGTTCAAATTGCACAAAAACAACTGTACTACTATACAGGGTTTTCCCCTTTTGACCAGTGAAGATAACTTGAGATTGTAACACAGTTATATTATTTCATATGTAATAAAAAATTGTTCACATTAATCATCGTGAGGTCATCGTGTTATGGAGAGCTTCCATGCCATTTAAATGATTTGATAAAGCTTAATTTCAACATGATTACCGTATTGTTGCTAATGTTGATATTGATATCACTCAAATGGAAATGATATACAATTAGTGAATGCTTTTAAAATATACAAGTAGGCCACAAACATTATCACAAATAATTACCTGAAAGATAATACTTTGACTCTTTGACTGAAACCTTATATTTATAAATAAGTGTATCAGAAACATTATAAATATTCTAATGACAACTATAGAAAATATTTACATTAAACATGTTAAAGGGTTAAAGCTATATTCAGGAACAAAATAATATAACATCCAAAACGTATTGTGATTTTTGGATACATGTTAACATTGTGTATGTATCAAACCATAAAATAAAATATCTTATTTTAAGTTATATAAGGTCAACCACTTAGAAGGATACACTTGTGTTATTTTTGCAGTAACTATGGTATTTGTTTTTGTCAAGAGATAGTATGAATCTGCAACTGAAAGAGTAACATCCAAAAACAAATATATGCTGACATGATTCTAATTGAGGTGTTGATCCTTTCCATTTTCCACTGTAAAGAAGTTGGCTCCAAATTTCAACAGTGCCATAGAAAGCTCTGGTGATGACCCGATCTAAGGAAAGCTTTTAAACTTTCTGTAAAAAATACCCGGGTTCATACAATGTTGATGGATGGTCGACGAATGTACATCTCTTATGAGAGAGTTGGCCACATTATCACCATCGAGATTGAAATGACAAAAATTACTGCAAGATTGATGCCATATCTCTTGACAGCTAATCAGAAAGAGTTTCCCGACGACCGTCGTCATTTTTAAACAGGTTTTTTGGTAGTTGTTGGTGGTATATAGTTTGATTGGGTCAATCGGATGATACTGGGCTGTTGGTTTGGTAATTTGAGAATTCGTAAGATCTAATCGGGCTTGAGTGGTGAGACGTGAATGCATTCGGTGTTCTTCATTCTTCCAAACACGTTGTGATCATGGTTATTCTTCCTGATGCTGGTAGTTGTATGATTTTTGTTGGCTTGGTTTGGTAAGACTATCTGGTAGTTGTTGGAAAATGATTACGTTTTATCGAAACTTTATATTATACCGGTAGTGATTGCAGAACATTTTTTTTCTTGACCCGCATCAGAACTTGCAACAAAAGCCTTAGCAAATTAAGGACCTTAAGGGCCGTAAGCAAAAGAAATTTTTTTTTAACATTATGAGTTGGGGGCACAGTTTTGTAAGAAACAAATGTTTTTTTAACTTGCTGATAAAACACATTATCCTCTAAAAGAATATGGCACGTCGATTTCGTCGAATTCCTTGCGTATGCAGGCTTTCCCGACTGATTTCGTTGACGTTTGAGTCTACCTTTAGAAAATTATGTTTTGAACGGCAATTTCCTTGACAATGCCCGCCTTGAAAATGCATTGCTTCTGAAGCTTCTTTACCCTTGATGACATGACATATATATACAACATTTACGCGTAATTATAACGGATAAGATCACAGGGGCTCGTAGTTATATTTTTTTTTTTAAATATTGTTAAAAAAACGATTAAAATTTGAGTAAGTATTTTTCAATTATTGTACATTTAATATAGTTTTCTGGGTTTATCAGATTATCTTAATCTGTTATATAAGTGGTGTCTACACGTAAAAGATAAGCCGGTTCCGTGCATCTATACGTGATAAAAGGCGTATTAAATTCCGAGAGAAAAGCCGCATTTAAAATAAGCCGCCTCTACTTGTGACGATCGAACTGGCGAGTTTAAACCCCCATTTGATACCGTGTAGACACAATCCAAACTTAAACCATCTTTTCTCGTTATAACGTCAGGGCGCGCGAATTATCTTGTTGTCAAATATGACATTCCAATTAGTAGCCTACGGTATATGAAAAAAAAAATTGGTGAACTAAAGAAATCTGTAATGGGACCTTTTCAGGTGCAAGCACGCTTGAACGTCCATTAGTTTTATTTTGTGTTTGGCCTAAGGCTAAAATGCTCGTCGAAGAATACAAATTGTTATTCGGTCAAATTTCGTATAATTCACTCAATACCGCAACCCCACCCATCGGCCCGTCTTAAAGCGCATACATTGGCATTGCGCAAGTCCGAGGACAGAGACGGATTAAGATAAGACGTTTTAACTTTTTTACGTGTAGACGGAGCGTAAGAAAAGCCGCCTTTAGTAAAGGCGGCTTATATATAGAGGCGCCTTTAATAATTGTACGTGTAGACACCACTAATGTTATACCTTATACCAAGTTTGAAAATTTAGATTTTTTGTTCATTCTAAGAGGTTGTATTCCTTTAACATCATTTTGTGAAATGATTCCATTTCACCACATATTATGAAAATAGTTTTGCCATTATGCCAAAGTGATGTAGGTGAGTCATGAGGGAGATCTCTTGCGTTTTGGATGGAATCATTTAAATAAAGGGACAGTCTGAATTTTTTTTAGGTCGAAAATTTTTTTTGCTCAACTTTGTGAAAACTTTACACCAAAATGTGTAACTATGCGCCCTTTAATGTATCTGAAAGTTTTAACTAAAAAAATCCAGCCGTTAATTTTTAAACGCTAAAAACATGCTAAAATTTTTAAAAACCTTACGTAAGGTTTTTAAGTGTGTTATGTTTTTTGGACGCTGATAGGAAACTAGTGAACGGATTTGAGTAAAATAAACGCCTAATTGTAGAGAAATGTCCCTCTTGTGTATTTACAAGGTTTCAGCTAGAAATATTGAGCCATTTAAAGGGCAAACACCAAAACTAGGTCAAATTGCTTAATTAACAATAAGTACTCCCTGTTTGTAATTAACCCTTTAAAACCAAATTCAGTTTGATCAAGAAGATATAGAGATACAATAAGCATACTTTAAAAATACTCTCAGGTAGCATTTGCGATTTTTTTGACAATGGAAGCTTTTTTCAAAAAAGCAGAATGGCCCTTTAAATAAACTTTTCGCTTTGGTTGTTAGTTTAATTCCCTTGAAGTGAATGTGTAGAAATCAAATGCCACCTGGGAATGCTTAATTTCCAAATCGTTCTAAATATTTCACAGTGCTTGAAAATGTTTAAATGAAATAAATCAATATTCTGTATTGTCAAGTCTATATAAAGGCTCTAGTCACTTCTTGGTTTCTAGTTGGCGTTATACCAGTCAATCAATTGATTTCGAATTGTTACTCCAAGAACATTATTGGATGCCGTAATTAAGGAATAAATTCCGCAGACGCAAAAGGTTAAAGGTAAGCAAAAATATTTCGTATTATCTAAAGGGAATAATGAGACAATAAAGAATTGTAAATTTCTCTCACAAGGTTTTAAAAAATTTTGAATTAATTATTGCCATTTGTTTTATGAGGCTTTTTTTCAAAGTTGTCTATATTTTAGATTAGATTTAGACTTTTTATTTATCATTACCCGGTACTCGACAAACATATTCTCTAAGCTAAGTATAGAAGAAAGCTTGCCGGACAAGGTAACATACGTCTAAGCTGATGTTTAGAGGAATCAAATCGAATGAAAACAAGTTAATTTTAACGACTGGAATCGCTTGATTCTCAAATTTATCTCGGTTATTATCAAGATGAATATACATTCCAAGTTTCATTCAAATCGAATGAAAATTCTAGCCTTTATCACAAACAAGTTAATTTTAACATTTTTTCATTAAGTCGAGGGCAATAACTAAACAGACAACTGATATCGCGCCATTTTCTAACTGATCCGAGATATTAGTTAAAATTAACTTGTGTACGCGATAGAAGCTCGAGTTTTTATCCGATTTGCATGAAACTTGGTATGTTTATTCATCTTGATAATATCTTGGAGGATTTTAAAAATCGAGCAATTCCGGTCGTCAGTTTATGAGTTATTTCCCTTGACTTAGTGAAAAAAAACAGTAAAATTAACTTGGTGTGTGTATTCATCTTGATAATAACTCAGATAAATTCGAGAATCGTGCGTTTCTAGTCGTCGGTTTATGAGTTATCGCTCTTGAAGTCAACACTTTTTACACTGGATGATTTCATTTAATGAGTGAGAATTCAGTAATTTGGAATGCCGAGAGTCTGCTGAAGTAAAACGGTGGCGGCTGGTTGGCTAAAGAGGCAGACCGGTGGTGGTTTGTATCAGCAATGACTTGCGGCTTAGCTGCAGGCGGCTCACAGGTTATACCAAATACTGTTCGGGGAAAACCCAAAGTGCGACCGTCCCCCACAAGGTCAACACATCTCTGGACATAGGGAAAACAGAACACTAATCTGGGCAGTGATCTGTACCAGGTGTTATGAAAAAAAAAATGAAATGAATGGAGTTTTACGTCCTACTTTCTGCACCTATGGGCTAATTGGGGACGGGCAAACGCCATGCAGTGTGCAATGAGGGAAATTTTGCCAGGACAGCGGCATTAGCCTGCTCTTATTTTCGATTTCCAACTGTCGAGGGATCTTTAACGTGCACAGCCAATAGCACACGGGGCCTCGGTTTATTGTCCCATCCGAACGACTAGACGCTTTTCCATGTCAGCCCCTCCGACCTGCATCACTGACAGGGGGAAACCGGGTTGAAAAATCCGAAGGTATCATCTCGACCCATGCCGGGATTGAACCCTGGACCTCCAGGTTAGCGAGCAAGTGTCTAACTCACCGAGCCACCGCGGCTCCCCCAGGTGTTATGAAATAAGTATTTGGAAAACAGGAGCCACCATAAACTAGTGCTATCACTACACTAATTATCAGTGCTATCTGACACTAGTTACCAGTGTTATCTGACACTAGTTACCAGTGCTATCTGACACTATAGTTACCAGTGCTATCTGACACTAATTACCAGTGCTATCTGACACTAGTTACCAGTGCTATCATTACTGTGTGAACTTTTAACTGTGACCAAATTACCCACATAGGCGTACGGGAGGGAGGAGCAGGGGGGGCGACCGCTCCCCCCCCCCCCAAAAAAAAATTTTCGGCTCTATCATATTCGGGCAAAATTCTCGACATATTCGGGCACTGAAAGTTCCCGAGTCTTCTTGTTTTTTTTTAGAAAAATACCCACTAATATTGTCGGGAACCGATTCCTGCCCGAATCCCTAGATTCTATTGAAGGAAAATACCCGAATATCGAGATATTCCTGTGGAAGCCTTGTGGGCTGGTGATATTTACCTTGGTTCTCATCCCTCTCGTCCAATAATCAACCGCCAATTATGTGTCAGAAGTCAGAATGCAACAGATTGAATGTAGATTTTTAAAATTTTCTGGGGGAGGCGTTCAGTAGAATTCGGGCAGAGTCCGAGATTCGGGCACAAATCTCTCCCGCACCCCCAGTTTCAAAACCTCCCGTACGCCTATGATTACCCATACGAAACTTCGCATCGTGCCTTGACTTAATTACCTACATTCCCCTGACATCGCACACCAGGTAGTTGTTGGTAGTTGGATTGGTACCATTGGGTGCTTTGGTAGTTTGAAAAAGATCTGGTCGGATCGAATGGCATTGTAGTGAACTTGGCCCCGAATGGTTTGGCGTGAGTTACTCGATCTGCTTCCTTTTCCAAACTTGATATGTCGGGGTTATTCTTGTTGACCTTGTTTGTTTGACGAAATCCAGATCTTGACTGTAAATAGGCCATGGGCATTTACTTTATTTGTACCAAGTGACAAGCCTGTGACGCATTCTTGATGGAGATTGGATGGTGTAAGTAAATACTCTAAATGACCAAGTTTGAGAACTTTATTTTTTTAAATTAACCATATTGTCTTGGTCTATGGTCTAAGATAGTTCAGGAACCTAGTTAATTATGCATTAAATCATATCGTTAACTTTGTAAATGTACTTATTATTCATTAACTTGGTAAATGTATGAATTATTGATAATCTTTTCGATAACACTATTTACATTCATAATAATAACCAAGATAGTTATGATGTAGGTATGAACAAATGCAAATGTTGTTATGATAATATATGATTAATTATTAACTCTTTCACGAAAACAGTCGGCATCTTTGGGGGTTGAAAATTTCCTCTGTTTTTGCTTGAAAATTGCAAGATTTGCCAATTTTCATGACCATTCGTCATTGCACTAATTTACTAGCACAACTTTTTAAAGGGATAGGTTCACCATCCGTTCGACCAATAAAATGTTAGTGTCTTTTTGGTCCTGTACACACACTACAACGTGTTGTAGAAAATGTTGCCAGTGTATACAGTTCGGAAGCAACCACCATGTTGTCGAACTGCTGTAGTGTGTAAAACATGTTGACCAAAATGTCGTCGAAAATATTGTCAGTGTGTTCAGTACTTTAGTTTGGATGGTTTACATACCATAAACATCCGTACAAGCAAAACAATTCCGCTAATCAAAATTGCATCCAAAATCATGGATAAATCGAGAGCAATAGTTCTATAGTAGTGGACTACTCCAAAGAGAAGTACCACCAGGTGTTTCGAAAAGAGTAAGCATGGTCTGCTTCGCGTGCGACACCCGCCACTACTATATTGGTTAACATTATGGGATACAATCAGATCAATAATTCATGTCTGACTAAACAAATCAGTCGAGATGCAAGAGACAGATTTGTTATATTTGTATACAAGTTCGTTATAACGTCCATACAATTTCCTAATACCATACCATCATTTGTCATTGGTCTAAATTTGTTGACAATGAATATGTCTGGAATTTTGAGTTACTATAGGTATACTACCATAGCATACTGTTATTATTTAGGATTGCTACACAATCTTTGACGAAAAGAAGTTTATCACAAATCCCACACACATGAAGTAGAGGGGCGCTGGAACCACGGGGGCAGGGGGGGGGTGCACTGCCCCCCCCCCCATTCCTGCCCATCACCTGATGGGGCGAGGGGGGGGGGGCGAACATGTGCCCGGAGACACGGACAATTTTTATGTCATAATAATTACAGCTGACGGAGGCAAGAGACGGAAAATGGGGATTTTATCTGAACTGGGCTCACATCCCCCCATAAGAGCCGGCCGATACTATAAACCATGCGGCAGCCCAGAGCTGCAGTCAGCTGGTGTTCACGGACCCTCTCCCCCACCCCCATCCCCTTCCCTCTATTAACCATAAATCCAAGGAACCCGACCAGCGCGTTGGATCCAGACTGTAGGTGTACATGTACCCGTATTACATTTTTATATTGGTATTAGTCTTGATGAGTGAAAATAAGTGCCATTTTCGCTCTTTTTAAAAAAAAAAAAAATACAATGTATTGATTCAAGCAAAATTTGTTGTGTTCCTATGCCCCAAAATATGGGCATGACGTACGTTCTCGTATACAAACAAGTGATCAAAGAAGCTCTAAAATACAAAATTTTCTCGGGGGGCTTACGGCGCCTCCGAACCCCCAGACCTGAAAATCACATAGTGCCTTTTATATCACAGCTCCGCCCCCGCCGCTAACATTTCCTTCCGGCGCCCATGATGAAGTACATTATCTCGAAGGAAGTTGTAAACTGTTATGCTGAGGGTTAAAATAATTAATAACTGGAATATAACGTGAATCGACCACCTATATGAAACAACACTGTACTAACTAATGGAATTTGTGAAGCACTAGCCTATATCAGTGGCGTAGCTAGAAAGGTGCGTGGTGGGGAGGGGAGGGGGGTTATTGATATACGTCGGTTAAAAAAGTGCCGTCGGTAAAGTTGAGCAGATCGGCAGCAGGCATAAACATTAAAAAATCCAAAATTATAGCTTCAAATAGCCTTCCTGTTGTGTGTCAAATAGCTAAGACCCCAGAGTTTCCGGGGTCTTCGACCTCTGGACTCCCATAAACCTCAGATGGGCCTCTGATCCCACCCGTTATTCACTCCGCTCGAAATGTCAATATATTCTGTCGGTTCATCTTCACCGTTGCCCCCCCAGTTTCGAAAACCTGTCTACGCCACTGGCCTATATATTCGAAGCTCTCCCTTTGAAATTACATTTTGTCTGTATTCTCTTCGTGCGTAGTTCGAAGAATACATTTAGAATGTTGATCATATGAAACCTGTAATTTTTAAGATGAGTAAATAAATATTAAATTCAGCAAGGAAATTGATAGATTTCATATGCTATAATCACGGGTGAAAGATTCTATTTATCACACAACTAAGAATAAAGGCATAATTTCCATTCCCTGTTCTTTGCAACAAATAAGATCTAGGTAACACATTCTTGTGATAACTGAATTTAAACTTTTTTTTTTATCTAAGCAGTTCTTTCTAGTAAGTCATTTTACACGTGTTTTCATGTAATTTGACCTACATAATTTGCATGATATTTCATATTTCCGATTTAAGAACCCGGAAACGAGATGCATTTACATTATTTTATTTGATTCGTTAGAAGCTAATTTGAGTTAAGAACGTTGGTTTGGGCTTAGCTTTATTAGTTGAGGCTGAATCATTGGTTGAATTAGTAAAGATTAGTTTGCTCATGTCGTCATTCAATTAATTGAAATGTAATATGGTTTATCTAAAAAAAAATATGACCCATTTACGGATTACTAAACCAGATATGAAAAACTATATTTGTAGCCCATTTTCTCGTCAAAAAGTCGAGGTAGTAATTCGGATTATAAAAAAATGTGTGGCACTATTACGCTTCCATATTACATGTAGCCTAATGTAAATTGCCCTTAACAATTTATATATATTTATAGTATATATTATTATAAATATAGCGATGAATTCAAGCTGAAAATTAATTTATTTTTGTACTAGCCTACCTAGGCTACTAATGATTATGATCAGGTTCTGCTCAACTGATTACCACGGTCTATTTCAGTGAGTGTGGAACGCTGGTTTAGGAATCACCAATCGGTAGCCAATTGTGGAGATTCAATATTTGGACCGCTTATATAAGTTATAACAACACTTTGCTGTGTGCACATTAATTCACGTAGAGGAAGATATGAATATGCAAAACGGTCTGCAAAATCAAGAAAATTGGACGAAATGCAAGCATGAACTATTTCGTGATTAGCCTATATAGGCTAGGTTAGCGTTAGGCCTATATGAAATCATAATAAATATCTAGTAGCCTATAAAACTATAATATGATGTTAAATATGGGTTATCGCATTGTTATGGTCAAATCCTGCTTACTAATTGATAAATAGGTGTTTCTAATGAATAATCCATATATTCATTAGTTAAACATTAGGCCACATAAAAAAAAACAATTGGTGATCGTCCCCGCCCGTGCCTGAAAACGGCCACGTCCCTAATTTTTTTTTATTTTTTATTTAAAAAAAAAAAACATAAACAATCCGCTCAATAGCGTAGGTATAGCAAAAATTCAATTTTTCGCGGACATTTAACGCAGAATAACTGTAATATAATAGGAAATACCACCAGTAGGTCCATCTAGCGACTATAGTAGGAACTACAACACCCATCCGCGCATGCGCTGCCATCGTATCATGTGGGCTTAAGTGTTTTAGGGTCCTATAAAAAAAAAAAAAATAAAAAAAAAAACTCCCCCCCCCCCCTCCCCTGATTTCGGAAATTGAAAGGACGATCACCAATTTTTTTTTTTATGTGGCCTAATATGTGGACGTACAAAGGCTTGAGGAATCCATTTGAATCTAATCCGCTTTGAAACGCTAAATTTAGACTGCATGTTAGATCACATCAAAGCCCTATATATGTAAAGTTGCGACAACTCATTTACAGGCGCCATTTTGGGTCCCAACGTCATAGCAAAGTATGACGTTATATAGCGCTAACTTCATTGTAAATGCTGCTTTTGAAGCACGGTCGTCGAATATCCATTACATTATAATAGTGAGTGCAAGAAATAAAAAAGGAAACAACGCTATTTTTCAAAATTTTCAAACCTTACTCTGGGGAACAAGAGTCAAAGTCTCATCGTGGTGGCCCCGCGGTCAATGAAAATTCGTATTTTGGACACCGTTCTGGATTTTTCTGGACACGCCCCTGAAAAGCTACCGCCAATATGACTGATAGGCAAATGAAGAGGTGGTTCACTAATCGTGCCTCTTATCAGAAGCAACCATGCGTCTCTAAGCTAATCAATTATTGCATCCATTATCCACATATCAATTTTGGAAATTTGAGCCTTCAAATCCATGTGTATCCATACTCCCATCCCCCTTTACAATTTTTTGTCCTTATAATTATTTTTACATCAAAATATTTTTGTCATTTTTATCAGATAATTTTCTGAATCTGAAAATCGAGTGTCCGAAATTAAAGGAGTTTTGGTGGCGCCTACCCCCCCTCCACTTTCAGAAAAGCTTCTCAGTCCCTGCTATCTACATATAGTTATGCTAAGGGCAGACAAGCGCATTTTTTCGTCCAAACGCGGCGATTAATATCGCCAGCGAATTTTTACGCCCGATTATGAGGGGGCACACGCTGCGAATTTTATCGGTACAAAATGACGGAAAACGAAGATGTAGGCTAAATATTACGTCAAGATATAAACATTACCCATATAAGTTGAAAGATATCGATCGGCCGATAATAATAAAAATCCGTACAATCAAAAATCTTGTCCAGTTCTCCGTAACGACAATAGAATTTTCTTTAAGAAATTCTAAGTTTGTGTGTCAAGTAACCGTGTTTCAGTAATTTCACGGTTAATATTCGACCCCTTGCAAGAAAGTCCTTATAAAGAGAACAAGCTCTGGCATGCCGGATCAATTGTGAAATGTACGTGCCATAAGCAGGCGATTGTGGTATGTTACTGCCAGGGGCGGACTGGGGCCGTGACGCGGCCATGGTTTTTTTTCATTGACCGGCCCCCATTAAGTGTGTCGGGCAAAGCGCGACCCCGAGCGTAGGGGTCTTAACAGAGGCGGATGCATGTTTTTGGAAAGGTGGGGTCGTAGATTAAAATATTTGGCGAGCGAAGCGAGGCGAAATTTTTTTTGACCTCTTTCTTTGGCTTAAAAACATAGAATAAGTATAAATTGTACTAATTTAACGGTTTTTGACGTGGACCTAGGAGTATATATTGTATATATACTCCCAGACGTGGACCATGTATGTTTTATAGTAAACGTTAATGGGTTAGACATTTTGATTTCGTATTCTCCCCATTCTTAAAAAAAGAGAAAGTAAAGGGGGGCGTACGCCCTCTACGCCCCCCCCCCTGGATCCGCCACTGATTAAGGGGTCCTCCCCCCAAATTTTTTTTAAAAATGACTGCCAAAAACCTGATTTCCGAGCGCCTCCAGCGGATTTCGGCCACTTTCTTTTGTAATTTGGAGTAGACCTATAAGTCCAATTTTTTTTTTTTCAAAATATATATATTTTTTTTGTCATTTTTCACAAACCGGCCCCGTGCACACCGGCCCGTATGGCTTTAGCCATGTGGCCATGCGGCCCAGTCCGCCCCTGGTTACTGCACATGAATGGAAAATTGACAATAGGAAAATCAAAGTTGTCACGTTTTTCATACAATCTGACACAAAGATCATGGTTGTTTGCAATTTCGAGAAGCAAATCCAAATAGGACGCTTGAGTCTTAGATTCTTAGTGTCTTTAAAATACACCGGGAAAAGGCACACGAGCGAATTTGATGGCGAATTTAATCGCAGGTGAAAATAATCGGCCGAAAATATCTAACATATAACATTTTTTATGCAGGCGATGGCGATTTGTAGGCTACGGCCGTAAACACGAGCGTATTTTTTCGGGTGATTATAAAATTCGCTGCGATCGGGCGAAAAAATACGCTCGTCTCCCTCTAGGATTATATTTTTGATTTCGGCGATTCGTACGGCCATAAAAATTCGCTGTTAATTATACCGGGCATACGCGCTTATTTTTTAGGGTGATTATAAAATATTGCACCGATCGTGCGAAAACATACGCTCGTGTGCCCGGTATAATTAACAGCGAATTTTTACGGCCGACGGCCTACATTATTCTTGGATCAAGCAAATAGTTCTTGAAAAATCTTTTAGTTCGAACGCCGAGTTAAAATGTAGGCCTACTCATAATCGCATGTATTTAAAACGTAAAGCAATTATAAACTGTTACTGCGTGCATTGGTCTAAGGTTGGCTGCAAAGTTAAACATAAAGCGCATATAAGTCCAATTTTGTAACCTTATATAAAACCATACACGTCAGAGAATGTGGAACTATGCCGTAGCCTACTCAGATAAGATAAATATTCAGAAATTGAAAGACAAATCTTAAGTTTGCGGTATATTCATTTTTATTACACAGAAGACCATAGTGAAACTTGGGACCCAAAATGGCGCCTGTAGACATTTTACGTCATATTTTCATGACGTCATTAGAATTCCTTGCCTCACAGTTGTCGCAACTTTACATATATAGGGCTTTGGATCACATCAAAGCCCTATATATCTAAAGTTGCGACAACTCATTTACAGGCGCCATTTTGGGTCCCAACGTCATAGCAAAGTATGACGTTATATAGCGCTAACTTCATTGTAAATGCTGCGTTTGAAGCACGGTTGTCGAATATCCATTACATTATAGTGAGTGCAAGAAATAAAAAAGGAAACTACGCTATTTTTCAAAATTTTCAAACCCTACTCTGGGGGACTAGAGTCAAAGTCTCATCGTGGCGGGCAATAAAATTCGTATTTTGGGCACCTTCCTGGATTCTTTTATTCTAGCGCACGCCCCTGAAAAACTACCGCCAATATTTACATAAAAATATTTTTGTCATTTTTATCAGATAATTTCCTGAATCTGAAAATCGAGTGTCCGAAATCCCCCCTCCACTTTCAGAAAAGCTTCTCAGTCCTTGCTATCTACATATAGTTATGCTAAGGACAGACAAGCGCATTTTTTCGTCCAATCGCGGCGATTAATAGGGGGCACACATTGCGAACTTTATCGGGCGAATATACAGTTGAACATGTGATGTGATCGGTACAAAATGATGGAAAACGAAGATGTAAATATTACGTCAAGATATAAACATTACGCCTGATTAGTTGGAAGATATTAGCCAATCAACGCGCGCTTATTTTAGTCCCTGCTTGGTGGCGTTAGTATCTCAAATAATCCTGAGTCTGAAAAAAGAAATATTTGACAATTGACCCGAATTAATCTTTCATAGATTATATGTGTAGTATTTCATGAAGTTGTTTTTCTTAGTTTGTACGAGTTTTTCATGAGAATTGAGTGAAATAATCATATCAACACTGAAATATGGGGTTAAAATATGACTACAGTTAGGCGAAGTACCACGAAAGCGTTGCAAATCTTAAAAAAAAAAAAATGCACACACAAAAACTTACAACGTGAAGGTTCATGGGCGCCGCCATATTGAAATGTATCACATGTCCGTCGAAAATTGAACGAGCCGTAGACAGTTGCAGCCGATATGAGCGCTCTTTGCGATTAGCGAAAACCAGTTGCCGCTGTATCCGTCGAGATCCGTCGAGGAGCGCTCCGAATTATCAGATCCAGCTAGATGCCAGTCGAGGAGCGTCGCAAGCCGACATAAGCCTAGCTTTAGAATCAGTATATATAGTGTCTTTAAAATACACCGGGAAAAGGCACACGAGCGAATTTACTGGCGAATTTAATCGCAGGTGAATTTAATCGGCCGAAAATATCTAACATTTGTTTAAGGCGATATGATTATAAAATTTGCTGCGATCGGGCGAAAAAATACGCTCGTCTGCCCCTAGCATTATATTTTTGATGTCGGCGATTCGTACGGCCGTAAAAATTCGCTGTTAATTATACCGGGCACACGAGCGTATATTTTAATGACAATTATAAAATTCGCCGCTATCGTGCGAAAAAATACGCTCGTGTGCCCCCTAGCATGAGGGCCTACATTTATTCTTCGATCAAGCAAATAGTTCTTGAAAAATCTTTTGGTTCGAACGCCGAGTTAAAATTTACTCATAATCACATGTATTTAAAACGTAAAGCAATTATAAGCTGTTACTGCGTGCATGGTCTAAGGTTGGTTGCAAAGTTAAACATAAAGCGCATATAATATATAAGTCCAATTTTGTGGCCAACCTTATATGAGACCATACACGCCAGAGAATGTGGAACTATGCCGTAGCCTACAAAGAAAATACATAAATATTCAGAAATTGAAAGACAAATCTTAAGTTTGCGGTATATTCATTTTTATTACACAACAGACCATAGTGGAACTTGGGACCCAAAATGGCGCCTGTAGACATTTTACGTCATATTTTCATGACGTCATTAGAATTCCTTGCCTCACAGTTGTCGCAACTTTACATATATAGGGCTTTGGATCACATGACCAAATGACGTCATACGATGTCATATGAGTGAAACTGTAGACTACAAGACTAAGTATAGATTTTCGTATTTTATTATCAATACCTAGATTTATTCAAAAGGAGATATGGTGAATAAAACTTTTTTAGATTAATTCATTATGTTTTTGGAAAATATATTTTTAAATAAATCGTTTTATGTTGCTGGAAATAATAAATGGAATACCAAAATATGTGGGGAACATATACATGTGGGCACGTACAAAGTACATAAGCATTTACAAAATAAATAATATAATTGTTTACAGCCAAGTGGTGGTGGGTAAAGTGTTCACTGAGTAATCGAAAAATGGGACTTAACGATCAAGACTTTTTAGGGTACTAACGAGGAAATCACCGTCGTAATTAACCTAATTACGAGTCAATTAAGAGACTTGTGAGACAAACTGGTATTTTTCTCAGTCATTAGAACATCTCTACTTTTTATTTATATAAGTAGGCCTATTAGCGGTCCAATAATGGCATATATATATAAATATGGAAAAATGAAATAAGGGAAAACATCTTTAAACGTGTTGATAATACATTATAGAAATGCTTTATCAAATATACTTTTGTCTTCTCGAATAACAATGTGGAAATAAATCAAGTTAAAGAGAATAAAATGTAAAAGAGAACTGTCAACCATTATGAAATTATCGTCAAGTTATCGACCAACAATGAACAATATATTATTAAGAAAGCCTTTTACCTGGAAAAGTTTGTGGCCCCACATGTGGAACAAGAATCTCTACATATTTCTTATTTATTTCCGCAATTTTTTTTTGCGAAAAACTCTATTTGTGATATAATCAAGAATTAGAAACAGGTCAAAAGCGTATAAACCGATCAATTTTCATTAACAATAATTCTATACAGATTAACCAACTAGTCATTCCATTGTTCAAAAAACATAAAAAAATTCATAGAATATAATATTACATAAAGAAAACATCACAATACAGTATGGTAATGTATTTTCTGACGATTATTATTCTTCTAATGTCCTTATTTGTCAAAATGTAACTTGATATTTTTTTGGTCTCGGAAAATGTTTTGTTTTTTTTAAATTCTTCATTGATAATTTGATCACAACCTACCCATTTTTAGAATCGACAGGTTCTGTTTTCATCACAATAACCTGCAGTGGGATCGACAGTAATCTCGAAATTTTAAAACAGTAGTTCATATAGCCTATTAATGAATGCAATGCCGTTTCGAACTCAACTCGAAAGCTGAAATTATCATTTCAAAGCTAGTGTTTGAAAAGGCTTAAATCCGAATAAAGCACTTTTCATTAACTGTTTTATTCTTTATCTGAATAATCTTCAATAAGAGAGCTGGAAATAATTCAATGAGTGACGAATATGTAGATTTGTTTATCAGTCTAAATAAAATTAGACCCCAAGTTTCGTTTTGATCGGCTATTTAAATTCCAGTTTTTTAGAAGCTACAATAGTGTCTAATCACGTTCTTCCACAGGGTTGGCAATTTGATCTGACCCGACCTCTGCTTTAAGCAATCAGATCTTTGCTCTATCCAATGCACTCGTATCAACTTCGGAACTGGACATGCTAGATAACCTCGTATACTGTACGGTGGTTGCCATGTTGAATGAATTATTGTTCAACCAATCACAATTATTCTTCAGAATGTATCATTATCTTTAGCGGAAAAGATAGCCAATCAAAAACAATCTTCGAACAAGAGTTGTCTTTTCCTGCCCAAATACCGGGCAAGATGGCTGCTTATTATGACCGAGTCATTATATAGTCTCGAACATAGTCTCGAACAATGACGAAGGTTGCGCCGAATGTATCCAACACTGTGATTTTGTGACGCGAACAAAAGGTACATTCTAAGGTTCTTAAAGCGATACAACGAACAAAAAAATTAAGCTCTCAAACTTGGTAAATCAGAGTATATATTCATCAAACAGAATGCAAAAAAACCCATAAAATTATGTAAATTTCCATATAATAACAGGTTATAATTGATAAACTCCTTAAATTTGATTCAAATTCAATTCAAATTTGAAAATTTAGATTTTTTGTTCATTGTAAGAGGTTGTATTCCTTTAAGTGATGTAGATTAATATAATAACTTAATCTAATGGCTAAAAAACGGTATTTAAAAGCAGATGGAAAAGAAATTTGGGGCTAATTTTAATAATACTGATTTGTTTATGTTTCAGATTGGTGTTTTGAAATATGGGTTTTAATGCCAGCACTAATATAGAGATATCAAACAACGCAACCAGAGTGATACAATCAGTACCTCAAGTTCCAACTTTTATATTAATAGTTTCCACTGTATTTTATATATTAATTTTTACTATTGGACTGTTTGGAAATTTTGCTGTTATTACAGTAGTGATGAGGTGTAGAACAATGAGAACGGTTTTTAATATATTATTTTTAAATTTGTGTGTAGCTGATCTATTAGTTTTATTAATAACTGGACCAACAGCTATTCTTGATATTTATGCTCGTGAAGTTTGGTATCTTGGAAAAACCATGTGTAAGTATGAATTCTCCTAATTTTTAACATGTTTATTTTTCCCTAACAAATTTTGTAATCAAGATGAGTGATTTGATAAGTTCTAAATCTGTTGACCAAGTAGAATTTATGTGATTAAGAAGTGGAAAACGGAACTCAATGGAGATTTAATCAGTATGCCAAGACTGATCATTATGTTCCTTTTATAATAATTAAAATCAAACTTACACGAACTCATTGGCGTCCTTCTGGAACTAATTGGTAGACCGATGTTGACACGAGAACAAGACTCGCATGATTGTTTGAGGGATTTTCCCCGGAAAAAGTTTGAATTATATGATTGATTTTGTGAATTCTGATGCATATTTTTGAGCAAAAACGTACTAAAATCATTTTCGATTCAGACGTTTTATACATTAAATTGTAAATTGGAATGGCCAAAATTGATGCTATCAGTGTCCCCGATACATATACAAAGTTTAGAAAATCACTTTACAATCCCATTAAGACTGGATTCTGTATGATGTTATATAATATTAAGACTGGAAATATTAAGACTGGATTCTGTATGATGTTATATAATATTAAGACTGGATTCTGTGTGATGTTATATAATATTAAGACTGGGTTCTATATGATGTTATATAATATTAAGACTGAATTCTATATGATGTTATATAATATTAAGACTGGAAATATTAAGACTGGATTCTGTATGATGTTATATAATATTAATACTGGATTCTATATGATGTTATATAATATTAAGACTGGATTATGTGTGATGTTATATAATATTAAGACTGAATTCTATATGATGTTATATAATATTAGGTCTGGATTCTGTATGATGTTATATAATATTAAGACTGGGTTCTGTACATGTATGTTGTTATATAATATTAAGACTGGATTCTATATGATGTTATATAATATTAAGACTGGATTCTTTATGATGTTATATAATATTAAGACTGGATTCTGTATGGTGTTAGATAATATTAAGACTGGATTCTGTATGATGTTATATAATATTAAGACTGGATTCTGTATGATGTTATATAATATTAAGACTGGATTCTTTATGATGTTATATAATATTAAGACTGGATTCTGTATGGTGTTAGATAATATTAAGACTGGATTCTGTATGATGTTATATAATATTAAGACTGGATTCTGTATGATGTTAGATAATATTAAGACTGGATTCTGTATGATGTTATATAATATTAAGACTGGATTCTGTATGGTGTTAGATAATATTAAGACTGGATTCTGTATGATGTTATATAATATTAAGACTGGATTCTGTATGATGTTATATAATATTAAGACTGGATTCTTTATGATGTTATATAGTATTAAGACTGGATTCTATATGATGTTATATAATATTAAGACTGGATTCTGTATGGTGTTATATAGTATTAAGACTGGATTCTGTATGATGTTATATAATATTAAGACTGAATTCTGTATGGTGTTATATAGTATTAAGACTGGATTCTGTATGATGTTATATAATATTAAGACTGGATTCTGTATGGTGTTATATAGTATTAATACTGGATTCTGTATGGTGTTATATAGTATTAATTCTGGATTCTGTATGATGTTATATAATATTAAGACTGGATTCTGTATGATGTTATATAATATTAAGACTGGATTCTGTATGGTGTTAGATAATATTAATACTGGATTCTGTATGATGTTATATCATATTAAGACTGGATTCTCTATGATGCTATATAATATTAAGACTGGATTCTGTATGATGTTAGATAATATTAAGACTGGATTCTGTATGATGTTATATAGTATTAAGACTGGATTGTGTATGGTGTTATATAGTATTAATTCTGGATTCTGTATGGTGTTATATAGTATTAATACTATCAAATTTTAAATTTTTATTTCTCATATCGGTTATAGGATAAATGATGTTATTAAATGGCTAGAAAATCTCTCTCTTTTCATTGGTCGAGAGAGTGCATCGCTTCCTTCGATAGAACATCATATTCACCGCGCAATCATGCACGAGAGTGAATAAATTTTATATTCACCTCCTTTGCCAAAAATTAGATCTGCGATTTTGATTGGATGCAGATTTAACCTTCCACCAATCAAAGCTGATTTTGCAAACGTCAAAGATATGTTACGTCATACTTGAGATACGTCAGAGGACAACAGTAAACAAAAAAATGCATATGGCGTCACTTGAAGATAAAGTGATTCGACATTTTTGCTAAATTTGACGATAAAGCGAATACACCGATTGCCATTTAATAAAACAATTCATGACTTTTAGTTTCAGTTGACATGGGATTTATCAACCCTCAGGGATTCAATATTCACCTCGGCCTTTGGCCTCGGTAAATATTACACCCTTCAGGTTGATAAATCCTCATGTCAACCTCACAAAAGTCAGTAATTGTATATTATATAATATTAATACTGGATTCTGTATGATGTTATATGATGTTAAGACTGGATTCTGTATGGTGTTATATAATATTAAGACTGAATTATAGGCCTATATGATGTTATATAATATTAAGACTGGATTCTATATGATGTTATATAATATTAAGACTGGATTCTTTATGATGTTATATAATATTAAGACTGGATTCTGTATGATGTTATATAATATTAATACTGGATTCTGTATGATGTTATATGATGTTAAGACTGGATTCTGTATGGTGTTATATAATATTAAGACTGGATTCTGTATGATGTTATATAGTATTAAGACTGGATTCTATATGATGTTATATAATATTAAGACTGAATTATAGGCCTATATGATGTTATATAATATTAAGACTGGATTCTGTATGATGTTATATAAAATTAAGACTGAATTATAGGCCTATATGATGTTATATAATATTAAGACTGGATTCTGTATGATGTTATATAATATTAAGACTGGATTCTATATGAAACATGTGTTCACTGTACGTTAACCACATTGACCACCAATATCAACCATTTTCCATCCTGAGATATTCTCACGGATCTCACGTAGCCTAAATTTCATTTTTTTTAAAAGCGACCATCCTGCCTTTCAGTTCCTGTTCAGTCAGTTTGCCCCATTGGGGCCATTGGTGGCGGTAATGACTACGGGCAGCATGAGATTCTTTTTAGGAACAGGTGTACTGCACTTGAGTTAGAGGGACTGACTGAACAGGAACTGAAACAGGGGGCCATTTTCTTGAGGTGGAAACGGCCTCTGAGAACATAGTCTAAACTTATGACATTATGAATACGACTATATATTGTTTTGTTCAATTGAAAGTTGACCTTCTACCTTTCTCGCATCTGAGATCAATTTTCCTATTTACAAAACCATATTATACCCTTTACAGGTCGTAGCGTCTCAAGCAGGCAACTGGCCCACTGTCCGTAGCACAGTGGTTAGCGTATCGTTCTTTCGTTCTGTACATATATAGGGCTTTGGTTCTTTCCAAACATGACGTCATTTGCTTGGATTCAAGGAAATGTTGGTCGTTATGTTTGAGAGTTCGGTTCTCGATCAGGGTGTGAAAGTCCGATGACCTTGAATAAGTCATCTTCACTCATAATTCCAGTCCACCCAGCTTTTAATGGGTACGGATAATCCGGGAAAGATCAATGCCAAGAGGTTTGGCCAAGGACCAGCTGGGAGAAAGGATCCGCACGGAACCTAAGTTGTTATCCTTGTAAAACTAAAATATAGATGTTTCTTTCTTTTCTTTTTTTTAGTTGAGAAACCCTAGTCTATTATATGAATTTCCCGGGGGTTGAATCTATCAGACATGTCAGAAATAGTTCTCTATTGGATGACCAACATTTCGTGACAATCATCTATAATATAATAGTACATATAACATTTTTGAATTTTGAAGCGACAGAGAACGCCCTGGGTTATATTATATGTCGAATGATTATATTAAAGTCTCAAAGTAAAAACTACATATAATAGTGAAATATTTTTTTAAATCAAAGTGCTTTCAAAAACATATAAGCAATTGGAGTTCATAAAACATGCAAGAGAAATTCCTTAACTATACATAAAAAGCACCATTTCTATATTCAATTTTCTATTGGTCTTGTATATTTTCTGAAAAGCCATTGAGTATTTTTATAGAAGCTTTTCAACAACTGACGTCAAAAAACGCTTTGTTTTATTGGAATAACTTAACAAGGACCATAGATCTCTGGCAGAACATTGGAATGACGCAAATCAATGCTATCAGTGTCTCCGATAAACAGGAAAAGGTTTAGAAATCCCTCTAACAGAAAAATGGAATGATTTTAAGCTATTATAGAGAAACAATTTATTAATCTTCGTACATGGCACTGTATACATATTGAAACTTGAACGGTAGTAAGACAGGCACAGATGGCTCTTTAATTTGTTTATGCCTCCCACATATTTACATTAACATTAATATCGATAAACCGCACGAATTCATTGGGAACGGAAATGTGCGGATAAACGAGGTTCCAAGGTATAGCCTAATCTTTCAGACAAGCATCCAAAATAGAGCCCCTTTCATCCCTTAATCATTTTTTACAAACATAATGATCAAGTTAAGTGGGTGGAGTGTTTGGTGATCAGAATAAGCCCACAAATCAGTATGGGTAAGATTTGGGCCCATCAGATATAATATTGTAATTTTGTATATAAAAAATAGATAACATTGATGAGGATGATATTACACACACTAGACACCTTCAAATAACGGTTGAGCCGGGCAAACTGGTCGGCAAGGTTTCATAACTAAACTTATTTATTTTTCTATCAATTCATGCACTCTGTTTTTAATTTTATAATGGGAGCAAAAATGGGTGCGAACTGCCCGGGTGTGAAATTTCCAGGTGGCAGTTTTCCTGGATGTGAATCGTCCTGGTGTGAAGTACCCGGGTGTCAAATGTCTCGGGTGGAAGTTTTCCTATGTGGAATCTGTCCTGGGTGCAAAGTGCCCGGGTGTGAAATGTCTCGATGGGTGATTTTTCAAGGTGGAATTTGTCTTGGGTGCAAAGTGTCTTGGTGTGAAATGTCTCGGGTGGAAGTTGTCCTGATGCAAATCATCCTAGTGCGAAATGTCCTGATAGGAATTGGTCGGGCGGGAATTGTCCTGGCGGGAATTATCTGGGTGTGAAATGTCCGCGCACGAACTTAAACAATTCTTAAAGTAATACTTAACTTAATTCTATACCTATACCGGATCTTCGATCTGTATTAAGAATGCTTCTAGATCACCTTGTTATAGTTTATAGTTTGTGTGCGCATACGTGAAAAATAAATAAATAATCTCCGGTTTGACTGAAGTTTTCGATCACGGGTTACTGCATCGTGGAAGGGTTGACTTTAATATTGTCGAAATTCCATAGGCTTTGTTCGGGTTAATTTTGAAATGGTTAAGGGTATCAGAGGCGACGACATATCGGAGTAGGAAGTTCAAGTTGTCTACAACTCTTGAGGTAAAAAAAATACTTGTGAATATCCAGTCTTGAAATTCGTTTTTCAATTTTCTTGGTTTGGCCTCTTGTCTTCGTAAATCTTGATCTGGGAATATTCAAGTTTTGTTTAAGTTTTGACTAAGTTTCCTCGTGGTTTATTACAGTTCTCAAGCCCATCGATGCCATTTCATTGAAGTCCATACTGAACTGATGTGCCTCAGATTCTGAATTGAGATTCGTCTTGATGTAGAGAATTACACATCTGCCATGGTGTAGGTTGTTATATAGTAAAAGACGAAACAAGTATAAGTTGAATCGCAACTGTCGAGTAGGTCTACCTCTGATTATAAATATTTAATTTGATTTTGTCTCCATGGTAACTGTTAAAAAATGATTGAAAGTGTCATATTTTATACAGAAATACGAGTACATTTTATATAATATTAACAAATCGAGACCACTAACCTAATAAATTTTCATAGTATCAAGTGCTTTGATTTTGTTGAGATCTGTCATCAAACGTTAAATTGTGAATGTAAATTACCGAGCCCCTAATATTCAATACTTTTTACAATTATTTCGTTTAAACATAATTACTTTAAAATGTTTTGAAAATTGTGCTTAAGAACTCCGTACTTTATTTTGTTAAACGAATTAGTTAGTAAAACGAAATAGATTTAAAAGTTCTGCTTTAACCAACTGCACATATAAAGAGTATGTGAGAAAACCATAAATACTGAAGTCGATTGGTATAAGATTGGTTAAAGCAAGAATAATGGTTTGGATTGTGCATAAACTCAATTTATAATGACACTGGGTGTTTGAGCTTGTAAAACACTAAAGAATTGTAGGCCCTTTAGTGCTTCATTTAAAAAATATATTCTTTTATACATTTCAGGTAAATTGATACCTTTTTTAGAGAATAGTGTTGGTCACGCCTCTGCTTTAACTATATTAGCAATCAGCATCGAAAGATATCGTGTTGCCTTTGGTGTAAATCCACAACGAAGAAAATCTAGAATAATCGCTAAAACGTTTGTTGGTATATGGATTTGCTCAATTTTATCTGCCTTACCGTCAATATTAATCACTAAATACAATACGTATAAACTAGTGGATGGTACACCAGTTCCATTTTGCTCAACTCCCATTAATTTATTGTGGCATAAAATTTATATTGTCGTTATGACCAGCCTATTTTTTCTGTTTCCTTTAATAATAATTATATTTTTATATGCCAAACTGTGCCGACGATTAGTATATTTGTACAGAAAAGAAAGAACGAAATTTGAAACATCTCCTATTGAAATAATCAAATTAAAAAGACAAATGATACAGATTATAATAACAGTTGTGATGGTATTTTTTATTTGTCACACTCCTTATAGAGCAGTTGTCATCTGGACATTTTTTGAAAAAACTGAAACTGTAAGGAACATTGGATTCGTGGCATACCTTACTATATTATATTTCACTAGGATTCTACTATATGCAAATCATGCAATTAATCCATTTGTGTATAATTTTGTGTCGAGAAAATTTAGGAGAGCTTTAATATGGATTTGTTGTCATAAAAGACATAAGATGACAAAATTTGATTATATTGAAAATCCTTTGAATGCGTTGCCTTTAAGAAAACTTTCTGAACGCCACCATGATGTACGATCAGATGATTTTTTATTCAACGATTACAGAGGCAGATCGAGAGACGGGTTGCAAAGAGACAATCGAAATCATATTAACGATTTCCTAGCACTATATGAAAATTTAGTATTATTGGAATAGATTTATTGCCTTTTTTCATTTGAATCTCAAGGAATAAGTGAAAACTCTGGTGCCTTTGATTTTGTATATTGTTTTTGGTCAAATCATGTTTATTGTTTGATTATTTGAGAATTCTAATGAATGATTCAACTAGTCTTCAGTTTAAGGTTGTGTGGCTGAAACTGGGAAATCAGAGGAACTAATAAGATCGAACAAGCTAAAAAAAATGTTTTGTTTTTTAAATTTAACATGATGGGCCTGACCTATTTATCAGAACCATATCACTAACTTATTAAATCGTCATATAAATAGCGCAGCTTAAACCAGACTTTCCTTTTTGCGTGACATTTAGAACGGAAACAGCTTTAAAAATCGAGGATTCGTATGGAATCGATATGTGAAATGTTAGAAATGGTGTAATTTTATTTAGAATAAAGAAGAAATTATGGCATATGTCATTTGTGAAAGAATAACCATTTAAATTTTGACTTTGTTGTTGTTGGTGGAAAATAGACACACATTGCAGATAGAGTTACCCCACTATGGAAAAGTATGGAAGGCCTACCGGATGATCTTTATCAACACAGTGATATTTAATTGTTGAAATTAATTGTGAGATAAACTGTTATTTATCAAAATTATTAAAATATCTATACTTTTTATTCAAATGAGTATATACCGTCCAATATATAATTAAGTGAACAATGTACATTGTAATTAGCTTTAGGATAGATTTTCAAGCCACTGTCCGATGATCATGCATATTATCTGTTGACAACGTGATTGTTTTTTATATTGATGGAATATGATCATAGTTATAGTCTACTTGGGGATCCGTCCTATACGAACCTATGGCGGAAACCGGAAATCCTCATTCCCGCTGTTTGAACGCCTCTCAGGTCTTAACGAATTGGCCTACCTTTATAAATTTACGTTTTTCGGATATTTTGGAGAATGTTTTCATCGATTGAAGGTAAAAACTTAACAATAAACTCCCAAAAGTACCGTCTTACACTGAAACAAAATGTGAAGTCGGGATAATTAAAATGGTAGCCACTTTTAATCAAAATAAAAAGTAGTATTTGAGCTATATAGGAGATCATTTAATTTACATTTTTATTTAATATGTTATGAAAATGTATCGAGATGTGCCGATTTCCAAGGACACGTAGGCTTAAGAAAGAAGTTGAATTTCCGCAATGCAATGATACAGTATGGCAGTCTGACGTTGACCACTCAACGGCATTATAGTACAGCTGGTTTTATCTGATTAAGTTATCGTCTAGAACGTGTGGTGTACAAGATACGCAAAGTGTTAAAAACATCAACCTCAACAATATTTTTATTGTCGATTTTCAATTAATCTCAGGGTGTCCGTGAATTGTATTACTACGGTTCTTAAATGATATTTTTCGTTACTAATAAGACTTGACAAAGTTTAAATAAATGGCCTGGTTCCAATGCGCTTCAGGATCGCGATATACACCGATCTGGATCACTAGATTGAACAAATATTTCTGACCCTATTGTTCCAAAGATCTGTCTTGATCCTTTCAAATACGGGTTGGGCACACAAACAAATTTTGTCGACGATTCTGTTACCGAAAGCTTCCGTCACACAAGGAGATTAAAGAAGTTGAGATGGTTTAAGTCGACAATTAATTGTAAGTCACCTGAGCTAGCACAAATGGCCCCAAAACAGACCAGACATTCAAAATCTTTAAACACAGTCACAAATATAATCAACATTATAAGTTTATGATTTAAATATATCTTTTTAGTTAATTGAAATTTGTTGTCACGAAATAAAATGATTATTTCTTACAGACTGTCGTTGTTAATGTTGATTGGCGTAGATATTGTGGCAAATTTGACTATTTATTGTTTTTCCATTAGCTGCTTGTACGGAAAATAAATGATGCCATTAATAAATTCTTAAGTCTATCATTATATAACTGCAATGTTACTTGAGACCGCATCATTAAACAATTATTCCATTTTAAACTACAATTTACAAATTATTTTCAAGTCAAAACTTTGTCCTCGTTTTTCAAAAGAATATCTGTTATACTCGTGACTGTAAGATATGGATCATAATAAATCTTTTTACGTGTGATGTGGATTTTCGTCGTCACCAATGGACAGTAATAATACTTTCATTTATATATTTCAAGTACAACATGTGTTACCAATCTGCTTAGAAACCGGAAGTACACCAATCAGCGTAACATTCTCTAGCATGCAGAGTTCCTAGAGGAACTAAACGAAATTTACATGTATTGTAATATTCTAGGATCTGGTAGGTGGGTTGGTCCAAACATTGAACTCTTCAACTTTTACTATCTAACAAATCATTCGTTCAATCATTCTGTGTAAGGTCTTCTGCTTGCAAAGTTTTCCAAAATGAAGTTGTAATGCTGTTCGGAATGGCCTTTAGTTTCTTGTGTCTCCTGAATCCTCTCTTTCCTCATAATTTACATGAATGTCTTCCAGATATATTCTTCTAGTTCTATGGTCCAAGGTTCCTGTTCTATCTTGTTTATAGCTTTTATATATATATATTACTTACACGTTAATTATGACATATTTTGGAGAATTCAATGAAAATACCAGTCACGAAAATCTTTTAACAAATTTGGCCCTCTGAATTGAATTGGACGCGAGAAACTATGCTCATTTTATTGTGCATGATATTAATATCTAAATATCTTTCACTTATTGTATATTTCCGAATATAATGCACAAGCGTGTCTTATACAACTACTTTTTTATTCTTTGTTTTGTCACCGTCTGTAATGCGCACCCCTTGTTTGCCTGGCACTTATAGAGTAAAATAAATGCATTTTAATTCGGAAATTTACGTAGCGATCGAGAACTGGTTTAATGGACAAAGTGTTTCGGATTATTTAGACCTGCAACTCTTCAGCTTCGGAGGTGCGTATATTATGTGAAATTATTGCTGATAGATGTTCATTAATAATTGATTGATTATTCAATCGAAATCTATTACTCATAATTCATTGTCTTCTTCTTGGGTCCCTAGGGATTCAAATTGTTTAAGTTAGCCATTGTGACTCTTTAAACCGTGACTTGGTATTTTAGTGTATATAAACTTCAGAAAAGGTACTTACTTATACTTACCTATACTTACTTACACATCTTTATGATGGCATGCAGTTTAAAGTCAAAATAAAAAAAGTACTTAAAAATCGAACAATTACAATAGAGAACGAACAAATAACAAATAATTATTCAAAATCGATTCAGTTCCAGACTATTGCCGTTCATTCTCATTTATATCATACGCCACTATGTTATTATTTGTGTTTTGTCTAAAATATCTCTCCATATATATATTATACTTTTGTCTCATATGGCTGTCCATATAGACCCCTTTGTCTTACATCCGGTTTGGAATAAAGTTTATGTTTTCACACTCAGCAAGTTATCCTTGATTCTTTAACGTCCAAAGAACTGTCGATACTTATGATGCCAGACAAAATAACATACCCTACCACGATAGAAAAATATTAAATGGCCATTCTGCTTTTTTGAAAAAAGTTTCCATTATCAAAAAAAAACCGCAAATGCTAGGCTACCTGAGAGTATTTTTAAATCAAACTGAATTTGGTTTTAAAGGGTTAATTACAAACAGGGAGTACTTATTGTTAATTAAGCAATTTGACCTAGTTTTGGTGTTTGCCCTTTAAATGGCTTAATATTTCTAGCTGAAACTTTTTAAAGACACAAGAGGGACATTTCTCTTTAATTAGGCGTTTATTTTACTCAAATCCGTTCAGTAGTTTCCTATATCAGCGTCCAAAAAAAATAACACACTTAAAAACCTTACGTAAGGTTTTTAAAAATGTTAGCATGCTTTTAGCCTTTAAAAATTAACGGCTGGATGTTTTAGTTAAAACTTTCAAATACATTAAAGGGCACATAGTTACAGATTTTGGTGTAAAGTTTTCACAAATTTAAGCAAAAAAAATTTTGACCCCAAAAAATTCAGACTGTCCCTTTAAAATCTTTCATGAAAGCAAATCAGATTATTTGGTTTAGTGTCGTGTTTTTCATTATATCGTGTCAAAAAGGCATGGATTGATCTGAATGAGTTCATATTTTGGGTTTGGGCATAGTTACTTTGATGAGCGTTTCGATTTTATTTATTATATATATATATATATAGCAGCAAACAATAATGCAACCCGATACTCCACCATTAATGAAAATCAATAAATAAAAACTTTCATCATCTGATCATTAGGGTAACCTGATCAATAGCTTATGGTTAAAGCTCGCTACCCAATATTCTATCTCGAACAATTATTCAACCTCAACAATGAATGCAAATATATGATCGCTTTACTAACCCCTTTAGTATTTCAGAGAGCTAAATATTCTTTCTATGTTCAAGTACAAATTTCTTCTATGTTGATGGTGTACAAAGGCTTTGCTATTTCAAACCAACATATTTCTTAACGTATTAATCCGTTTTGTATATATTTCTGTTCTTCAGTACCAACAACAAAATATTAAACCGTCGCAGATAGGTCGTTGGGTGTCACAGGGCCACAGCTATATGAAACAAATTACCTGACATTAGAGCAGTATTGAGCGCTATAAAAAAAGTCTTAATCTTATATAACAATTATTACTTCTATAAAGAATACATCTCTTTAATATTAGCAAATTATCAACATCAACTTTACTAATTGAAATCTGATTATGTATCATTAAATTATTTATTGGAAAACAAGATAATGCTATCCTCAAATATCACTTTTTAATTAAAAATATTAGACCAGAAAAGACAAACGGCCATGACAGCGATGAAAAATAATAGCTCAGATCAGGATTAAAATGATACATTTAATGATATAAAGTGATAATAATCGTATAATCAAGGGGTCGTCATACTAAAATAATGACAATAATGATAACTATATTTAAATATATTTAAAGGGGAATGTTCAGTATTTTTGAGGATCGATGTGAGCCTTGAAGTTATGTAAATAGTCTTCAGATTTACTGAAACTGCCCAAACATCGTACAATCCCTTCAATTTATATCCGTATCTTAACAGCTATCTTTCAATTTCAATGTGTTTTCTATACTAAATGACGAGTTGTATTTTTGACTTTCAACCGCTGATATTTTATGGATACACGGAGATTTGAGGGCTAAAATTTTGAGGGAAAGTTTAGAACATTATTACGGATTAGATAAGCTAAAAAGAAATCCTGTTTCTGAGACTATAAGTTTTTTGGTCGAACGTTTAGTGAACATAGCCCTTTAAATAGTATGTTTATCGCACTGTAGATTACAGCTTTATGTTCTGAATGAATTAAATGAATTGAAATATACATTAAAAGTATGGTTGTCTGTTGACATATTATTTTGATGCACTCCAGGCAAATCAACACCTTCACCTTTATTGCTTTTAATGGGACCTATTATATTATACAATTAATTAATTAACGGAGTCTAAACTGTCTTTTCTGTGGATGGTTGTAAATGTTTCCTGGTGTAGGTGATATTGATATCTTTTGACCTTCAGCAGGAGGTCGTAGACAAGGAAAATGTTTTAGAATATGGGGTCGTAGACAAGGAAAATACTTAAATCGTTACTTAAATAGTTACATCGATGCCACTCTTTTTAGCATTGACATTTAATGGAACAAAAATTTCTTTGACCTTTTCTGTATTCGTTCATATCTGCAGATCTAAAGCTAAATGATGTTATTTCATTAATTCCCAATCCAACAATAGATCATAAAGCTTGCTACAAATAAATAAAGTCGTTTTTTATACGCCCACATGAATATGTGGTTGTATATTGTCATCGCCCCTGTCCGCCGGTCCGTCCGTCCGTCCGTCCGTCCGTCCGTCCGTCCGTCCGTCCGTCCGTCAACATTTCTTGTGAGCACAACAGACACTACAGTTTTCATCTGATTTTGATGAAACTTGCTATGATCCTTTGGATTGATAAGATCTCGATCAAGTTCGAATTTGACGTATTTTCGATGAACGGTTTTTGAGTTATTGCCCTTGACTTTCATAAAACATGTAAAAAATTGTTCGTTAACACAATAGAAGCCTCGGTTTTCATCCAATTTTATTAAAAATTATTGTGATCATTGGAGATTAGGGTGATCATTGGAATTGATCTCAGACAAGTTCTAACTTGACACAATTTTAATGAATGGATTTTGAGGTATTGCCCGTGACTTTGTCAAAATGCGTCAAAAATAGTTTGTGAGCAGGATTGAAGCTACAATTTTGAACTGATTCTGATGACACTTGGTGTGATCATTGCAATTGATAGATCCTGAACAAGTTCTAACTTGTTGCATTTTCGATGAACAGTTTTTGAGTTTTGCCCTTGACTTTTATAATAAAATTTGTATTATCGTTAATTAAAATATGATCATTTCCGACAGCTGCCAGAGGGCGTATGTTTTTCTTGCCTGGCAAGCCCTGGTTTAAATCTTAATATTAAGATCTCGGCAAAATTATCATTTGATTGAAAGCTAGAAAAATGTTTTTTTTTTAATACTCATTCTTCATTTGATCTCGAGTTTTTTCTGTCTGTTGTTTTTAAAGGATATGTTTTTTTTTATGAGATGAAAGAATTTGTTTCTTCCGTATTGCGGTCTTTTTTGTACCCGTCACAAACACAGAATTGAGATGTGCAGACTGGCGTCAATCTAAAAGATAGGGATTTGGTATACTTAGCTGATGTCTTCAATATACATCATTAGGATAGGAATGGGCTCACAGTTCACAATTATATGTTTCGATCAGACGCGATTTCCACGATCCGATTTCCCGAATTGTGTCGACCTGGTTCTTTCAGATACGTGACAATAACAAGACGGTTCTGTTACGGTACATTGCAATAATTGTCGTGTCAATCGTGAATCGTATAGAAACCAACGAGATTGACAATGGTAATGGACAGGGAAACTATGAACCACTCAATTTGAAATGGGTAGAGAACCAACATGATATACTCAATTGACATCGAAGATAGTTAGGCTACATCTCCATCAACACTATTAGATGACTGATTGTACAGTACATGTTATTCGATTTGATAACAGGAGAAATCTAGTTGGAGTGAATGTGGAATGTTTTGATAAAGTATTCCATCCCCACACTCAGAGGTTGAAGTCATTTGAATAACTGACTTGTTTAAAGGGCACAGGTCTCTGGTTTTCAGAAATTTGAGCAAAAAAATGTCGACTTAGAAAAAAATCAGAATGTCCCTTTATTGTCTTTTAATCATGGTTTTATAGGCACATCGTCGGGAATGGTTTATTTCAAAAAGTTCAGCTTCGTTAATTTTTCTGCATTATAATCTATTATATTTATGAAGAATCGTCATTATTAGATGTAGAAGCTAAAATATTAGGTAAGGAATTATATTCAGCTGCAATCCACGTTGATAAGATACAGGAAGGAGAATCTAGGTCACAACATGATCTGGTTGAACTCTCATTGGATCTGATAAAAGCATCTATTGCCTCCTGGTGCAGAATTTCACGGATATTACTCTCAATTACATCATGAGAGTGTAACTGGTCTAAAGGTTCTGGGGTATTTGACTCAGCGTCTCCGTGTTGCATCGCACTGATGTTACGACATTGTAATTCACTGCCAATTATTTCAGAAAAATCATCCATTGTAATAGATATTAATTCTTTGTGGGAAGCAAGGTTCTCTAATATCTGTTCATAAAGATCTAGATTTTGTACTTCTGGTATATTCGATAGTAAATCAGTGTTTTGTATATCATCAATGGGTTGTTCATTTGTGTTCAGATCATTTAAAACACATGTGTAGCTTTCAGTTTGGACTGCTTGACCTCTAACATCAACATGACCTCCTTCTTCAAGTTCCAACAGATCTTTCAGCGTATCTTCTAATCGGTTTGACCGATATCCTGGTACTAAATTGGACGAGTCATTATCTAATAAAGCCCATACGACATCAGAATATTGCTTATCAAGTTCTGTTCTTCTATTAAGATATTTCTCACTACAATTCGTTATTATTTGGGGTTTAATTCGCTTCATACATTCAAATAAAATACGGCGATGATTTAGCTCTACATCATTGGATTTCAGTTGATGAGTCGATGAGGCCTTGAGATCATCAAGTCGACTACGATACAGGGCTTGTTCAAAATCTATCAGAAAATTAGAATAATCTCTTCTGGACAGCATCTTTTGATAAAATTTTAACCACCTTTTGAGTATGTCACGTTGCTTGTTTGGTTTTAGGCGAATGAAGCGGTCCATATCCGAACGATTTTTAACTGGTGCTGGTACTGGAGCAGTTCGTCTGAGTGCTTCATTATACACAATATAGTCATCATCTTCTTTTTTACACACTTTCTCTACAATAGACAATTGGCCAGTTTATATGTATCAAGAATCATAGCTCAAGTATCTATCACAAAATAATATATAAAAAATCACGTCTCATTTAAGGATGAAGATTTATTGTTTATGCAGGCTAAAATTAGTTTCAGCTAGGTTGCATTTCGAATGATAATCACGATTCTGTTTCGAAGTGGAAGAAACATATTTCTGAATGAACGTGGGAAATCATGTTAGATATAATCATGAGGTAGTATTTTTAATCAGAAATGAAATATAAGGAATAGTATCATACGCCCGCGTCAACAGTCAAATTGAACTACACAATACAAAATCAGAAGAATACTTAACCGGTATAGCTTCAATCGCTGCTAATATACATGATACGGATACACCATTTCGTATATAATATAGACGTACATACATGTTTACAAGTACTAAACATGATACTGAGTATACAGTAATTTACATAATAATCTATCTAACGAAGGTTTATGCCTTATAATTCCCTTCATTCCACTATGATCTTAGATGTAAAATCTTTAGATTATAGAACATCTTACAGCCGTTCTGAGTTTGTTTGATGTAACAGTTGACAAAACAGATCAGAATAACTGTCGGTATCATTTCTATAATGTAAATCCGACACACGGTTTCAGCTTATAATAGTTACAAAGTACACAAGCCACTTCTTTTTCAAAAAACATGTCAATGGGTTTCAATCTGAACAGTATCAAAGGATTTGAGATATGCACCTTTTGAAATTAATCGACAATATTAATAATTATGCAAGGAGATCTTAATAAACATCATGTCTACCTGAGGTGTCTTATTAAGATTAAAGCTATCATGGTGAGAGATTACTGTAAAATAAGACAATATATCACATAATTATGTAATGTGATAGATTCAGTATATTATTACATTAACTGAAGTCTGTAAACACTGTCTGTCTAGAACTCTTAGTAATGATTTAATGATTAGTTCACAGAGTTTATTGTCCTTGACAAAATGTGTCAATATAGTACCCATTACAATCTGTATAACCGCGTTCAACATGTGAACTAACGGACGTTGGTGACTCAATATATACGTTCACATTGTATCATGGTCCTTTTAAAAACTTATAATGCCCTTGTTACCTGTAGATGTGCTGCCCCTTCTCATAGAATGTTTATCTTCGTCTAGTAGGGCATATCGAGCTCGGGAAAAATATTTCAGTTTAACTTTAGGTGAAATGAACTCCCATTGTTTGTTCATAGCTTCTTCTATACCATCGGAATCATTACATCTCAACTGTTTACAAAATGTCCATCTGTTGTCACTAGAAAAAAACCCCAATATTTCAAATATCATAGCAACATAGCACCCGTTGTAAAATAAATTCAAACATTAACAGGAAGACATTTTCATATAATACATATAATGCCTTTTTAAATTTTGACACCTGATATCATTTAAAGCAATGTGAATATTACAGATAATTGGCTAAATGATTGAGAAACCACAGTGGCCAGACTTTCTATACAGCCAGGAGGTAAATACATTAGTGCAGTCTATAAATCCTCATTATCAATGATATAAGGTTAATTTGTTTGTAATATACACAATATTGAAATGATATAAATAAGTATTATGTCCGCTCTACATTGTAATTTAAAATAAAATTAGTTAAAGTTAATAATAATTCATCTTCTCTATTTAAAGTCTCTAACATATGGTTATAATAATAAATGTATGGTATTAATTAGAACAGAACATCCTGTCCCTCAATTAATTAATTTGAGGGACAGAAAACCCTCTGTAATCGCGCAACCAATTTGGTTCTTTGAAGTTTTTTCTCTAAAAACTGACAAATTTGTTGTATGTTATGAGGTCAGCTCCAGGTAGAAGAATATTTCAACTCAACAAAATTGGCTGCGCGATTTCAACTGTTAACCATTGATGGTTTCGGTCTACAGGTAATAATATTTAAAACACGAAGAACATGAAAGTGGTATCAACGCTCAAATTCCAGAAACTGCAGTCTACCAACCACCAATATCCTACCTGCACCATAATGTTTTAGCGTGAACTTCTAACGATTCATTTGAGAGCACTTGAGAGAAATTTCCTCTGTCATGTTTTCTTCTTGATCTAGGGAACAACAAAATAGGTCTGATTATCCAAAGCACACAAATGACTGTCATAGACAGGGAATGCTAGAAAAATATCAAACTATATATGTGACCTCCTATTAACCGTCGGTAGTGTCATGTACAGACAGTATAACAGGGCTAGATTGCAAGACAGATAACCCACGCCTAGCAGTTACGAAATTACAATTTCATGTATTATTTGTGAAAATGTGGCTATTGCAACTTTTTATACGAGATCTAATGCATGAGAATACCAAGTAAATTGCAAAGATTCTTAAACAATCCATCGAAACAATCTGAGATTCCGCAGTCTAAAATATGCAATCCAAATAGTAGTAGCTTCATCAAAACGAAAACAAGCTATTGTTCTCAAAATTAATATAGATTTTGATGCATATTTACAAAGTCATGGACAATACATATAGTGTGTGTTAAAATAAATATTTTTGATAAACACGATCTCTGTCAAGGACTCGGGCCTTAGATACAAAGATTCTTTATACAGGCTTTAGGGATTGTAGGTTGTAACTTTATACCATAGTTTATACTAATGACAAAGTTACGAAAGCACACTCACAGGACGTATAAGTTTAATGTTCTTTAAGAAACAAAATGTGCGTATTAGCTAGATAAGGGGGCGGACAGGGCTGAAAAAAGAATCTGCGATGACCATTATGTAGTTATTCCTTGCCATGGTAAATTGAACTGTAGGGCAGGCTTTAGGGCTTCAGATTGAATGGTGCCATTTGATCATTGATGTCATTCTACTCTCTGATAGATGACATTACACGATTCAATTGGAGAGTTAATCACAATGCCCGAACTGTATACAATCTATGTCATTATATCTTCTTTCTTATTATAACTACTTACTCAGACGGTGGTGTTTGATTCTGTGTTTTAATTAAACTTTGTTTCACGACATTATCATTCGATATAGGCATCGAATTCGATATTGTTGTATTTTTCTTGTCTTTCTTTTTACACGATTTTTTCTTTATTTCGAGATTTGTTGGTGTTTTGTCTGGATGTTCATTCAATGAAAGTTGTTCACTCTGAGATGATTCTATTAGCGAAGTACTTTCAAGTTTGATATTTTCACTGATTTTATCTTTTTTAGTATTTTTACGTTTTGACAGAGTTTCTTGTTTAGATTTTGATTTAGTATTAGACTGTTCTCTTTTCTTTTTCGGAGTAGATTGTTTTTTAACATTCGATGTACTGTCAATCTGGTCTGCTTTTTTTGATTTTTGTTTCTTAGATTTTTCATTAGAGCATTTACTTTCCGATTCCCCAGTCGATTTCGCCGTAGTTTTGTTTGTTTCTTTCGAATAATTACTGGGGGAGGAAGTAGAGTTTTTTCTTTTCTCTGTATCAAATTTCTTTCTGTGGGGTCTAGAACAAGATCGAAGCTCTTTAGTATTGACAAGTTCTTGTCTTTCTAATGTTATGCTATATGATTTACTATCACTGGACAATTCTGGACAAATTGCATTATGTACATTTAGATTATTTATAGAAGATTTTTTACCAGTAGTCTCGAAATTATCTTCTTTAATAATATCTTCATTTACAACAGTATTTTGATGAGGAAAGGATTCGGTTTCAAGCAATTTGTCCTCAAAACATTCCAAAAGGCTCTTGCTTTCTAACAATTCCTCTTCTGTAAGCGCTCGGTTGGTCGTCCCTTCAGATTGGAAAGACTGGTTTTTATTGACAGGATCATCAAGAATTTCTTTCAAATCTATAATAAGTCGATTGCTCTCGTCACTGTCGATTTCAGTGTCTTCTATTGAAGGGAGAGAATCAACTTTTTCAGAAAACAGTTCTATTCGAGTCTTTTTCCCAAGATAATTCACATCACTTTGACTGGACGAATTAGTGTTCGATGAAGAACTTGTCAGACTTGAAATAACCTTACTGATATCTAGGCAACGTTTTTCTGTTATTTCACAATCAAAACTATTACATGTATATTGGTTTTTGCATTCATCGATCGGTGTTAAAGTTGCTTGATCCTCGCTGGAATTGCCAGGTTCATAGGAGGTATCGTATTCTGAGGACTGTAAACTTGCATTAGACACAGTTGAAGAGGATAATTCAGATTCAGACAGGTCACTATATTTTGTACAATCTATACCACTAAGTTTACCATCGATGTGATCCACAAGCTTTATATCTGGTTTACTGACCCGATAGTCTTGTGATGGTTGTAGAGTTACATTCGACTCCTTTCTCGGGGAACAAGTGTGTTCAGACAATAAGTTTTGCTTTGAACACTCACCACCAAGCAGTTTACCATCAACAATCGTACTTGTATCTAGATCCATGACAGAACCTTCATCCGATGACTGTAGACATACATTAGACATGGTCCTTGGTGAATAGACTGATTGAGGTAACAGACTCTCAGTGGAACACTCAACAACAAAGCTCCTATCATTTGCAAATGAAGTTCGATTGACAGGTTTAGGATCACAAAAGCCCCCTTCTTCACTGTCGCATGAGATTGATTCGTTTCCCTGGGAATAAACTGACTCTGGCATGAGGCTACTAAATCTTCTTTCATCAGAGGTCAAATGTGTACGATTGACACCGTTATTAGGCCTACCTTTGACTGTGATATCACACTGACTCTCGTCTGAAGGTATACTCATTATTGAAGCATTCTTTGGGGAATAAACTGATTCGGGAAGACAACTTTGTGTAGAACATTCACCAACGAATGTTTTTTGATGAGATGAGGACGTCTGTTGTGTTGTATCGGCACTGTTAACAGGATAAACACTGGATGAATGTGAAATGTCAGTGTCGGAGGTTGATGAAGAGACGTGTATTGATACTGATTGATGGAGTGAATACTCTGAACCTGGAATACAACTCAGAGCAGAATAGTCACCGTATAATCGACTTTCAGATATGCTCGGATTGAATATCCTCATCACACTTGCTCGGGGTTCTTGTTTTTCAGTGATTTTGCTCCCTGTCGACGAACAGGAAGAAAATGAGGTTTCCTTTTCTGTAGAAAAAGTTGCACTTTCGGATGCTTGGTCAAATATGTCATCACCATATTGCTGAGATACGACTGGATCTAAGGGTGAAGAGGATGTAAGTGCGGTTTCTGATCCATTCTCAGCCATTATTGTTGTACCAGTGTTTCTTAATTGATTTGTAATATCTGTTTTCCCATTGCTGTTTGTGGAAGTTTCTGATAGTGACGTCTCGATTATTCTGCAATTACAATCTTTTAAACAAGAACTACAGGAGCTAGATGTGGTACAGTTTTGAGTATAAACAGGGGGTGATGATGATACATCACTGTTATCCTCTTTATCAATCTTCATTTCCGCCTTTAAAATATTTTCTGATTGAACCTTTTTAGAATCCCCATAGAGTAAATTGTCCAATTTGCGGGCATTTTTTTCTAGACTGTTCTCCTCTGGCTCTGTATTAGATCGTCTGGTAACTACGACGTCTTTTAATGATTTTGTTTCGTTACCACTTGATGAGGTGTCACTTATGCTATCAGAACCGAAGAGCTCTTTAAAAAGACTTTTCATTTGTAGATTCTTCTGGGAAGGAGCAGTCTTTCTCTTGTTCTTGGCTTTTATCTTTTCACGAGCCTCAGAAATATTTTCTGACACGTTGCTCTTGCTTTTGTTTGTCTGTTCTGAAACTTTTAATTGAACTGTCTCGAATTCGTTCGAATGTTCAAAGGCAAAAGGTTGGGTTTGGGTAAAGAAACCTTGGGAATCGCCGGAGTGTAAAGAAGATTGGCGTGTTCGGTAACGAGATCCCGCCTTTGAGGTCGTTTCTGTCGAGTAGTTTGCTTGATTCTGTCTTAAACTGTCAATACTTTTAGAATTTTTACAATTAAGGTCTACATTCAGAACTGTTTTCTCACATTGTTCGGTTCTTTTTGAGTATCGTAACATGGTAGGTAGTCCTTCCCACAGTCCATCCTTGTCTACTTCACTTCTCAGTCTCTTCCGGCGAATGAAAAAATCATGATTTAGATCTATATCAGAATCCAACCGTGATGTGGAAGGTGAAGAAGCTGTTTTTGGTTCTGATTTCATTGTTTTTTTCAACGAGATGTTTTGTTTTTCGCAGACATAGTTTGATTTTGTTTTTCCATGTGAAGACACTTTTGGGGTTGGTTGAGTTTTACTCTGAAATCGTGTAGCAGGTCTATCAAATTGAGATGATTTTTCCAATTCCACATATTTTGATTCTGTTTTGGGGGGTTTATTTTTCGAATTTCCCTTTCGTGAGATGTTTGAATTTTGGTTACCGGTACTCTGAATACTGGTACTGGCAGAATTATTTTTAGACGATCTGAGGCGCCTTGGATCTAACTGAAACTAATAAGAGGTATTATTATTATATCGGGTGGTCCTAAAAAAGTGGCAACACACTTTAATATGATATTATGAAAAATGTATGGGAGCTATAATTTTGACATTACACACCCATCACAATATGGTAATTTGACATCTTCACTAGAAATTTCAGACCAAAAGACCAAATAGTGTTAATTTGCCAGCAATTTTAAAATTAGAGGTCAAAAAGTGCAATATCGAAGAATGTCAAATCTAAACTTTGTTTCACTTGAAAAGGTGATCAATGTGTCCACCGTCTTGATTGCAGACAGCCCTCAATCGTTTTTTCCACGAAGAAATACACTTTCTGATCTCTGCCTGTGGGATTTCGTTCCATTTTTCACGAATTCGATCTTTTAGTTCATTTTCCGTGAACACCTTTGTTCGATATTGCACTTTTTGACCTCTAATTTTAAAATTGCTGGCAAATTAACACTATTTGGTCTTTTGGTCTGAAATTTCTAGCAAAGATGTCAAATTACCATATTGTGATGGGTGTGTAATATCAAAGTTATAGCTCCCATACATTTTCCATAATATCATATTAAAGTGTGTTGCCACTTTTTTTAGGCCCACCCGATATAAAATAGATAGGCATTGCATCCGCCAGAGTGGCCACTTTGCCTCTCTTTCTGTTACTGACATTCTGAAGTCAATACGAATTTTTGACATAATATGCCCAATATACGGGATCCTTTCAATTTACATTTTATGAACACACTTCCAAAAGGGTGTCATGCATTTTCTATTATTACACTACGATAAGTTGTAACAAAATTAACCGGAATCGTCTAGGCCTATTATTGAAGAGGGGAGGCTTTGTAGCCTACATTGTATACCTACCCCCAAGGCATTCTACAAAATGAATCGATAAGTGGCTTTAGGCTCATTATTTTGACCAAAGTGCCGCTTCAGAAAATTATCTTGAGAAGGCCTTGCTTAGATTATGTTAAAGATTTGGGCATTTCTTTTTCACTGAGGAATTCGCAGTTTTTTTTTCACAATGACTTTGCAGATCCATATAATAACAGGCCTATAGGACTATAAAGACTAATTTACTTTAACAATTTTGCACACAAAATAATACTATAAATATTAGTATATTATGATACGAATTGAATAATGGTTAATTAAATAAATACAATCAAAAAATTATATACATGTTTGTACACGAAAATCATTAATGTATCTTACCAGTTTCTTTTTTGATGTGCGACCCATGTTTTCACTTTTTCAGAACTTTTTAACATAGGATGGTGTGACTTCTAGAAGTGACGTCATTATGGATTTGCGTTAGCAGAGAAACGCTTACGTAAAAAGTAGGAAAATGCGTCATGAAAGTGCAAGGTAACAATTTTTCTGTACTTTGCGTCTCTCTGAAGAAAACCACTTGCCATGCTAGAATGAATTATAGTCTGATCTGTTACCTTGTATATCCCAAAAAGTTTCCGATTTTTTGCATGGCGGCAGCTATAAATATCAGTTTTGCGAAAATGAAAAAATTCGCATAAATCACCGACTTATCTTTTGAGATATAGGCCTAGGGCGTTAATTCTGTAGGGGTGGGGCACAATAGTTCACCTACCTTTGAATTTCAATTCACAGTGTTATTACACTTATGTAATATTGATTTTTGCACAAAAACAACATAAAATGATCACAGAAGTTTTAATAATACTTTGGTATCAGCAATGGGCTAAATTACACATTTTCAGAAAAAAACATTTTTTATAACTTGCTTATCGTAAATTAAAATCTGTTATTTTTCTGACATTTATGTACTCTTTTATATAAGAATTCATGTAAGTCAATAAAAAAATGGGGTCACCGAACTCATTTTCTGAATAATTGAATCTGAAGATAGGTAGGGTCCAATAAAATAAGGATCTAAAGGGAGATAACTCTTCAATACATTACTTTTAGTTCATGATATTTTCCAATCTCTTACACAGAGTTGTCTTCCCTAGCTTTGGCAGTCCAGATTCAATCTCTGTCACCTACTAAAAAAATAGTCCTATTTTGTGTTGACAACTTCATCAAGACTGCATTCTCCTCTATGACGTCATCTAAATAATGACGTTTTCTCGGATGAATACCTAAAACAAATTACTCAAACATGAGATAGCGTTACACAAAAATATAGTCCTTACATTTAAACTGTTTGAAAATTGTATTTAATCTCAAATGAAATAATATTTCATACTTTTACTTAAACAATGTGGGAATAAAGACACGGAAAGCGTTTAAAAAGCAAAATATAGAGCATAAAGGTGTTTTACAAGAATCTTGTAAAACCGCTCAGACAGTGACAGAGGTGAAATCTGGACCGAAGGGGAACAACTCTGTATGAGAGATTGGATATTTTCATGTGTGACGTGACTCTCAATCTCCATACGTGAGTATGGGACGTAACTCCGTCTGTAGTTTTCCTCGAAAACCTCTTTAAATGACTAGAAGTGATCGTCATGAGTTTCGTGAATTTGGGCCAAGATTTGAAAAAAGTAGTGAACCACTGACGTAGAAGTAGTTAAACATGAGAACTTGAATAACTTTTAAATTAAAGCATTTTTTGAATGATAACATCTGAACATAATGCCGAATGATTAAAACATCTAAACGATTACATCTGAAACATTTCCCGAACAAACAAAACGATCCAAAGAAAGCTACATGTACCAATTTTAGCCTGTTTAAGAAACCATGTGGAATAAAAGTTTCATTTTATTTCAAAATTACTGTATGTAGAAATAGATTTAGTTATTTTCAAAATGAAATGGGAAGAAAAATGATATTAGACCTAGATAGACAGATAGGGCCTTACACGAATTAAAGTTAATTGAAAAGATTTGAACGACATATAGAAGCGAGGAGCACATATAACAAAACACAAGACAATATTATGGAATATAACACACTTCTTTAATACAGTTATAGGCACATAACGTTTCAACACAGATACACGTGTCGTCATCAGATCAGACACGTGTATCTGTGTTGAAACGTTTTGTGCCTAACTGTATTAAAGAAGTGTGTTATATTCCATAATATTGTCTTATGTTTTGTTATAATTGAAAAGAGTTGGTTAAAAAGAATAAAGATAAAGACACTTTAAAAAACTCACCTTTATTCACTTTATTTATTTATTGATAAAATTATAATGTAATTAAGTTATCTATGTAAAATTTCTGTGTAAATTGTCAGAAAATCCCATTCTCGCTTGTTCTGTTGAAATTCAGAACAATCAGTGATGACAATTTTATTGTAATAACGTCACGTGAGAACAATGCCTTGCATTTTCGTTGAGAAAATTTTAATTATTTTTAATATGAAGCAAAAAAAAACTAGTACCAGCTTCATAATAACAGGAAATACAGTATCCCAAATTAAAAAAAACCACTTATGGTAGAAAATCAATCTCGATGAGAACGTGGAAACCAGAAAGCATAGAACATAACAGGTTTCTTTGAAGCAGGTCAGGATATCCTGCATGTCAAAATTTGGGTTATTATAATATTTATAATATTCAAGCGTTTGTCTTAATCCATGAATACACGAAAAAGCTCTTTCCTTTTTATTCGAAAACAAAATTATGTTCAGAATCAAAGACAAAATGGTTAAATTGCAGACACATTTTATAAAATACAGCCTACTGATTATTTACCATGTTCGATTTTTTTAAAAACCTAATTGATTAAGGTAATATTTTATTATGAGTGAGTGACTAAAGCAACTATTCCATTTTTGATGATCCCACACAGTGGCGGCTCTAAGTATTTGGGCGCCCGGGGGCAATGTAAATTTCAGCGCCCCTATTATGCCTATGTGTGGGGAGCACACAGTCATGCCGGTGCCTACGACAGGGGGTGGGGGGGGGGGGGGGGTAATAATGCACATAATGCTCATTATATCTATTCATCTTCTTGATCAAACTGAATTTATTTAAAGGGTTAATTACAAACAGGGAGTACTTATTGTTAATTAAGCAATTTGACCTAGTTTTGGTGTTTTCCCTTTAAATGGCTCAATATTTCTAACTGAAACCTGTTAAATACACAAGAGGGACATTTCTCTACAATTAGGCGTTTATTTTACTCATATCCGTTCAGTAGTTTTCTATCAGCGTCCAAACAACATAACACACTTAAAAACCTTACGTAAGGTTTTTAAAAATGTTAGTATGTTTTTAGCGTTTAAAGGGGACCAGTCTTCATTTTTATTGGATGATTTGGGTCTTGAATATACTTAAGTATCCTTCAGAAGCACTAGAAATGTACGAAAATTGCATATTTCCTTCAAATATATCTTAAATAAGACATTTCTCCTTCTATTTCTATAGATGACTTTTCTATATATTGCATAGTATCCATAATGTGTAGTAGGGCATTATGACTTTCAAATGCTAATAATTATGGATGCACATGGATTTGAAGGCTCAAATTTCAATGGTGAGTTGTGATAACCAGTACTAAAGACTGAGACTTGGAAAAATCGACCCACGAAAATGAAGCCTGTGCCCCTTTAAAAATTAACGGTTAGATTTTTTTAGTTAAAACTTTCAGATACATTAAAGGGCACATAGTTACAGATTTTGGTGTAAAGTTTTCACAAATTTGAGCAAAAAAAATTTTTACCTAAAAAAATTCAGACTGTCCCTTTAAATCAAAAAAATCGTTCAATGTCCGGCCTTCATGATGATGGTACGATAATATAACGATTTTCGAATGACAAAATTGGCTTGTGAAGGCAATAGATGTAGGCATTAGAGGGTTTTGATTTGATTATTATGTAACTGGGCTTTGTATAGACTATATAAATCGCGTTAGTTTTAGTGGAATTGCAAGAACCACAGATGTCGGAATGGAAATTGGAATGGCGCAAATTGATTCTATCATTGTCCCCGGTACACATACAAAGTTTAGAAAACCACTTTACAATCCCTTTAAATGTTCCGCTGTGTGAGCGTTAATCCTTTCTGCCAACCGCTCCCTCGTGGAATCAGGATAATGGATTATTGTGAGCAGTATGATTAAACCAATATCATATGACAACAGACACTTCATCAACAATTCATGTGCAGAAAATGAAAATACCTTCAATACGTCTTTATTGATAAAATTGATTCATCTCCATAATATTTTAAAACTACTTTAATATGGAAAGTTGATCGGGCGTTTAATGGACTTTCCTAGTTTTCAGGACATACTTGAGTCAGTGCACAAGAACTCTAGTTAATAATTGCACAATTTGTCAATTTAATATTGCAGTGATTTCAGGAAGGAAATCTCACAGTTGTTGTAATTTTTTGATAACGATATAATAATTGCCACTTTCGATTTCTTCCAATCCATTCCGTGTAACAAAATCATATAGAAAACACAGCTTTTGTGAAATATCGAATACAAATGACCGGCAAAACCTTAAATTCAAACAGCTTACAGCACATGATTTTAATTGTTTGGCATCCATTCTTTTTATTTCTGGTTTACCAACAGCCGGTCTCATTAAGGCATACATTTTTCTAAAATACATCCATTTCATTGTGGTATTGTGGTTACATTCAATATCTAGAATAAAGAAAATATAAGTCTAACAAAATGTAATGATGTTATTTTTCTAGGGAAACCAATTATTGAAAACTCTTTTAAAAAAAAAGAACTGGCATTTATAGTGTATACAGTGATTATTGTTTTGAACATACAATTTATTTCAAAATAACCATAGCCCTGATTTAATGGTTTACTGGAACATTGAACATAGATTATTTAAGACTATTATTATGTGAACTATAGTTACAAGAACATTGTTCATCAACAATTTCATTATACATGTACTTGATAATTTGATAACGAATTCTTTTTGAATATTGATTTGAATTCAATGTGTTTTTTTTTTTTCAGTTTTGCATAACTTTACGAATATTAAATGAAACGAAATATAAAACGCATCCCAGAAAAAAAATTGTAGTGAATTTCGTCGCAAGTTACCCGTATGGAACGCCATTAACGCAAAAGATCAGTTCACAGATTCTGAATTAGTTTGCGAATTTGTCCAGCAGTTTAAAGATTCTAATCTAAATTCGACGAAACTAGAACCAACTTGCGAATTAATACCAACTCGCAAATTTACGCTGTTTCGTGGAAAATCTAGCTATACCGGCAACTTAAACCAGTTGCCGCGAATTAATACCAACTCGCAAATTTACGCCGTATCGTGAAAAATCTAGCTATACCGGCAACTTAAACCAGTTGCCGAGATTTAATACCAACTTGTAAATTTGCCGTATCGTGAAAGTTACGCCGTCATCTTACACCAGGTGGCGCGCGATGTGTCAAAGTTCATAGAGCTATAAATAGAATAATATTGCCAATTCCCAAAACACTTTCTGTCTTGTGCCGTTTTCTAAATATAAACAGATGGTTTTAATAAAAATCAATAAATAAGAAAAATTCAACTAGGGCGAAGGCTTCTCGTATTAATTTACGAAATTTGTTCTAGCAATGTCGTAAATCATACAGACTGCCATACGGCAGGTCGACGACCTTGACCTTTTGACTACATGTGTCTTTTTACAACAATAAAACCATCTGTTTATATTTAGAAAACGGCACAAGACAGAAAGTGTTTTGGGAATTGGCAATATTATTCTATTTATAGCTCTATGAACTTTGACACATCGCGCGCCACCTGGTGTAAGATGACGGCGTAACTTTCACGATACGGCAAATTTACAAGTTGGTATTAAATCTCGGCAACTGGTTTAAGTTGCCGGTATAGCTAGATTTTTCACGATACGGCGTAAATTTGCGAGTTGGTATTAATTCGCGGCAACTGGTTTAAGTTGCCGGTATAGCTAGATTTTCCACGAAACAGCGTAAATTTGCCAGTTGGTATTAATTCGCAAGTTGGTTCTAGTTTCGTCGAATTTAGATTAGAATCTTTAAACTGCTGGACAAATTCGCAAACTAATTCAGAATCTGTGAACTGATCTTTTGCGTTAATGGCGTTCCATATACCCGAGATAGTTTCTAGCCTGTCGGAATGTTTAAGGATGGATAGACTGCCAAGGCTCTATGATTTTCACAACTCGTCCCGTTGATAATATATATTTGTTGATAATTTTGTGCATAAAAATGGGTGATCAATGATGACCACCCCCCCCCCCCCCCCCCCAATGATTTAACTTACCCGAAGCATTGAATGATGTAACTGGGTCGCTGTTACAGATTTCTTTTAGATCCGGGATTAAAACGGTGTCAAATATTGCCATACATCGCATATAACCTCGAAATGATGTTAAACTTGTGGAAGATCTGCCTATATATAATTTTGATGTCCTTGGTGAATTATTAGTGGAACAATTATCGTGTATTTCTATAGAGTCATTATTTAAAATAAAACTCAGTATCTGGCTGTCTTTATTTCTGGACACAATAAGTTTATTCCATTCTGAGATTTTGGTCATGTTAGTTATCAACTTGGCACAAACCACACTATCGGATTCCATAGCAGTAACCGTTAGGTTGCACATATTGATATCAATCTGCAATTCATTAACACCAACCATCTCTCCCTGATCCACAATATGCAATATTGTTCCACTAGGCGCTATCTCAGGGAAAAAGAAAAATCCAATAGTAAAGCTGTCCAAAAATATCGTTTGGTTAATGATAGTCTTTATATGTGACCCAGCAGCTCCATCGAAAAGGAGAGCTGGAAAGGGAAATACTGTGTCGTTACATTCAATACGAGGACATGATGACCAGTCAGTGAAGGATGGTGCTATATTCCTTATTGTTTCATAACCAAATGACTTGTTATCTAATGGCCACACGTATAACAAATTGACTTTTGCAAACGCTTCTGTGCTTCTGACGGTGAAAGTTGCTGATGTTGTTGTTGTTGTTTCTGGATAAGAAGGTGGTAAAATACAGCTCGGAGCAGCAAAATCTTCAACAGAAAAAAACAAACAATATTTAGAAAAAAGCAATATTTAGAATACCACTTGTAACCATTTATAAGAAGCTTTTCATTGGCTACGATACAAAACAGCAATAGTGTTCTATTGATACTGCATTTCTTGAATCAATGATCTGAATAAATTAAATATGGGATTATGTTACGCTAGCACAACCTTAAGGGGTCGCATTGTCTAGGGTCGAGTGGGTCGCAAGTACATTTATGGGGAAGTACCATGCAGTGCAGTATGACTTGCAGTGTTCTCGTTTATAACGATTTTCACGATAATTCGAACAGTTGAAAAGTAATAATGGTGATATTACATAATTCATGGGCATGTAATAATAAATCAAGTTTGAACATCTGATAGTATTCTTGATCCAAAATCTTGTAAAGTTTAGGGTAGCTGAACAGCTATACAAAGCTTTGGTTCATCAAGAAAAATGGGTGGTGTTAGTGCTAGCCCAGTTTACTTTATGAATATAAGCAGTCTGATGTCTATGACGGCTCTTGTAACAAATCGTGACCCTAATTGTATCTTATCGTAGGGAGCCCATGATGAATGGATGGTTTGAATTAACCACACTGTGACAGAATTGTCTAAGAAACTCATTATTTATTTACTTATGAAGCATTACTAAGGCTATCATTTGTTGCGTAACCGAAAGTTTTCGGAATAACTAAATCGAAAATCGATGATTAGAGATCATTTCTGTTTTTGTGTGATGATTAAAATGTAGCTCAATTTCAAAATCATATTTCCAATTTCAATTGGCTTGTTTTTAGATTCTAAGAAGCGTATCCAAACAATGGATTTGAAGAGCTCAACGATATTTAGATGTTCTACAGTTAGCGATATCCATACACATTTGGCAACACTTTATATGAATAATAAAAATCCGTACAAGCAAAACAATTCCATTATTCAAAAGTCTCGTCCAGAATATGACAAAATTGGGCGCAATAATTATATAGTAGTGAACTTCCCATACTAGAAGTGCCATCAGGTGTATGGAAAAGAGTGAACATGGTCGAGCGACACCAGCCACTACTAAAAATGTCAAAATCATGGCTGCAACCAGATCAATTCATGCCTGACTAATCAGATCTGAATGCAAAAAACAGGCTTGTCATATTTGAGAAGGAGTTCTCCGAAACGACCATAGATAATTTCCAACCGGATATTTGAAGTTTGTGTTACAAGTAAACCTGTTTTAAAGATTTCACAATTAATATTCCTTATAAAGAGAACGAGCTCTAGCATATCGTATCAGTTGTGAAATGTACACGTTATAATCTGGCGACTGTGGTATGTTATAATGCTAGGATGACGTATGGGTTGGTAATTATTTGCATCAAGAATAGGACATTACCTGAACCTGGCCTTTTACCCCAATTACCTTCCTCTTTACATTCAGTTTCGCTTTCAGATCTTGTTTGAAACGATGTGGCATCATCGAATGCCATCAAACAGGTCAAAGTTCCAATGAAACCGTTACCACCGTCATCTGAATTTCCCACTGTCAGTGTGCCTTCATCAAGAAATTTGACATCAGAAGGTATGTTGAGTTCACTAACAGTCACACTATCTACCCTTATGACTAAGTTGCGGCTTTTGTAGAATCCAAACTGCACTAAACTCCATGAACCTACTGTTAATGAACTGCCATTTACTTCACCTAGACTGTTTCCATCACTCTTCTTGATATTGTATACAAGGTTACCGTTTACGAAGCTTATATGAATATCCGTAATATCAGAACTACTGGTTCCACTAGCTTTATAATGCAGTACATAACCATTTAATATAAGTGGCTTTATAAAAATTGAGAACGCAAAATCGGTTGTTTTCATATTACCCTTTGGTATATCCATCTGACTGCAAGTACTTCCATTGTAAAACAAACCATTACAGGCAGCACCCGGTATGAATGAAGCAGTGGCACTATCATCAACTTCAAAACAATCAGTCAATTGTGGAAAAACCCCTTCAACACCATTTTTTGTCTCATAACTGAATGACTTTTCACATAATGGCCATTTCAATTTAGGACTCGTTGCACTTTGAAACATCTCGAAATCTAAAAAAAGAAAAGTCAGTTTTATTCCTAGATGATGGCATTTCATATAATCATTTTAAAACAATTCGTTTATTAGTCGCATTCATTTGAATTAAAATGCCAAAATACTTTTTGATAATGATGGGATTTTTATTTATTTTATATACCATGATTGCTAACATAAAGAATAAACAGAAAACTAATAGGCTTACCTGAAATTAAGATAAACACGAAAGAAATATACTTCACATAAAATGACATGATTGTTTCGCAGGATACGTTTACTGATTACTAACTTATTGAAGATAAATGAGAGCTTCTCGCTTCAAATTTAGTACCGCATCTTTCTAGCGCGAAAATGAAGCACGTTAAGTACGAGATAATTTGTTAGAATACCTATAGTTTAAATGAAGTAAATTTCAAACATGATCAATATAATACAACTTTTCTCACGCGATCAGTATAGATAGTCTATAGACCATAAAATTTCGGAGATAAATAGTTCTAAACAATTGACTGATTTTCTGTCAGGCTATGAGCTAAGAAAAAAGGAATATAAAATCGTGTATATTATATAAGCACCAAAAACTATGGAGGTATATAGTAACCGCAAATGTTATTCAGTGTTTACCTCCAAAGAAAAGTATTCTTGCACCCTCACTTTATTTTTAAGAATTTTCAAAAGATAATGATTGAAACGTTTTATAGTTCCCAAATATGTCTTCAAAAGCACTAAATCGATTCTAATATTAAAAAATAATCTATGGGAGAACCCCTCAGATCTCCCAGGAGGTTTTCGCCTTTGACTATATGCTTCTTTAACAGTGTTTCATGAAGCTTGGAAGTCTGATTCCTGGCCTTCAGACTGGTACTGTTGATCTGCACCTTCAGGCTGGTACTGTTGGTCTGCACCTTCGGTCTCAGACTGGTACTGCTGATCTGGACCTTCAGACTAGTACTGCTGATTTGAACCTTCAGACTGGTACTGCTGATCTGGACCTTCAGTCTCAGACTGGTACTGCTGATCTGGACCTTCAGACTGGTATTACTGATTTGAACCTTCAGACTAGTACTGTTGATCTGCACCTTCAGTCTCAGACTGGTACTGTTGATCTTGGCCTTCAGACTGGTACTGATGATCTGCACCTTCAGAGTGGTACTGTTGATCTGCACCTTCGGTCTCAGACTGGTACTGTTGATCTGCAACTTCAGACTGGTACTGCTGATCTGCACCTTCAGACTGGTACTGTTGATCTGCACCTTCAGTCTCAGACTGGTACTGTTGATCTGGACCTTCAGTCTCAGACTGGTACTGTTGATTTGAACCTTCAGGCTGGTACTGTTGATCTGCAACTTCAGTATCAGACTGGTACTGTCTATCTGGATCTTCATACTGGTACTATTGATCTGAACCTCAGACTGGTACTGTTGATCTGCACCTTCAGACTGGTACTGTTGATCTGCACCTTCGGTCTCAGACTGGTACTGTTGATCTGCACCTTCAGACTGGTACTGCTGATCTGCACCTTCAGACTGGTACTGTTGATCTGCACCTTCAGTCTCAGACTGGTACTGTTGATCTGGACCTTCAGTCTCAGACTGGTACTGTTGATCTTGACCTTCAGTCTCAGACGGATACTGTTGATGTGAACGTTCAGTCTCAGATTGGTACTGTTGATCTGGATCTTCATACTGGTACTATTGATCTGAACCTTCAGACTGGTACTGTTGATCTGCAACTTCAGACTGGTATTGTTTTTTTTTTTTTTATCTTGTAAAATTGGACTGGTATTGTTGATCTGGACCTTCAGACTGATACTGTTGATCTGGACCTTCAGTCTCAGACTGGTACTGTTGATCTGCACCTTTATACTGGTACTGTTGATCTGGACCTTCAGATTGGTACTGTTGATCTGGACCTCAGACTGGTATTGTTGATCTGCAATTTCAGACTGGTACTATTGATCTGAACCTTCAGACTGGTATTGTTGATCTGGACTTTCAGACTGGTACTGTTGAACTGCACCTTCAGACTGGTACTGTTGATCTGCACCTCTAGTCTGGTACTGTTGATCTACAACTTCAGACTGGTACTGTTGATCTGCACCTTCAGTCTCATACTAGTACTATAGATCTGCACCTTCAGTCTCTAGACTGGTACTGTATATCTGCACCTTCAGACTGGTACTGTTGATCTGCACCTCTAGACTGGTACTGTTGATCTAAACCTTTAGACTGGTACTGTTGATCTGCACCTTCAGACTGGTACTGTTGATCTGCACCTTCAGACTGGTACTGTTGATCTGCACCTCCAGTCTCTAGACTGGTACTGTTGATCTGTACCTTCAGACTGGTACTGTTGATCTGCACCTTCAGACTGGTACTGTTGATCTGCAATTTCAGACTGGTACTGTTGATCTAAACCTCTAGACTGGTACTGTTGATCTGGACCTTCAGACTGGTACTGTTGATCTGGACCTTCAGACTGGTACTGTTGATCTGGACCTTCAGACTGTTACTGTTGATCTGCACCTTCAGTCTCAGACTGGTACTGTTGATCTGGACCTTCAGACTAGTACTGTTGATCTGGACCTTCAGACTGGTACTGTTGATCTGCAATTTCAGACTGGTACTGTTGATCTAAACCTCTAGACTGGTACTGTTGATCTGGACCTTCAGACTGGTACTGTTGATCTAAACCTCTAGACTAGTACTCTTGATCTGGACCTTCAGACTGGTACTGTTGATCTGGACCTTCAGACTAGTACTGTTGATCTGGACCTTCAGACTGGTACTGTTAATCTGGACCTTCATACTGGTACTGTTGATCTAAACCTTCATACTGGTACTGTTGAACTAAACCTCTAGATTGATATTGTTGATCTGGACCTAAACTTATAAGCTTACTTTTGATCTGAACCTTCAGATTGGTACTGTTGATCTGGACCCTCAGACTAGTACTGTTGATCTGCACCTCTAGACTGGTACTGTTGATCTGGACCTCTAGACTGGTACTGTTGATCTGGACCTCTAGACTAGTAATGTTGATCTGGACCTTCAGACTGGTACTGTTGATCTGGACCCTCAGACTAGTACTGTTGATCTGCACCTCTAGACTAGTACTGTTGATCTACACCTCTAGACTGGTACTGTTGATCTGGACCTCTAGACTAGTAATGTTGATCTGGACCTTCAGACTGGTACTGTTGATCTGGACCTTCAGACTTGTACTGTTGATCTGGACCTTCAGACTGGTACTGTTGATCTGGACCTTCAGACTGGTATTGTTGATCTGGACCTTCAGACTGGTACTGTTGATCTGCAACTTCAGACTTGTACTGTTGATCTGCACCTTCAGACTAGTACTGTTGATCTGGACCTTTATACTGGTACTGTTGATCTGGACCTCTAGACTGGTACTGTTGATCTGGACCTTCAGACTGGTACTGTTGATCTGGACCTTCAGACTGGTACTGTTGATCTGCACCTTCAGACTGTAACTGTTGATCTGGACCTTCAGACTGGTACTGTTGATCTGGACCTCTAGACTGGTACTGTTGATCTGGACCTTCAGACTGTTACTGTTGATCTAAACCTCTAGACTGGTACTGTTGATCTGGACCTTCAGACTGGTACTGTTGATCTGGACCTTCAGTCTGGTACTACTGTTAATCTAAACCTTCATACTGGTACTGTCGATCTGGACCTTTATACTGGTACTGTTGATCTGGACCTTCAGACTGGTACTGTTGATCTGGACCTTCAGACTGGTACTGTTGATCTGGACCTTCAGACTGTTACTGTTGATCTGGACTATCAGACTGGTACTGTTGATCTGCACCTTCAGACTGGTACTGTTGATCTGGACCTTCAGTCTGGTACTGTTGATCTGGACTATCAGACTGGTACTGTTGATCTGGACTATCAGACTGGTACTGTTGATCTGAACCTTCAGACTGGTACTGTTGATCTGGACCTTCAGACTGTTACTGTTGATCTGGACTATCAGACTGGTACTGTTGATCTGGACCTTCAGACTGGTACTGTTGATCTGGACCTTCAGACTGTTACTGTTGATCTGGACTATCAGACTGGTACTGTTGATCTGGACTATCAGACTGGTACTGTTGATCTGCACCTTCAGACTGGTACTGTTGATCTGGACCTTCAGTCTGGTACTGTTGATCTGGACTATCAGACTGGTACTGTTGATCTGGACCTTCAGACTGGTACTGTTGATCTGGACCTTCAGACTGGTACTGTTGATCTGGACCTTCAGACTGTTACTGTTGATCTGGACTATCAGACTGGTACTGTTGATCTGAACCTTCATACTGGTACTGTTGATCTGGACCTCTAGACTGGTACTGTTGATCTGGACCTTCAGACTGGTACTGTTGATCTGGACCTTCAGTCTGGTACTACTGTTAATCTAAACCTTCATACTGGTACTGTTGATCTGGACCTTCAGACTGGTACTGTTAATCTAAACCTCCAGACTGGTACTGTTGATCTCGACCTTCAGACTGTTACTGTTAATTTGCAACTTCAGACTGGAACTGTTGATCTGGGCCTTCACCCTGGCACTGTTGATCTGGATATCTCTAGACTGGTACTGTTGATCTGGACCTTCAGACTGGTAGGCTACTGCTGATCTGCACCTTCAGACTGGTAGGCTACTGCTGATCTGCACCTTCAGGCAAGTACTGCTGATCTGTACCTTCAGACTAGTACTGTTGATCTGGACTTTCAGTCTCAGACTGGTACTGTGGATCTGGACCTTCAGTCTCAGACTGGTACTGTTGATCTGGACCTTCAGTCTCAGACTGGTACTGCTGGACCTTCAGTCTCAGACTGGTACTGATGATCTGGACCTTCAGTCTCAGACTGGTACTGATGATCTGGACCTTCAGTCTCAGACTGGCTGAACTTCAGTTTCCATTTATAATGGTTGACCTAGTTTTTCTTCTGTGACTAGTTGACTCTAAGTGATACTGTGGCAGAGAGACTGGATGTTCCGTTCGAATTAAATCGCGTTTATCATGGCTTTTGAATTAATATAACTCAATGACATAACTTCTTGCAGAAATCGGAAGTTATGGGCATATCTTCAATTCAACGCATGCGTGCCAAGCATAATGTTTTTTTTTTTTTCCCTATCTACATTTCTATGTTGATACGAATGCCTTTCAGAGAGTCCTTTTGATCGCGACACCTTACCTTAATCCTTCCACTTCCGGCATTAGTGTCTACGCTCTGTGGATTATTTGCACATGAGATTTCTAAGAGGGAAGTGTTTTTAATTCATATTGAAAATTTCAAAGCTTATATTTTCATGGACCCAAAGGTGTTTTATGACACATGGAATGCAATTGACAAAAAATGAGAGATAAAATTCAATGAATACATGACAGGTCGGACCATTACTGTACTGAGTCGGACCGTATGACACTACTGAGTCGGACCGCTAGGCCTATACACTACCGACTCGGCCAGATTTTTTTTATTGGTCGGACCACAGGGACCAGTAACAAATGCCTACTGTTTATTTAAAAAAAAAAAAAAGATTTTTTTTTATTGATACAGTATAATATGATAAAGGGGACCAACGAATGCTGCAAGCAAAATGTAAACAAATGGAATCAAGTCGTTTTATTACGTGAAAACACTTCGTATCTGTACCATAAATGGCTGAAATTGTTCATAAGATATCAAACTTTGAAAAACATACAACATTCACTGCTTTACATGGCCATACTATTTTTTTTACGCTCCAGAACTCATAAAATCAAAAAACAAATCAACTCGTCAGTTAAGTAGTCCACTGAATTATTGGCAATTTATACGTTCAATCAAATTTATTTCCCGTTTCCGGTGAAGAATCGAGCCAATTTTTGTCAAGCCCTTTGAGAATAACCATTTTTACGTCTTTTAAAGACGATTCCAATAAATTTCATTTTCAATTATCATTGTTCGAACCAATTTAAACATATCTTATCGTGATCTGTCAGAATTCTCCGCCATTTTGTCGAAGAAACTAAACATTCCAAACGCATATGAGATACCGTCTATGATTGGTCAATATTAATACATACCAGCCAAGTGCCTATTTTTGACCAATCAGATTTAGCCTTTCAGAATGACTTTTCTACAAACCAGTCTTCGACAAAATGGCGGAGAATTCCGTAAATAAATGTTAAAAAAAAAAAAAAAAAAAACTCCCGCCCTCCCCTGAAAATGGAGAAGAAAAGGATGCTAACCATTTTTTTTTTTATATGGCCTAATTCACAATATTTAAGAACAACTTTTGAACCCACAATGTCTCTTTGCATATAGGTTTTAGTATTGAATAGTGGCACTGGATTATGCTACCGACGAATCTAACCAATGGTACAGGAATACCACCCCTAGGCGAGATCTTGTCTTCGTCGTAAAATTGCCTGCAACAGAAAAGTTTGTTCAGCTGCGACTGATGACAAATTGATTGACCTCAAAGCATTTTATTCTAGTCCTAGTCATCGGTTTATGAGTCATCGCCCTTTACTTAGTGAAAAAACGTTAAAATTGACTTGTGTACACGATAGAGGCTAGAGTTTTCATTCGAATTGATTCATCTAAATATCAGCTCAAATAAGTGCGATGGTGCAATCAACTTATTCAAATATTCAAATTTGCTGAAGTGGGCGTTTGTTACCTTGCCTGGCAAACTATCTTTCTGTTACGTTACTACATAAATTTTGCTGTTTATTTGTTTAAGAAACTATGAAATGTATGATGTAGCCTCAACTGATAACAGTTTTAAGTCAAATTTTTCTAGAATTATTTTTATAACAAACCGTATATAGAATTTTAAGTGTAGCGCAATATGAATTAATACATGACTAGAAATATTCATTGATTCTTCAAAATACTAATTTTGATTTGTAAACCAAATGGCTATAATATAAACACAAATTCTCAAGGATTTTAACCTAAATATGTTGAAATTGGATAAGCCATATATTGGAAATCAAAAAATAAATTTTTTGAATCTTGTTCTTGAAAATGTGTGACATTTTGTTTTTGTCAAATAAAGTAAAGTATCAAATATAAGCTTATTGTTCAGAGTTTTTCTCAATTTTGTGTTTTTCAGTGACTCTTAGCATCAATTTGATTTCACTTTGTTGTCAGTGTCCACGATAGGCCTACACATATATTTCTTTTGGAAAAACTCTTTTCAATCCTGTTAAATAATAACAATCCAATTATTAACAAATAAGTAAAAAGAATTGCAGTAACCTGTCTTTGATTTATAACTTTTTGATAAATAATTTTTACAGATATTTCCAAAAGAAGTTGAAGAAAGTAACATCTAGTTAAAATATGTATAGTGGAGCTGATGAAACAAGATGGGGTACAGGAGCTTATTCTACATCATATACAGGATATTCATCACAGCGTTATCAACCAAACCATAATTTACAAATATCTCCAACTCCACCACTTTATAGACCAATACAACAAAACAACCCAGGACATATTCCTCTAGACACCACTAGATATGGACAGATTACAGGTACTGATCATGGTTTCTCAACTCAAGCTGCAGGACAACAACCACAAGTACACGTCTATTCAACAAACAATGATATTCCAAAAGAAGGGAAATATAGAGATAGAATTGGGAGAGAATACATCCAATCTGAAACTGAACTTGACAGATTTTCGAGATATCAGAGTCAGACAGAAGAAGATTATTACAGACAGTCTTTGGGCTCAAGTAGAACTGATGTGAGACATGGCCACAGTACATCTCCCAATAACAAACACCCAGCAAAAAATATATTGAAAAAATCTAGACACAAAGTAGAAGAAACAGCATATGATCATGGCATGTTTATTACTGGTAATGCATCACAAAATCTTCCTCACAGAAGAGATGATAGTTTTAATCAGTCCAGAGCATTAAATATATCTGACCTCCCAGATCCAATTGGTATGACAAACCCATCTCTTAAGAAAAAACAACAATCACAGCCTTCTGTAGCACCATATAGAGGAACATCACAATCTGTCCCACCCAAAGCTAGGTAATAAAGCTTTTAGAATCTAAACGACTTTTTCATCCAATAAGCATTGGCTAAATCTGCCATGAAGTGGCTCACTTAATCATTAAGTGTTTCTCCATAGCTTGACATGCTGATTGACAGCATAGATGTATACAACTTATTTAAATCCTAGTCACCTACAGTATGACCACTACATTTAGTATTGTGTTGTGTCTCTGTATGGTTAATAGATTTTAAGTTAGTAAGACCATATGAAGTAAAATTTAAAGAGAAGGTAGAACTTTTTATCATAAACAAAAAGTTGACAATTATATGTGAACAGATTTTTAAAATATAAAATTTGCTTCTATGATCGACTTGCCCTGAACCTGATTTTTGTCAAAACAAAAAATCTTATTCTTATATTATTATAACGCTTTGGCATCAATATTTTCATATGACTTGTCTTGTGTCTCTTTTCCTAGTCAATGTTTATAAAAATGTTAAAATAAAGACTACCAAATACATAATACATATTTGTGTAATTCTAACTTTTTATTTGTTTATAATTTCTGACGTAAATGTTTTAATCATTGCTGGCTGATTGGGTGAAAAAGTGTAAAAAAATATTTGATGATAATTTAGAATAGTTAATTGATTTTTATATCATGAATGTTCAGGAAACTCAAACCCAATCTGGCTATTGTCCTTTTACAATTTATTGCGATATTTTCATTTTTGAATCCCAATTAATCATGTAACAAAACAATGCTATTGTTTCTAATTAACTTATTGGTTTAATAACTTTTGTAGAGTTAGGCACAGATTTGGACAAAAAAATTCTAAGAAAAAAAGGAAAAGGAAGATGACTACAACCATTGCTTCAGTTCCTAGATTTCAACCAACCATTAGAGATAAACAACCAGTATCTGACAGGTTTGTACATCTCATGCCAAGAAATCAAATGATCATTGAAATTTTATAGATATATTCTTGCAAGATTTGGAATTTGGATTTTTTTGTCACTTAGTGAACACAACAGAATCAAGAGATTTCAATTGATTTCAGTGAATTTTGTGTGATTACTAAGATTATAAGATCATGGTGGAGCTACTGTCATACCACCAATGTTTATCTTTTATCCATTACCACAAAACTTGTGGATAATTTGATATTTTATCATAGCACTGGATTGAGACATTATGGTTTGATAGGCAATATCCAGAGCAGCACTACTAACTTAATTTCTTGTCATTACTTATAGAATGGAGGAAAATGACACAGAATCTGTATACATGAAACATGAATTGGAAATAAGAGATCAACAACTAAAAGTTGCTAGTGATTTACTGACCAAACAAGGGGAAATGTTAAAACGTATGGAATCTAACATGAATAAACAGATACTTGAAGGAATGATGCCAAACAAAGCACCACCTATACCTATATTGGTAAGAAATGTTGATGTCCAGGTCAAACCTTATATAGTTCACAAACTTCTAATTGCCCAATGCATTCTGTTGGTTTTACCCTTTTTTTTTTAGTTGCCTACAGGGAGCTGCAGTGGCTCAGTGAGTTAGACATTTGGTCATTAATCTTAAGGTCGACACCTGGGTCGAGATTTTTCAACCTGGTTTCCCCTTGCAAAAAACGTCTTGTTGTGAAGATGGGGCAATAAACCTATAGCCCATAAAGGACGTAAAACGCCATTTCATTAAGTTGCCTACAGGGAGGCAACATAACTCTATTTCTTATTGATCAGATACGTCTACACTAAACTTGTAAAAATTTGTGTCTTTTTATACGCCCTCATCTCTCTATGAGGATGTATATTGTCGGCACCCCTGTCCGTCCGTCCGTCCGTCAACTAGAGTTTTTGACGAAATCAAATGAAATTTCATTTGTGTATACATATTCATAAAACGAAGATCAAGTTCGAATTTGAGCCATTTTCGATCGTTAGAAGCAGAGTTATTGCCCTTGCCCTAAATCTTGAATATGCTATTACTCTCTTAGTTTTCAACCGATTTTGATGAAACTTAAAGGCACACTGCGGGATTCGTTTGTTTACAAAATGAAATTTACGGGATTTCGGGACAAAAGGTATTCTAGCTTAATCTCTGATGTTTAATTAAGTCAAAAAACTAAAATTCACGGCTTTGGGTACTCAGATGGCTTCGATGCAGCTGGATTTAAAATCGAGATCTAATAAAATGATTTCCATTAAATTACATGCAAATGAAGTCAAGCGGGGGGCGTGTTAGTTAAATGACGTCACACTCCAATCTCCAGTAGCACGTGCTAGTAGTGGGCGGAGCTTGTGAGTTATTGACGTCTCCCTCAATCAACACAGTGTTGAAACGTAAACAAACAAAATTTCCTTCAAATGGCTGTAGAATTGGAACCACGAAAGGGAATCGAATTTTTTTTTTTCAATATTCATTTTTAAGTGCTAACTTTAAAAAAATACGATGAAAAGGCTTTTTCTCAATGTCCAAGTCTGGGCTTATGTGGCTTTAAATGGATGTTATTGGACCTAAATCAAAAGGTTTGAGAAAGTTTAGTTTACTCCTTATTAAAATTTAAGCTTTTTCAAGATTTAGGCCTCTTTCATTAGTTTTGAGGAGTTTTCACCCATTAACCTCTATACAGTAAGTGCTTCTATCAACATCAATTGCTTGTAAACTCTCTTAAAACTAGAATTTTTGATAGAATCAAATGAAATTTGGAATGTATATACATATTCAGAAAACAAAGATCAAGTTTGAATTTGAGCTATTTTTTGACTGTTAGTAGCAGAGTTATTGCCCTTGCCCCAAAGTCTTGAATATGCTATTACTATCTTAGTTTTCAACCAATTTTGTTGAAACTTAAAATTGATGTTTTTGGACCTAAATCGAAAGGTTTGAGAAAGTTTAATTTTATCCTGATTAAATTTTTCGTTAGGCGTATATGACCGTGGTCCACTATCTTTTAAGTATAGCGTCTACACTGACTTAAGTTTGATAACAGTACGATGAACTCTGACCTTTGCTATTTGTGGAACTTCCAGTTTATTGGCTGCAATCAATTTTGCGTATATTATGATTATATCAACAAGTGGTTGCCTACAAGATATGCCCACTAGTGCTGGCACAATATATCGTTGTATCATTGTATCGCGATACGACATGCCACGATACGTGTATCGTATCGTGAGGTCGTGTATCGATACTTGACGATATCTCTCATTTCATAAAAAGTGAGGATTTATTTACAAGTAAGTGTATGAAATCACAATTTTTTTCTAACTGACTTGATTGAAATTGTTGGGAAATATTTTAAGATGTGGATATGGACCACCACTATCAACTAAATCACCAAATTAAAAAGTTTTAAAGCTTTAAAAAATTATATATTGAAACTTTGAAAATGAAGTGTTAATTTTCGTCCCTTTATCCCATATCGCCAATTTCGACGAGTTTTGACTATATCAAGGGCAATAACTCAAAGCGTTTGTCAAAATATCGTCAAATTCAACCTTGTCCAAGATCTCATGAATACAAATGGTCACACCATATTTCATTCAAATCAGATGAAAACTGTAGTCAATTGTGAACGGATGGACTGCAAAGGGTGACGACAGTATACAACCACATTATAATGTAGGCGTATAAAAATGATTACTGTGGTTAGGCATGTTGAAATTAAATGGGCTAAGCTATATTTTACAAGGATAACAAATTCCATGAGGATCCTTTCTCCCAGCTGGTCCTTGGCCAAACCTCTTGTTAAAGATCTACGGCATTTTCTTAGAACCGTAAGCATTTAATGTTATGAATGTACAAAAGTTGTAACTAGATGAAACGCAGTTTTACTGTCTACACACATAAAATTGACAATTTGTTTAAATGCGCGGATTTTTTATTAAAAAAATTTGTGTTTTATGATTGTGAGATGGAAATACCAGTGTTTTACGAGGGAAAAAAAGGAATACAAAATGTTGTGTATGCGGTGAATGCTGATAGTGTAGATGTTGTAGCTATAGTTGAAAATTTTATTGAATAGTTTTATTATGGTGAAAATATGATAATTTGTTCAACAATGATATTTCAAGACAATGTTATCAATATTTTATGTCTTATATTGATGTTCTATAAATCAGTTTTTATTGTCATTAAAAGGTCAATATTCCTTGAGTTATTATTCAGTCAAAAAATGTTGATATCTATAACATATATTTAATATTAGTATATCCATGTTGATTTCAATAGCGCTATTGTTATTTAAATGTGACAAATTCAATTCATTTTATGTATGTCTGTGGCGTGATCAATTGCGTTTGCACACTATTACATTATTGAAACCAATGTTTAATTCTTTTTAAATACTTAGAGATATTTCTTATAATACAAACTTTCAGTTTTTTTTTATTTGCCAATAATCTTAGATTGGGTCATTGTTTTGTTTTGATATTCATGTACCATATTGTCTTTTAACATCATATGACATAAATGTTTAATAAAGGGAAGTTTAAGAAATGTAAATATTTGGAAAAATCTGTGTTCTGATTTAAAAGTTTTTATAAGGGTTTTGAAAAAATCTGTGTTAATCATTTTATTACGCCCACATCTCCGTATTTTTTTTAGTTATTCTTAGAAAGTGAACTGATAAGGGTTTTGGCTATGCCTGTATGTGAAAAAAGT